>CM063497.1:23428132-23488132 GCA_032207245.1 Pardosa pseudoannulata
AGGTATTTTCCTATAAATTTTATTAATGTAGATATTAAAAATCTTTGTAATTCTCGTTCTGGTTTGTGTGCTATAATGGAATTTTTTGTTGAAAAATCATTGGATTGAAAATGTAATTTTTGTATTATGTTATTTTATTGGTTTGTTTTTATTTTAAATTGTTTTTAATTGTTATCTTGGTTATGGCTTGTGGTTCATGTAATGTTTGTACTTTTTGCTGTTTTCTCAACTTGTCTAAAAAAAAATAAAAATAAAAATAAAAAATAAAAAAAAATAAAAAAAAATTCAGACCTAAGTCTTTCCGAACACTTTCGCGTTTCTAGTACAGTGCTTAAACTCTCCAGTTAGGCTATTTTTATATTATTTGTCTTTATAGTGTTCCTTTAGTTCTGTGCAGGATTGCTGTCCCGATGATAAGTTATTAATTCCCCGTATGGCGAAAGCTGGATCGGGTGTAGAAGTTACTTACTTATCTAGAATTAAATAGGCACAATTTTAAAGCTGAAAATTTCAATAAAGAAGCTTATTTTTTCAATCATTAAAAAATTAAAAGTTCTGATCTGTTTAAAAAAAATATTTGTCATTAATATAAAATTTAGGTCTATATTAATGATCTAATATTAATATAGGATGTTATAATGTAGATTTTAAGAATCAAAACGTACTATCAAACGTTTCATCTCATCAAAATTAGGACAAAATCTAGATAAAATCAGAAACGGACAGTGTGAGAGTGCCCTCTGCTTAGATCTCGCAACTCCCACCTTGAGCGAGAGAGAACCATGTACCTCGTGGGTTTTAAGTCTAGTGGGAAAATACTGATACAATAATTTCTTAAATAAACTTAATTTAACTGCAGACATCTGTCAAAGTGTTGTATTCAGAATGGCGGTTATTGCTGATCGTTACAGTTTTTTCCTGGCAGAGTTATTACTTTCTTATTAAAATACTAGCAATATCAATTTTATCTCTAAGGACCAGATAAAGAAAATTCTTCGTTCGAATTAGTTTGCTGGGAAAATAGGACTAATATAAAGAGTACAAATTAAGATTTAGAATAATAAATGGGGAAAAGGGATAATTTTGGATAGACTTTGATGACTCAGATATTGATATTACATAAATATCGTTACATATAAAATGCTCCTATCCGTGCCTTTGTAACAGAATACCTCCTAAACGTCTGCTCTGATTTTGATGAAATTTTGTGTATGTAATTGAGAATGGTTAAAGTTCACAATTTGATCCAATCGACAATCTTTATTAAAAATTCATTCTCACTGAGGTTATAATAATGCCTCTGGAAGCTTATCGCTGCCACTGTATCTGTTGCTCAGTTGTCGGAGCAACGGGCTTCAGTACGAGAAGTCCCGGGATCTAATGCCCGTGCGGAGGATCTAGGAATTTTAATTTAATCAAATTAAGTTTGTGATGAATGTACGCGTGGGGGCGTCAAGTATTTAAAATAATTTTTCTTTACTTTTCCATCAGAACATCCAATTCATAATTTATTAAAAAACATTTTACAATTACTATCCATTCATACATTAATACATGAATACATCCATTAATTCGTCAATCCATCCAATTATACATTAATACAGGAATAATCGATTAATCCGCCAATCCGTCCATTCATACATCCATTAATTCATACATTAATATATAAATGCATCCATGCATCCACCTATCCATCCATTAATACATGAATCCATCCATCCATCCATCCATCCATCCATCCATCCATGCATGAATACATCCATTAATCCTTCAATCCATCCGTGTGTGCGCGCGTGCGTGTGTACAGAGATATGGAGGGATATAAGGAGATATACAGAGATATATAGAGAAAGAGAGAGAAAAGAGAGAGAAAAGAGAGAAAAAAGAGTGAAAAAAAAGAGTGAAAAAAAAGAGAAAAAAAAAGAGTGAAAAAAAAAGAGAGAAAAAAAAGAGCGTGGAAAAAAGAGCGTGAAAAAAAGAGCGTGAAAAAAAGAGAGTGAAAAAAAGAGAGATAGAAAAAGAGACAGGAAAAAAGAGAGAAAAGAGAGGGAAAGAGAGATAAAAAGAGAGAGAGAAAGAGAGAAAAAAAGAGAGAGAATAAGAGAGAGAAAGAGAGAGAGAAAAAAAGAGAGAGAAAAAAAGAGAGAAAAAAAGAGAGAGAATAAGAGAGAGAAAGAGAGAGAGAAAAAAGAGTGAAAAAAAAGAGTGAAAAAAAAGAGTGAAAAAAAAAGAGAGAGAGAAAGAGAGAAAAAAAGAGAGAGAATAAGAGAGAGAAAGAGAGAGAGAAAAAAAGAGAGAGAAGGAAAGAGAGTGAAAAAAAAGAGTGATAAAAGAGAGTGATAAAGAGAGTGATAAAAGAGGGTGATAAAAGAGAGTGAAAAGAGAGTGAAAAGAGAGTGAAAAGAGAGTGAAAAAAGAGAGTGAAAAAAGAGAGTGAAAAAAGAGAGTGAAAAAAGAGAGTGAAAAAAGAGAGTGAAAAAGAGAGTGAAAAAGAGAGTGAAAAAGAGAGTGAAAAAAAGAGTGAAAAAAAGAGTGAGAAAAAGCGATGAAAAAAGAGAGAGGGGGAAAAAGAGTGGAAAAGAGAGAGAAAAAGAGAAAAAAGAAAAAGAGAAAGAGAGAAAAGGAGAAAGAGAGGGAGCGATAAAGAGATGGAAAAGAGGAAGAGAGAAACAGAGAGAAAGAGATAAAGAGTGATGGGAAAGAAAGGGAGAAAGAGAATGTGGACTAATAGCAGGAACTGAAATAAAATAAAGAGTAAAACGTGCGTGTAATTTTTTGTGCATACGTTTGTCTTGGGAATCAATATTCATCCAATAAGCATTTGCTCCCTATCTAATAAATTAAAAGGAACAAGAAGTTTTGTCCTTGATATGAAAATTTGACGTAAATTATTGGCATCAATAACCATCAATCATCTTTAGAAGAATGCCTGTATCTATCTTTGTTCTCATACACCCTATCCTCTTACTCCACCCAAAAACTAATCATATTAACTTGCATGCATATATAGACAGCCATATCCCCGGATAACTGGTCTAACCAATCGCCAAAAACCACAGGTGCCATCCCTCCAATAATTTACCAATCGATTAATCGATAAGAATTTCCTCTCATTCAATCGACGAAAAGCTGGCCTGGAAAAGGCGCTGGCTAAAAATAACCGTTAAGGGACGCCAAGAGAGTGGAGTGAAAAAAAATTATGAAATGCCGGCTGCAGATGCATGTGGAAGGTCTAAAACTGAAGGGTTGCACAGAGTGGAGAATTCCAGCGGTTGATTTATTGCGAACAAAATGCGATTCCATTGTTCGGCCGGTCGAAGCGAGGTAATCAAAAGTTCTTATCTGCTGTCTCTTGGGCAGGTAAATAGAAGTGCCTGCATTGTTCGAAATATGTATTTATGTTTGCGTGGCTTAGATACTGGTGAAAAAAACTGATGTGGTCTCAACATAAATTATTTGTACGGTTATTAAATCAGATTTATTATTTCCTTACAAAGTAGAGTAGGTATTGTAATCCAGTTAAATTTCAATGTTCACCGGTTTGGGTTTGGTTGGTTTAGTTTGTTTTGACCACAAGAGCTATTGAGACAGGGAGTTACTGTTTAAAGCCTCTTCCGAACGGCTACGAACTTCTGTGCAACAGTGGGGTTCGAACCCATGAACTGCGGTATCGAAAATCAGTGCCTTAAACATTCGGCCATCGTTCGGCTTTGTTCAGTTACAGTCGACTGCTTTGATTACGAGAAATAATGAGAATGGGCATCATGGTTTAAAGCTGCTTCCGAGCGGCTATGAACACAGTGGGATTTAAACCCTCACTTTCTGGTACCGAAGATCAGCGACTTAAACATTCGGCCATGGTCCGTCTTTGTTTAGTTTGGAGTATTACAATCAACTGTATTTCACAAGAGGGCTTACGAAACCCGGACATACTGCTTAAAGCTGCTTCCGAACGGCTGTGAACATTCGTGTCAAAGTGGGATTCAAACCTACACTCTCCGGTACTAAAGATCAGTGCATTAAACATTCAGTGAAATTTCGACTTTGTTTAGTTTGGAACGTTAAAGTCGACTGTATTTCACACGAAGGCTTACGAAACTCGGACCTACTGCTTGAAGCTGATTCCGAATGACTTAAGAATATCCATTCCAAAAGCGGAATTCTAACAGGCGAACTCCGGTATAGAAAAGCAGCACCCTACCATTCGATCATCGTCCGGCTAGTTTGGTTTGGAGCACTACGGTCTACTGTTTTGTTCACGAGGGCTAATCAGATCGGAACCTACTGCTTAAAATGGATTCTAAGTGGCTAAGAATATCCATGCTGTCGGAATTCGAAAAAGCGAAATTCGGTACCGAAAAACAGAGCTCTACAACTAAACCATCCTTTTCTTTGGTTTGGTTTGGAGTGCTACTATAAAACCTTTTGCTCACGATGGCTAATGAGACCGGGACCTACCGGTACACGCCGTTTTTGCCCCAAAACAAATTTGTGTCAAACTTTCAAGACGTTACTAAAGAATTTGAAATAGAATTCTTAAATTCTCCAAATTTATATCCACAGAAATCTAAAAATATATAGGAGAATCTCTGAATATGCGAAAAGTGGTTCATTACCTCAAAGCGTGAAAATATATATATATATATATATATATATATATATATATATATATATATATATATATATATATATATATATATATATATGACTAAATGTAACATAACGATATGCAGAAAATTTATAAAACATTAAGAAGTTGTGCAAATTGTGTCTGAACTGTGTAAGAAACTTATTAGCAAGAAGCTTAATGATTCCATTGAAGCTGTCATATTTTTCTAACTGTATATAGAATAGGGTTCGAACCGATGAACCCCGTACCGAAGAGCAGCATCCTAACCATTTAGCATTGGTTTGCTTTAGAGCAACGGTCTACTGCTTTTCTCAAGAAGGCTAATGAGACTTACCTACTGCTTAAAGCCCATACCGAACGGCTACGACCATCCTTGCTACAATGGGATTCGAACCCATGAACTCCGTACCTAAGAGCAGCGTCCTAACTATTCGACCATTGTTTTGCCATAGAGCGCTATGGTATACTGTTTCGCTCAAGAAGGATAATTAGACTGAGACTTACTGCTTAAAGCCCATTCCGAACGCCTACGAACATCCGTGTGACAATGGGAATCGAACCCATAAACTCCGTAAGTAAGAGCAGCATCCTAACCATTCGGACATTGGTTTGATTTCGGAACTATGGTCTACTACTTTGCTCTCGGGGACTAACGAGACTTTGTCCTACTGCATAAAGCCGATTTCGAAAGGCTACGGCCATCTGTGTCACAGTGGTATTCGAGCCCACGAACTCCTGTACTGAAGAGCATCGTCCTAACCATTTGCCCATGGTTAAGCAGAAGCTAGAAAAGAGTAGCGATTTTTACTTTTGTTAAACACTATTCATGTACGTGAATTATTTATAACTGTACAACGTTTTAGCTACTGTTTTCTTTGGTTTAAGATATTATATCCTTATAACTCGAAATAATATTTTAGGATTTTCATAGTATACCCAGTTTAATAACAAACAAAATACAGGATCTTCAAAATTTCGGTTAAAAATAACAGATTTGCACTTAAAACATTTTTAAATTATTAATTCAATACAAAAATCAACAGACTGGAAAACTTTATGATTCATAGTATAAAAATAAGTAGTGTATTACAAAACAAAAAACTGGTGTGTGTGTACAGTTATACAACCATGTTAATCAAAAATGTCATTTTATGTATAAACTTGTACCTAAAAACGTTTTCAGAATAAAAAAAATCATTTGATAACTTTCGTCAAACTCTGACATTTTCAAGACGCAAAATTCTATCAAAAAATATTGAAAATTTTTTATCAAAAAGATAGGTGTAGATCTCAGTCTTATACGAGTTCTAAATATAAATATTGTTTTAGTGGGGTAAAATAATCATTCTTTGAAAAACTTCATTGATAATAAAAAGTACACCTAACAGAATTTTTAGAAATAAAAATCATTTGATAATTGATCAAAATCTGTCATTTTAAAAGCACAAAATTCTATCAAAAATAGTGAAAATTGTTATCAAAAAGAGGTGTAGAACTTAATGTTATATGAGTTCTACATACATAATCCTACTTACAAAAAACAAGTTTCATTGCAGTAAATCATGTTATTTGAAAACATTTTATAATAAAATGTATAGTTAACAGAATTTTTTAAGAACAAAATGCATTTGATAATTGGTCAAAATCTGTCATTTTGAAGTCTTAAAATTCCATGAAAAATGGTGAAATTTGTTATCAAAAACAAAAGTGTAGAACATAATGTTTTAAGACTTCTATATACATAATTCTACATCCAAAAAGAAGTTTCATTGCAGTAAAATAATCATGCTATTTGAAACATTTCATTTGATAATAAAACATACTTTACAGGATTTTTAGGAACAAAAATCATTTGATAATTGGTCAAAATGTCATTTTAATGGAGCAAAATTCCATTAAAATAGTGAAAATTATCAAAAAGAGAGGTGTAGAACTTAATGTTATACGAGTAATATATACATAATTCTACATCCAAAAACAAGTTTCATTGCAGTAAATTATGTTATCTGAAAACATTTTATAATATATTGTATAGCTAACAAAATTTTTTTAAAAGCAAATATCATTTGATAATTGGTCAAAATCTGTCATTGTGAAGGAGCAAAATTCCATGAAAAATAGTGAAACTTGTTATCAAAAACAGAACAGTAGAACAATGTTTTACGAGTCTACATACATAATTCTGCATACAAATAACAAGTTTCAATGCAGTAAAATAATCATGTTATTTGAAATATTTCATTTGATAATAAAACATAACTTGCAGGATTTTTTAGGAATCAAAATCATTTGATAATTGATCAAAATCTGTCACTTTAAAGGAGTAAATTTCCATGAAAAATAGTGAATATTGTTATCAAAAAGAGAGTTGTAGAACTTAATATTATACGAGTTCTACATACATAATTCTACATCCAAAACCAAGTTTCATTGCAATAAATCATGTTATTTGAAAACATTTATTTGATAATAACATTTATAGTTAATAGGGATTTCTTAAGGACAAAAATTATTTGATAATTGGTCTAAATCTATCATTATAAAGAAGTAAAATTTCATGAAAAATAGTGAAATTTCTAATCAAAAACAAATTTTATTACAGTAAATCCTGTTATTTGAAAACATTTATTTGATAATAAAATGAATAGCTAACAGGATATTTTAAAGAACAAAAATCATTTGATAATTAAAATGTCATTTTAAAGGTGTCAAATTCCATCAAAAAGAATGAAAACTTATCAAAAAGACAAGTATACAACTCAATAATATAAGAGAGCTACATACAAAATTTCAGCAGTCTACAGCTAAACGTTCTGGAGAAATGCAAAATGTATATACATGGACAGAAAAATGTAAAACTAAACAGTAAAAACTGTGTTAGGCATAGTCAAAATGTGTATTTTCTTTAAAATCTTAACTAAAATTTTCACTATTTTAATACATTCTTTACCTCGTAGAATAAAGTAAAAATTATTAACTTTAAAAACAAGAATTTATTTTCAAGTTTTACAAAAAGCACTTTAACTAACAACAATGGAAAGAAATTTTTAACAAACCTTCTTCTCAGTAGAAAATTTTATCTTATTAGAAGTGAAAGCTGAAGTTGTTAATTTGACAAGAAAAAGTAATGCAGCCCAAGTATATTGGCAGATATACTTTCATTATCGGACAAAATGTCAAGTTCCCATACTAAAACATCGATAATTCCATTTGTTTTATTTGAAAAAAAAGAGTACTCTATGGATAATTTAGGGAATAAACATAATCTTGTTAATGGCCCAAATAATTTGTTTACTTTCATTCGAACTAAGTATTTTCTCCGATATTTGCTTTGTAATTTATTATATGTAATGATTCCAAAGTTATATAACACTGCATAAAAATGGAAGAAGCATCTATTAATAATCCGAATAAATGTGCAAGAGTAAATAGTAGTCAAATCGTCACCATTTTCTATTTATTGGAAATAAGGCATTTTTTTAATGAAACTTATTACTAAAGGTACAAAATAAAACTTTAATATTCCTTTATGAAGAAGTAATTAGTACATTGAATATATGACACAACAATTTTAATGTTAGTAATAAGAAGAAACTATCTTTACCAGTAGAATGTATAACATTAAAGATAATATTCTTTTGAGAAATACGAACTATATTTGGATAACTTAAAAAAAATTCTTATATTAATGACGAAAACATTTCAATAGCATAGCAAATGAAAATAAAATTCTATTATTCATATTACAAATAAATGAAAACATTTCTAAAACTTAACGAGATGCTTTTAAAGTTAAGAAACATTTTAGTAATAATTTATTAGTTAAGAATGACGCAATTTTAATATTAGCAATAAAAAAGATAAATTCCCAAGTTGTTAGATAGTTTCAGAGAATTAATATAATCGAGATAATATTCTTCTGAATTCCAATATTTGTTTATCATACACTGAAAAGATTGTTTTCAGTTTTAAAATTAAGAGCGAACACTTATAAGTCTTTTATTTTTATGAGATATAGCAAAACTTTAAATATATATAATAATGCTAATAAAAGTCTATAAGGAACTATAAAGGAACTATTATTCCTATATAGGATCTATATTTTGAAAACTGAAGATAATCCCTTATATAATTCTAGCCTAAGATATTTGTCCGTCTGTCCTCCAATTTATGAAGCGGTTGGATCTGGAATGGATAGGGTCATCCATATTAGATTCTTGATCAGTTAGGCTTAGCAAAGTTTGAAAAACCCCTTCCCCAGCATTGAATGCCACTATTTCAATCCCTATGTTCTCCGGTTAAGAGGCGATTAAATATATCAGTTTGGCACATAATAGGTAAAAATAACATTTTTTCTAGCATTATGACGTCATTATTTTAACCATCTCATTTAATCGTTTCTTATTTTACATTACTTAAATATCGTCTGCATTATTTTCATACGTTTCATCACTGAACTTCGATATTGCGTAAAAACTTTTCTTTTGTATTTCTCAGAAATAATAAATTACGTACACATTTGATAATTTTCAATTTAATCATCGATTATTTTTTGTTGCAGTGAAACTTCTTTTCAACATATTCTTTTCATAAAAGTCAATGAGTCTGTTTCATGGACGAATAAATATATATCGTTTAAGTTATATATAAAATTAAGAAGTTTCTACGTTTGTGTGTTTTTTATATATAACCATATAGTTTGACTAAATGAATTCAACGTGATTTTAAACTGCATTCACAATATCGGGAGACTTTAGAGGAGGATGAAGATAAACAAATTATTGAGGATGCACCAGATAATTCTTAGCCAAAAAACAAACCATTTTTTAACTGCATCATAGGGTACTTTACAAAAATGGAAAATGAAAAATTTTACTAATTTCGTCATATGAAGGGCTATATGCTAGGACGACTACGTTCGTAATAAGAAGAAACTACTTTTATCAATAGTTCTTAGAATGTATAATAATCAATATATAATATTCTTTTGAGAAATAGAAATTATATTTCGAAACCTGAAAGAATATTTTTATATTAAGGACAAAAGGATTGCAATAGCAAATATAATGAAAATAAGATTCTATTATTCATACTGCAAATAAATTGAAGCTTTTCTAAAACTAGAGGGGATGATTTTAAAGTTAATAAACGTTTCTTTATAAAACTTGTTTAAGATTAATTATTTATTACTTCAGAATATGAAGCAACAATTTTAATATTAGTAATAGAAAGATAAATTCTCTTGTCTACCAATAGTTTCGGAGAATTAATATAATCGAGATATGTTTTCATCTGAATTCCAGAATTTCTTTATCATGTACTGAACACATTTATTTAAATTTTAATACTAAACGCGAAAACGGACAGTTCTTTTATTTTTATTAAAAATTGCGAAACATTTTTATGTAGATTTTATGATGCTACTAAAAGTCTTTAACAATAGTCCGATGCTAATAAATAGCTTTTAACAACAATTTGTTAAAAGAGCTAGTACACAGTTGAGTATATGACACAACAAGTTTAATGTTAGTAATTAAAAAAATGCTTCCTTCAACATAGGAAAATCTAGATAATATACTTTTTGAGAAATAGGAATATATTTCGAAAACTGAAAAGAAATATTTTATATCAATGACGAAAGCATTTCAATAGCATAACTAAGGAAAATAAAATTTTATTATTCATATCGCAAACAAATTAAAGCTTTTCTAAAACTAGAGGTGATGCTTTTAAAGTTAAAAAACATATCTTTATACTATTTGTTTAAGAGGAATTATTTATTAGTCCAGAATATGACACAATATTAATATTAGTAATAAAAAAGATAAATTCCCATGTTTTTAGATATTTCGGAGAATTAATATAATCAAGATAATATTCTTCTGAATGATTTATTTATTATACACTGAAAAGATTGTTTTCAGTTTTAATATTAAGAGCGAAAATTTTAATTCAATTATTTTTATGAGATACAGCTAAATTTTTTAAATAGAATTTATGATGCTAATAAAAGTCTTTAACAATGGTCCAATGCTAATAAATAGCCTTTAATAGTTGTTTTTTGAAGAGCTACTACATAGTTGAGTACATGACGCAACAATTTCAATATTAGTAATAAAAAGATAAATTATCTTGTTTACCGAAAGTTTCGGAGCATTATTATATTCGATATAATATTCTTTTGAATTCCAAGATTTGTTTAACATACACTGAAATGATGGTTTTCAGTTTTAATATTAAGAGCAAAAACATATAGATCTTCTATTTCGATTAGAAATAGCAAAACTTTTTAAGTAGATTTTATGATGATAATAAAACAATAGTCTAGTGGTAATAATAACCCCTTAACAATTATTGTACCTTGTACTAGAAAGTCGAATAATTTGATTTAAAACTAAAAGAATCCATTCTGCAGTTTTCTGAGAAGCACTTCAACTCATGACAGTCGAAAGATATTTTTAACAAATACCCTGCTGAATAGAAAATTTTCTCTATATAAATCAAAGTTACAGTTGTTAATTTGACAAGAAAAAGTAATGCAGCCCAAGTATATTGGCAGATATACTTTCATTATCGGACAAAATGTCAAGTTCCCTTACTAAAACATCGATAATTCCATTTGTTTTATTTGAAAAAAAGAGTACTCTATGGATAATTTAGAAAATAAACATAATCTTGTTAATGGCCGAAAGCATTTGTTTACTTTCATTAGAGCTAAGTATTTTCAAAGATATTTGCTTTGTAATTTATTATATATAATGATTCCAAAGTTATATAACACTGCATAAAAAAGGAAGAAGCATCTATTAATAATCCGAATAAAAGTGCAAGAGTAAATAGTAGTCAATTCGTCACCATTTTCTATTTATTGGAAATAAAACCTTTTTTTAAGGCAACTTATTACTAAAGGTATGAAAGAAAACTTTAATGTTCCTTTATGAAGAAGTAATTAGTACGTTGAATATATGACGCAACAATTTTAATGGAAGTAATAAGAAGAAACAATCTTTAAAAGTAGTTCTTAGAATGTATAATATTAAAGATAATCTTTTGAGAAATATGAACTATATTTTGATAACTTAAAAAAATTCTTATATTAATGACGAAAGTATTTCAATAGCAAGGCTAATGAAAATAACACTATTATATATATTTCAAATACATTAAAGCTCTTCAAAAACTTTAGGGGATGCTTTTAAAGTTAAGAAACATTTCTTTATAATATTTGTTTAAGAGGAATTATTTATTAGTTCAGAATATGGCACAATTTTCATATAAGTAATAAAAAGATAAATTATCTTGTTTACCGATAGCTTCAGAATTATTATATTCGAGATAATATTCTTCTAAATTCCAGGATTTCTTTATCATATACTGAAAAAAATTATTTAAATTTTAATATTAAAAGCCAAAACGTACAGTTCTTTTATTTTTATTAAAAATTGAGAAACATTTTTATGTAGATTTTATGATGCTACTAAAATTCTTTAACAATAGTCCGATGCTAATAAATAACTTTTAACAACAATTTGTTAAAAGAGCTAGTATACAATTGATTATATGACGCAACAAGTTTAATGTTAGTAATAAAAAATTGCTTCCTTCAATATAAGAAAATCTAGATAATATACTTTTGAAAAATAGGAACTGTATTTCAAAAACTGAAAAGAAATATTTTATATTGATGACGAAAGCATTTCAATAGCATAACTAATAATAATAAGATTTTATTATTCATATCGCAAACAAATTAAAGCTTTTCTAAAACTAGAGGTGATGCTTTTAAAGTTAAAAAACATTTCTTTATAATATTTGTTTAAGAGGAATTATTTATTAGTCCAGAATATGACACAATTTTAATATTAGTAATAAGAAGATAAAATCTCTTGTTTACCGATAAATTCGGAGAATTATTATATTACAGATAATATTCTTCTGAATTCCAGGATTTGTTTATCACATACTGATAAAATATATTTTAGCTTAAATATTAAGAGTGAAAACGTATAGTTCTTTTATTTTTATTAGATATAGAGAAATCTTTTGAAATAGATTTATTGAAGCTAATAATAGTCTTTAACAAAGTCCGATGCTAATAATTAGCCTTTAACAATAATTTTTTAAGAGCTAGTACACAGCTGAGTATATGATGCAACAATTATAATTTTAGTAATAAAAAAACTATTAAAAAATAGATTCCTTGAATTTATTAAAATTTATATAATATAGTTTTGAGAAATAAGAACTATATTTCGAAAACTGAAAAGAATTATTCTTACATTAATGACAAAAAATTTCTTTCCTATTTTTAGTAGTTTACCTAATAAAAATAGGATTTTATTATTAATAATTCAAATAAATTAAAGCTTTTCTAAAACTAGAAGTGCTGTTTCAAATTAAGAGATTTCTTTATAATATTTGTTCAATAGAAATTATTTATTTTTCAAAATAGGACTCAACAATTTTAATATTAGTAATAAAAAGATAAATTCTATTGTTTACCGATAGTTTTCGAAAACCGAAAAGATTTTTTTTATATCAATGAGGAAAACAGTTTCTTTTTTTAGTAGTTTACCTATTGAAAATAGGATTATATTATTAATAATTCAAATAAACTAAAGCTTTTCTAAATCTAGAGGTACTGTTTCTAAATTAAGAGATTTCTTTATAATATTTGTTTATTAGGAATTTTTTTTTTAAATAGGTGGCAACAATTTTATGTTAGTAGTAAAAATATAAATTTTCTTGTTTACCGATAGATTCGGAGAATTATTATAATTGAAGCAATATTCTTCTGAATTCCAGGATTTGTTTATCATACACTGAAAAAATTGTTTTCAGTTTTAATATTAAGAGCGAACACTTAATTCTTTTCTTTTTATGAGATATAGCAAAACTTTTTAAAATAGATTTAATGATGCTAAGAAAAGTTTTGAACAGTAGTCCCACGCTAATAAACAGCTTTTAACAAGAATTTTTTGAAGAACTAGTACATAGTTGAGTATATGACGCAACAATTTTAATGTTAGCAATAAAAAAAACTATCCTTGAAAATAGCTTCCTTCAATTTATGAAAATTTTGATAATATATATTTGAGAAATAAAACTGTATTTCGATAACAGAAAAGAATTTTTCTTATATTAATGATTAAAATCTTTCATTTTTTTAGTAGTTTACCTAATGAAAATACAATTATATTATTAATAATTCAAATAAATTAAAGCTTTTCTAAAATTAGAGGTGATGCTTTTAAAATAAAGAAACATTTGTTTTTAAAATTTGTTTAAGAGGAATTATATATTAGTTCAGAATATGAAGCAACAATTTTAATATTAGTAATAAAAAGATAAAATATCTTGTTTACCAATAGTTTCGGAGAATTAATATAATCGAGATTATATTCTTCTGAATTCTAGGATTTGTTTATCATACACTGAAAAGATTGTTTTTAGTTTTAATATTAAGAGAGTAAACTTTTCTTTTATGTTTATTAGATATAGCAAAACTTTTTTAAATAGGTTTTATGATGCTAATAAAAGGTCTTTAAAAATAGTCCGATGTTAATAAATAGCCTTTAACAAGAATTTTTTGAAAAACTAATACATAGTTGAGTATATGACGCAACAACTTTAATGTTAGTAAAAAAAAAAGAACTATTCTTGAAAATAGCTTCCTTCAATTTATGAAAATATAGGTTATGTACTTTTGAGAAGTAGAAAATATATTTCGATAACTGAAAAGATTTTTTTATACTAATGACGAAAACATTTCCTTCTTTTTTAGTAGTTTACCTATTGAAAATAGGATTATATTATTAATAATTCAAATAAACTAAAGCTTTTCTAAATCTAGAGGTACTGTTTCTAAATTAAGAGATTTCTTTATAATATTTGTTTATAAGGAATTATTTTTAAAAATAGGGGGCAACAATTTTAATGTTAGTAGTAAAAATAAAAAATTCTGTTGTTTACCTATAAATTCAGAGAATTATCATAATTGAGATAATATTCTTTTAAATTCCAGTATTTGTTTATCATATACTGAAAAAAAATTATTGTAGTTTTAATATTAAGAGGGAAAATGTATAGTTGTTTTATATTTTTTAGAAATAGCAAAACTTTTTTTAAGTAGATTTTATGATGCTAATAAAAGACTTTAACAATAGTCCGATGATAATAATAAGCCTTTAACATATTATGTACCTTGTACCAGAAAGTAGAATAGCTTGATTAAAAACTTTAAAAAATTCACATTTAACTTTTCTAAGAAGCACTTGAACTGTTGACAGTCAAAAGATATTTTTAACAAACATTCTTCTCCGTAGAAAATTTTACCTTATTAGAAGTGAAAGCTGCAATCGTTAATTTGATAAGAAAAAGTAATGTAGCCCAAGTATATTGGCAGATATACTTTCATTATCGGACAAAATGTTAAGTCCCTTACTATAACATCGATAATTTCATTTGTTTTATTTCAAAAAATAGTAGTCAATGCTTCACCATTTTCTTTTTGTTGGGAAAAAAAGCCATTTTTTAATGAAACTTATTACTAAAGGTACGAAATAAAATTTTAATATTCCTTTATGAAGAAGTAATTAGTAAGTGGAATATATGACGCAACAATTTAAATGATAGCAATAAGAAGAAACTATCTTTACCAGTAGTTCTTAGAATGTATAATATTAAAGATAATATTCTTTTGAGATATACGAACTATATTTTGATAACTGAAAAAAAATCTTATATTAATGACGAAAGCTTTTCAATAATATACATGGGGAAAATAAGATTTTATTATTCATATCTCAAACAAATTAAAGCTTTTCTAAAACTAGAAGTGATTCTTTTAAAGTTATAAATCATTTCATTATAATATTTGCTTAAGAGGAATTATTTATTAGTTCAGAATATGGCACAATTTTAGTAGTAGTAATAAAAAGATAAATTCTGTTGTTTACTAATAGTTTCGGAGAATTAATATAATCGAGATATTATTCTGATTTCCAGGATTGTTTATCATAGACTGAAAAAAATTATTTTTGTTTTAATATTAAGGTCAAAAACGTAGAGTTCTTTTATTTTGATTAGAAATAGCAAAAGTCTTTATAAGTAGATTTTATAATCCTAATAAAACTCTTTACAATAGTCTGGTGGTAATAATAAGCCTTTAAAATTTTTGTACCTTGTACCAGAAAGTAGAATAGTTTGATTTAAAATTAAAAGAATTCATTTTGAAATTTTCTAAGAAGCACTTCAACTGTAGACAGTCGAAAGATATTTTTAACAAGCATCCTTCTGAATAGAAAATTTTATCTTTATATAAATGAAGACTACAGTTGTTAATTTGATAAGAAAAAGTAATGCAGCCCAAGTATATTGGCAGATATACTTTCATTATCGGACATAATGTCAAGTTCCCTTACTAAAACATCGATAATTCCATTTGTTTTATTTGAAAAAGAAGAGTACTCTATGGATAATTTAGGGAGTAAACAATCTTGTTAATGGCCGAAAGCATTTGTTTACATTCATTCGAACTAAGTATTTTCATTGATATTTGTTTTGTAATTTATTATATATAAGGAATACAAACTTATATAACATTGCATAAAAATGGAAGAAGCATCTATTAATAATCCGAATAAATGTGCAAGAGTAAATAGTAGTCAATGCTTCACCATTTTCTTTTTGTTGGGAAAAAAAGCCATTTTTTAATGAAACTTATTACTAAAGGTACGAAATAAAATTTTAATATTCCTTTATGAAGAAGTAATTAGTAAGTGGAATATATGACGCAACAATTTAAATGATAGCAATAAGAAGAAACTATCTTTACCAGTAGTTCTTAGAATGTATAATATTAAAGATAATATTCTTTTGAGATATACGAACTATATTTTGATAACTGAAAAAAAAATCTTATATTAATGACGAAAGCTTTTCAATAATATACATGGGGAAAATAAGATTTTATTATTCATATCGCAAACAAATTAGAGCTTTTCTAAAACAAGGTGATGCTTTTAAAGTTGAGAAACATTTCTTTATAATATTTGTTTAAGAGGAATTATTTATTAGGTCAGAATATGACACAAATTTAATATTAGTAATAAAAAAGTTAAATTTCCATGTTTTTAGTTAGCTTCGGAGGATTAATATAATCGAGATAATATTCTTCTGAATTCCAGGATTTGTTTATTATACACTGAAAAAGGTAGTTTTCAGTTTTAATATTAAGAGCGAATACTTTTAATTCTTTAATTTTTATGAGATATAACTAACATTTTTTAAATAGAATTTATAATGCTAATAAAAGTCTTTAACAATAGTCCGATGCTGATACATAGCCTTTAACAATAATTTTTTGAAAAGCTAGTATATAGTTGAATATATGACGCAACAACTTTAATATTAGTAATAAAAAGATAAATCATATTGTTTACCGATAGTTTCGAAGAATTATTATATCCGAGATAACATTCTTCTGAATTCCAAAATTTGTTTATCATATACTGAAAAATTTATTTTACTTTTAATATTAAGAGCAAAAATGTATAGTTCTTTTATTTTGATTAGAAATAGCAAAACTTTTTTTAAGTAGGTTTTACGATGTTAATAAAAGTCTTTAACAATAGTTCGATGATAATAATATGACTTTAACAATCTTTTGTACCTTGTACCAGAAAGTAGAATAATTTGATTTAAAATTAAAAGAATTCATTTTGAAGTTTTCTAAGAAGCACTTCAACTGTAGACATTTGAAAGATATTTTTAACAAACATCCTTCTGAATAGAAAATTTTATCTTTATACAAATGAAAGCTACAGTTGTTAATTTGATAAGAAAAAGTAATGTAGCTCCCAGTATATTGGCAGATATACTTTCATTATCGGACAAAATGTCAAGTTCCCTTACTAAAACATCGATAATTCCATTTGTTTTATTTGAAAAAGAAGAGTACTCTATGGATATATTAGGTAATAAACATAATCTTGTTAATGGCCGAAAGCATTTGTTTACTTTTATTTGAACTATGTATTTTCCTCGATATTTGCTTTGTAATTTATTATATCTAATGAATCCAAACTTATATAACATTGCATAAAAATGGAAGAAGCATCTATTAATAATCCGAATAAATGTGCAAGAGTAAACAGTAGTCAATGCGTCACCATTTTCTTTTTAGTGGAAATAAAGCCTTTTTTAAGGAAACTTATTACTAAAGGTACGAAAGAAAACTTTAATATTCCTTTATGAGGAAGTAATTAGTACGTTGAATATATGACGCAACAATTTTAATGTTAGTAATAAGAAGAAACTATCTTTACCAGTAGTTCATAGAATGTATAATATTAAAGATAATATTCTTTTGAGAAATACGAACTATATTTTGATAACTGAAAAAAATTCTGATATTAATGACGAAAGCATTTCAATAGCATACATGGGGAAAATAAGATTTATTATTCATATCACAAACAAATTAGAGCTTTTCTAAAACTAGAGGTGATGCTTTTAAAGTTATAAAACATTTCTTTATAATATTGTTTAAGAGGAATTATTTATTAGTTCCGAATATGGCACAGTTTTAATATTAGTAATAAAAAAATAAGTTATTTTGTTTACCGATAGTTTCGGAGAATTAATATAATCGAGATAATCTTCTGAATTTCTGGATTTGTTTATCATATACTGAAAAAACTTATTTTTGTTTTTATATTAAGAGAAAAACGTAGAGTTCTTTTATTTTGATTAGAAATAGCAAAACTCTTTATAAGTAGATTTTATAATGCTAATAAAACTCTGTACAATAGTCCGGTGGTAATAATAAGCCATTAAAATTCTTGTACCTTGTACCAGAAAGTAGAATAATTTGATTTGAAATTAAAAGAATTCATTTTGAAGTTTTCTAAGAAGCACTTCAACTATAGACATTTGAAAGATATTTTTAACAAACATACTTCTGAATAGAAAATTTTATCTTTATATGAATAAAGCTACAGTTGTTAATTTGATAAGAAAAAGTAATGTAGCCCAAGTATATTGGCATATATACTGTCATTATAGAACAAAATGTCAAGTTCCCTTACTAAAACATCGATAATTCCATTTGTTTTATTTGTAAAAAAAAAGAGTACTCTATTGATAATTTAGGTAATAAACATAATATTGTTAATGGCAGAAAGAATTTGTTTACATTCATTCAAACAAAGTATTTTCCTTGATATTAACTTTATGTAACTTATTATAGTTAATGAATCCACATTTATATAACATTGCATAAAACTGAGAAGAATCCTTTAATATTCCCAATAAACATAAAGGAGTGAGTAGTATTATAGCCATCACCTCTTTATTTTATTGAAAGTAATAAACCTTTTTAAAAAATAAAGGTTTTGTAGCCGATACTAAGTAATAAATTAATATTTGTATATGAAGTATTAATAAGTAGAGTATATGACTCAACTTATCATAGGAAAAATCTAGATAATATACTTTTGAGAACTAGGAACTATAATTCGAAAACTGAAAAGATTTTTTTTATATTAATAAATAAGCATTTCCTGTTTTAGTAGCATACCTAATGAAAATAAGATATTAATAAAGCAAATCAATTGAAGCTTTTCTAAAACTAAAGATGATGTTTTTAAAGTTAAGAAATATTTCTTTCTAATATTTGTTTATTGAGGAACTATTTATTAGTTAAGAATATGACGCAACAATTTTAATGTTAGTGATAAAAAGATAAATTATCTTGTTTTCTAATAGTTTCGGAAAGTTATTACAATTAAGATAAAATTATTCTGAATCATAACATTTGTTTTTCAAACTACAAAGATTATATTAATAAAGCAAATCAATTGAAGCTTTTCTAAAACTAAAGATGAGATGTTTTTAAAGTTAAGAAATATTTCTTTCTAATATTTGTTTATTGAGGAACTATTTATTAGATCAGAATATTACGCAACAATTTTAATGTTAGGGATAAAAAGATAAATTCTCTTCTTTTCTGATAGTTTCGGAGATTTATTATAATTGAGATAAAATTAATCTGAATCTCAAGATTTCTTTTTAAAATCTGAAAATATTTATTTTAGTCTTAATATTGAGAACCAATGCATCGTATTATTTTCTGTAGTTATAATACTCGAAATTTTATTCTTGCTAAGATCTTTTACTTTGTTAGAAATAAGTGCAAAATGTAAATTTATTCAGGAAAAGTAAAAGTAATGTAGCCCAAGTATATTGGCAGATATACTTTTATCATCGGACAGAAGGTCAACTTCTCTTACTGAAACATAGATTCCATATTTTTAGTTGAAAAAAATACTCGAAGGATAATTTACGAAAAAAAAATCTTGTTAATGACCCAAAGCATTTGTTTACTTTCATTCGAACTAAATATTTTCTCCGATATTTGCTTTAGGTAACTTATTACAGTTAATGAATCTACACTTATATAACATTGCATAAAAATGAGACGTATCCATTAATAATCATAATAAATATAAATAAGTGAACACCAGTCAAGGCGTCACTTTTTTATTTGAATTAAAGCTTTTTTTTACTGAAACGTATTAATGGAAGCAAGAAATATACTTTAATATTTGTTTATGAAGAAGTATTAATACGTTAAGTATATGACGCAACAATTTTAATGTTAGTAATAAACTATCTGTACCAATAGTTCTTAGAATATATAATAAAGGTAATATTCTTTTGAGGCGTAGGAACTTTATTTTGAAAACTGAATAGAATTTTTTTATACTAATGATAGAAACATTTCCTCCTTTATTTAGTAGCTTATTTCATGAAAATAACATTCCATTATTCATATTTTAAATTAGTTAAAACTTTCCATAAACTAGAAGGTTTTGTTTACGCATTTAAAGAAACATTTCTTTAATAGTATTTATTTGTGATGAAACATTTATTAGTTCAGAATATGGGTTTTTTTTTTTTGGAGCGCTACGGTCTGCTTTTTTGCAACACAAGGGCTAAAGAGACCGGGGCCTACTGCTTAAAGCCGATTCCGAACGGCTACGAACATCCATGCCATAGTGGGATTCGAACCCACGAACTCCGGTTCTGAAGTCCAGCACAATAACCATTCGGCCATCGCTCGGCGTTCAGAATATGATGATACAATTTTAATATTAGTAATAAAAAGATATTCTGTTTACCAATATATTCAGAGTTATAAAAATCGATATAATATTCTACTAAAAACCAAGATTTGTTTTTCAAAAATTTTAAAGAATTGTTTTATTTTCAATATTTAGATCGAAAACAATTCCTCATTTTTTATAGTCATTTTATTCAAAACTTGATTCCTGATATGAGGCCTTTATTTTTTTTAAATAAATGCGAAATCTAAGTTAAGATATAATTGATGAAAATTTATCCTCGTATGGTCCAAATGAGTATATTTTTAAAAAATCTAAACACTGAAATTTTTCAAAATTTAATACATATTGTACCTGGTATAATATCTTTAAAACTTGTAATAAATCTTACAATTTATTACAAGTTTTCCTGAAGCGTTTTAACTAACATCAGTCGAAAGAAATACTTAAACATTCTTATCAGTAGGAAATTTTATCTTATTAGAGGTGAAAGCTGCAGTTGATATTGATAAAAAAAGAAAGTAATTTAACGGAAGTATATGAGCAGGTATACTTTCATTATCGGACAAAATGCCAAGTTTCCTTTACTAAGACATCGATAATTTCATTTGTTTTATTTGAGAAAAAGTACTCTATAGATACTTTAAGGAATATACATAATCTTGTTAATAGCCTAAAGTATTTTTTTACTGTCATTCGAATTAAGTATTTTCTCCGATATTTTCTTTGGTACGTAACTTATTACAGCTAATGAATTCACGCTTATATAACATTGCAAAGTGACCATTAATAATCCCAATAAATATAAAAAAGTGAGCATCAGTCAAGTCGTCACACTTTTTTATTTTAAATAAAGCATATTTTTTAATGAAACTTATAGACTAGAAGCAAGAAACAAACGTTAATATTTGTTTCTGAAGAAGTATTAATACGTTAAGTATATGATGGAACAATTTTATCTTTATTTAAACTATTTTAATTTAAACTATCTGTACCAAAAATTTAGAATGTAAAATAAGCAAGATATTTTTTTCAGGCAAAGGAACTATATTTCGAAAACTGAAAAGAATTACTTATACTAATGACAGAAAAATTTCCTTCTTTTTTTGAAACTAATTTAATGTAAATAAAATTTCATTATTCGTATCAGTTAAAACTTTCCATAAACCAGGGGTTTTGTTTACGCAGTTAAGAAACATTTCTTTAATAATATTTATTTGTGAAGAAATTTATTAGTTCCGAATATGACTATACAAATTTAATATTAGTAATAAAAAGATAATCTTCTGTTTACCTATAGATTCAGAGAGTTATAAAAATCGATATAATTGTCTTCTAATAATTTGTTTTCTAAAATTTTTAGAGAATTATTTTAACATTTAAATCAAAAACCAGCCCTCAGTCCTTATTTTTTTATATGCATTATATTCAAAATTTGATCCCTGATATGAGTCCTTTAAATATATTTGAAATAAAAGCGAAATCTATGTAAAGATATAACTACTGAAAATTTATACACTTATAGTCTAAATGAGTATTTTCTTTGAAATCTAAAAACTGGAAATTTTCACAAATTTAATGCATCCTTTGCTTTGTACAATAGCTTTAAAAATTACAAATCCTAAAATTTATTGCAAGTTTTCGTGAAGCAATTCAACTAACATTAGTAGAAAAAAATATTAAAAAAAACACTCTTCTCAGTAGAAAATTTTATCTTATTAAGAAGTGAAAGAGGTGCAGTGGATAATTTGATAAAAATAAAGGTAATGTAACCGAAGTATATGAGCAGGTATGCTTTCAATATCAGACTAAATGCCAAGATCCCTTACTAAGACATCGATAATTTAATTTTTTTTCGAAAAAGTACTCTATGGATAATTTAGAAAATATACATAATCTTGTTAATAGTCCAAAGTATTTGTTTACTGTCATTCGAACTAAGTATTATCTACGATATTTTCTTTCGTACGTAACTTATTACAGCTAATGAATTCACGCTTATATAACATTGCATAAAAATGAGAAGTTACCATTAATAATCCCAATAAATATAAAAAAGTGAACACCAGTCAAGTCGTCACATTATGTTTTTAATGGAAATAAAGTATTTTTTAATGAATCGTATTACTAGAAGCAAGAAACTAACGTAAATTTTTGTTTATGAAGAAGTATTAACACGTTAAGTATGTGACGGAACAATTTTAATGTTAGTAATAAAAAGAAACTATCTGTACCAATAATTTAGAATGTAAAATAATCAAGATACTTTTTCCAGGCCTAGGAACTATATTTCGAAAACTGAAAAGAATTTTTTATACTAATAACAGAAACATTTCCTTTTTTGGGGAACTAATTTAATGAAAATAACATTCTATTATTCATATTGTAAATCAGCTAAAACTCTCCATAAACCTGAGTTTCTGTTTTCGCAGTTAAACTTTTCTTTAATGTTATTTGTGAGGAAAAATTAGTTCTTATATGACGATACAATTTTAATATTAGTGATAAAAATATATTCTTCTGTTTACCGACAGATTGAGAGTTATAAAAATTGATATAATACTTTAATATCCAAGATTTGTTTTTCAAATACTTCAAAGACTTTTTAGTTTTAATATTAAGATAGAAAAGAAATACTCATTTTTTATAGTTATTAAATTCAAAACTTTATTCCTGATATGAGTCCTTTAATTTTATTTGAAATAACTCCGAAATATATGTAAAGATATAACTACTGAAAATTTATCCACATATGGTCTAAATGAGTATTTTCTTTAAAATATAAACACTAGAAAATATCACTAATTTAATACATCCTTTACTTTGTACAATAGCTTTAAAATTACAAATCCTGCAATTTATTACAGTTTTTCCTGAAACACTTTAACTAACATTAGTCGAAAGAAATATTTAACAAACACTTATCTCAGTAGAAAATTTTATGTTATTAGAAGTGAAATCTACAGTTAAAAATTTGATAAAATAAAAGTAATGTAACCGAATTATATGTGCAGGTATGCTTTCATTATCTGACAGAATGTCAACTTTCCTTACTAAAACATCGATAATTCCAATTGTTTTACTTGAAAAAAATACTCTATAGGTAATTTATGGAATATTCATAATCTTGTTAATAGCTGAAAGCATTTGTTTACTTTCATTCTAAGTATTTCTCCAATATTTGCTTTGCTATGTAACTTATCATAGCAAATGAATTCACGCTTATATAATATGGCATAAAAATGAGAATTGTCCTTTAATAATCTCAATAAACATGAAGTAAATAGCAGTTAAGCCGTAACACTTTTATATTGGAAATGAAGCTTTTTTTTGTAATGAAACCTATTACTAGAAGCAGGAGATAACTTATTAATACTTATTCATAAATAAATATTATTTAAAGTATATGACACAACAATTTTGATGTTAGTAATAAAACAACTATATGTACCAATAATTCTTAGACTGTGTAATAATCAAGATAATATTCTTTTCAGGCATAGGAATTATATTTCGAAAACTGGAAAGATCTTTTTTATACTAATGGCAGAAACATTTCCTTCTTCTTAAGTAACTTATTTAATAAAAATTCAATTATTCATATTGTAAATCTATTAAAATATTTCTTAAACCAGAGGTCATGTTTTCGTTGTTAAGAAACATTTCTTTAATAATACTTGTGAAGAACAATATATTAGATCAGAATTTGAAGATATAATTTTAATATTAGTAATAAAAATATTCTTCTGTTTACCGATAGAATCAGAGAGTTATAAAAATCGATATATTCTTCTAAAAATTTGTTTTGTAAAATTTTTAAAGAATTATTTTAATTTTAATATTTAGATCAAAAACCAGTTCTCAGTCCTCATTTTTTTATATGCATTATATTCAAAATTTGATCCCTGATATGAGTCCTTTAATTTTATTTGAAATAAAAGTGATATCTATGTAAAGATATAACTACTGAAAATTTATACACTTATAGTCTGAGTATTTCCTTTGAAATCTAAAAACTGGAAATTTTCACAAATTTAATACATCCTTTGCTTTGTACAATAGGTTTAAAAATTACAAATCCTACAATTTATTGCAAGTTTTCTTGAAGCAATTTAACTAACATTAGTAGAAAAAAATATTAAAAAAAAAACACTCTTCTCAGTAGAAAATTTTATCTTATTAGAAGTGAAAGCTGCAGTTGATAATTTGATAAAAAAAAAAAGTAATGTTACCGAAATATATGAGCAGGTATACTTTCATTATGGGACAGAATGTCAACTTTCCTTGCTAAAACATCGATAATTCCATTTGTTTTACTTAAAAAAATACTCTATGGATAATTCAGGGAATAAACATAATCTTGTTAATAGCCACATATAATAAACATTTGTTTACTTTTATTCATTCTAAATATTTTTTCAGATATTTGCTTTGCTAGGTAACTTGTTATAGCTAATGAATCCACGCTTACATAACATTGCATAAAAATGAGAAGTGTCCATTAATAATTCCAACAAACAAGAATTGAATAGCAGTCAAGCCTTCAGTTACTTTTTATTGCAAATAAAGCATTTTAATGAAACTTTTTACTAGAAGCAAGAAATATACTTTAATATTTGTTTATGAAGAAATATTAATAAGCTAAGTATATGACGAAACAATTTTGATGTTAGTAATAAAAAGAAACTTTGTTCCAATTGTTCTTAGAATGTATAATAATCAAGATATTCTTTTGAGACATAAAAACTATATTTCAAAAACTGAAAAGAATTTTCTTATATTAATGATAGAAACATTTCCATCTTTTTTTTGTAGCTTATTTAATAAAAATTATATTATTCATATTGCATAACGATTATAACATTCTTTAAGCCAGAGGTTCTTTTTCCGCAGTTAACCATTTCTTTAATAATATTTATTCGTGAGGAACAATTTATTATTTCAGAATATGACGATACAATTTTAATATTATTAATAAAAATATATTCTTCTGTTTACCGATAGCTTGAGAGAGTTATGAAAATAGATATAATAGTCTTGTAAAATCTAAAATTTGTTTTTCAGATACTTCAAAGAATTATTTTACTTTTAATATTAAGATCAAAAACAAATCCTCATAATTTTATATGCATTATATTCAAAATTTGATTCCTGATATGAGTCCTTTGATTTTATTTGAAATAAATGTGATATCTTTGTAAAGATAACTACTGAAAATTTCTCCACATATGGTTCAAATGAGTATTTTTCTTTCAAATCTAAACACCGAAAATTTTCACGAATTAAATACATCCTTTAACTTGTATAATATCTTTAAAAATTACAAATCCTAAAATTTATTACAAGTTTTCATGAAGCACTTTAACATTAGTCGAAAGAAATATTTAACAAACACTCTTGTCAGTAGAAAATTTTATTTTATTAGAAGTGAAAGCTACAGTTAAAAATTTGATAAAATAAAAGTAATGTAACTGAATTATATGAGCAGGTAGGCTTTCATTATGGGACAGAATGTCAACTTTCTTTACTAAAACATCAATAATTCCATTTGTTTTCTTTGAAAAGGAGTACTCTATGGGTAATTTAGGAAATAAAGATAAATTTGTTTATAGCCGAAAGCATATGTTTACTTTAATTCGAACTAAGTATTTTCTCCGATATTTCCTTTATGTAACTTTTTATAGTTAATGAATCTATACTTATATAATATGGCATAAAAATGAGAAGTGTCCATTAATAATCCCAATAAACATGAAGTGAACACCAGTCAAATCATCACACTTTCTTTTTATTGGAAATAAACCTTTTTTTGTAATGAAACTTACTACTAGAAGCAAGAAATAAACTTTAATAGTTATTGAAGAAATATTAATAAGTTAAGTATATGACACAACAATTTTAATATTAGTAATAAAGAGAAACTGTCTCTACCAATAGTTCTAAGAATGTATAATAATCCGGATAACATTCTTTTAAGACATAGGAACTATATTTCGAAAACTGAAAAGAAATATTTTATACTAATGACAGAAACATTTCCTTCTTTTTTTAGTAACATCTTTAATGAATATAACATTCTATTTTTCATGTTGTAAATTAGTTAAAACTTTCCATAAACTAGATATTCTGTTTTCGAAGGTAAGAAACATTTCTTTAATTTTCTTTATTAGTTCAGAATATGACGCTACAACTTTAATATTGGTAATAAAATTATATTTTTCTGTTTACCGATGGATTTAGAGAATTATAAAAATCGATACAATAGTCTTTTAAATCTCAAGATCTCATTTTCCCTATGTGTAAAGAATTATTTTATTTTTATTATTAAGATCAAAAGAAATCCTCATTTTTATAGATATTACATTCATAATTTTATTACAAGTCTTTTAATTTTATTTTAAATAAATCCGAAATATATATAAAGATGTAACTTCTGAAAATCTATCCAAGTATGGTCCAGATAATGTTTCTTTAAAATACAAAGAACGGAAATTTTCATGAACTAAATACATCCTTGAACTTTTATATCTTTAAAAATTACAAATCCTAAAATTTATTACAAGTTTTCCTAGAGAACTTTAACATTAGTCGAAAGAAATATTTAACAAAAATTCTTCTCAGAGGAAAATTTTGTGTTATCACTGATTATTTGGTTAACAACTGTCTTAATGTAATTTAGTTATACCTAGAAACTGAAATGCACTACTATATATAAATATCTTTCATCATCCCCTATGTAATAATAACCGAAATTATCTGTAAGTCTGTCTCGAATTTATGAAGTGATTGTACCTGGAATGGATACAGGCGTCCATATTGGATACTTGATGAGTTAGGGTTAGCAATGTTCGAAATCCATCCCTTCCCCCTTTTCTAGCATTTAATGCCATTATTTCAAAGCCAATTTTTCGCGGTTAAGAGCAAGGAATTCAATTTATAATAAATAGGTAAAAATAACATGTTTCCTAGCATTATAAAGTCATTCCTTTAACCATTTCATTGAATACTTTCTTATTTTTAAATTATTTAAATATAGTCTGGTTTTTTTTTTCATGTTTTATCACTGAACTTAGATATGACGTCAATAATTTTCTTTTATATTTGGCTTAAATAATAGATTAGGTACATATGGGATCATTTTAAATTGAATCATCGATTATTTTTTCTTTCCATGAAAATTTTATCGCCGGAATTAACAACAAATTATTTTCATAAATATCTAGGAGTCTATTTCACGGACTAATAATAATCAAATAAATACCTAGCGTTTAATTTATATATCTTTGAAAATTAACAAGTTTGTTCGTTTGTGTGTGTGTATGTGTGTGTGTGTGTTTTATACATAACCACGTGGTTTGACTAAATGGATTCAACGTGATTCTAACCTGTATTCACAGTTTCGGGAGACTTTAGAGGAGTATGAAGATAAACTACTGAGCATGTACTAGATAATTCTCACCCAAAACACAAACCACTTTATCTGCTTTATAGGGAACTTTACAATTCTGGAAAATTAAAAATTTTATTGATCTCGTTATATGAAAGGGCTATATGCTAGTTCATTAAATATACAACTTAGCAGTTAATAACTATTTTCAACTTGATCGATATTTTGTTTCTGCGAACAGTCAAAAAATATATTTCTTATGTAATATATCATTAAATGAATTTACGATCCACACGCAAACGGAAATGCTAGAAATACACACATATATAAGGCTCATCACTAAAGATAACTAACGTACTTTACTAGTCCCAAGGTTAGCAGTCACTAATTAAGGCAAAATACTGGCGTACATCTGCAGGAATCATCGATCAAAATTAATCGATGGAGAATATTCCTAGTTCAATGGATCAATAGCGTGCCTGAAAAGAAAAGAGTCTAAAAATATCGGCTGCAAAAGGTCAAGGAATGTCCACAGGTGAAGTAAGGTAAGGTAAAACAGTCGGTTAGGGGCTTACGTCATCGATTTGTCTGGGAACTCTAAACGCATTGAGTATACGTGATCGTGAAGGGTAAGAGATAGGCTAGCTTAACGATGAAAGTTGTGTTAGTCAAATTTAACTATTGATTTAAGAACATGTGCGTGTATAATTAAGAACACAGAAGTTAATTAATGCAAATTAAATTCAAGATTCGATATGAGCTGGACTTAATCTATTTAATTGAAAACAGATAGCTCTAAATTCATGAATAATAGAGAACTTAGATATAGCCATGAGAGAGTTAACTTAACGGTACATGTGACCTTCGAAAAGACAGAATTCGACTAGAATAATAAAACATTTTTGTTCTGAAAAAATCAAATTTAGTATATGTTTTACTACCCAAAATTAAGCAAAACGATTATTTTTACTGCTTTGAAACTGTATAGGCTTCATAAAAGAATTAGTGTCATATTCACCAAAATCGGGGTATCCAGGATCAAAGAATGGATGAGGGAATCGGTAGATCAGCAATCACACGCCGTTAACTGTAACTTAAACTGGTGTCATATGCACCATGAGTGGATTCCCTGATCTGTAGATTAATTATTACAAATATTTAAGCGATGTTTTTATTGGTCAATAAACGAGATTCTCCGGGGATAGTTCTCATGCTAAGTTGATTTACATACTTACTCAACCAGACATAAATATCGTTTGAGGAAATTATAAATTTAGCCAAGGATCTGTTGTTTTACTGATATTTGCTCACGAAGTAAGAATGGAAGAATGTAAAGGGAAGAATTTGGATGAAACCGAGGCAGAATCTTTTCTGAAAAATCTGGAAAGATACAGTAATAAAATACCTTGATGCTAACAAAAATTTTTCAGCAGAAGATAGAGTATTATTCTTTTCCGAAGAAGCTGAAATCGTGTCACCTAGCATTCGAATTATTGATTCAGCTGTATATTTATTAAAATGATAACGCGACCGTAAGTTCACATCATCCAAACAATCCAAATCATTTGTTCTATCTGGATGCACAAATCTTTTCCTGTGGCTTTCTGTTATTTCCAACATTTGTAAAACTTCCAAACTTCGAGATCTCCTAAATCTGAAAATATATCCGCCATGTTTGTCTTCAACGCACAGCGCATGCGTAAAATGTAGTACCCTTGAATTAGGCAATTAATCCTCCAAATTCGGGGGATCAGAAACAGGGGATTAAAATGAGCTGAAAGCCGTGGATTCTCGTTGAAGAATACGAAAATGCTGATTCGCGGTTTGATCCGAGTATTAAAATCGTGGTGAATATGGCTCTTACTATTTTAATTTTAATTTTTAAATAATTCATAATATTTGTTTCATTTTTATTCTTTATTTTCTGTGGTTTCTGTTTTAATTGTTTGTATTTCAACAGATGGCATCACCCTGCAACGCTTTTTTTTTTTTTTTAGTATTCAAGGCCTAGAAAAGATGGCTATTATTTTGATATTCATTGTGGTTTTAATTCTATTCATTTAATCTGTATTTTATTCATATTCATCTGGAAAACATATTTAAAACCTAACATAATTCTTAATTAATTTTGTGCATCGTGAATTTAGCGTGATGTGTTACATAATAATTAAATGAAAGTTGTGTTCGGCAATAGATGTCTGTTTTCATCCATAGTTTTTGTTTCTGCAGATCCTTCATAGCAAATGACAAAGATAAAAATAGGGTAAGCAATTACCTTATTCAATTGTTGATTATCATTACTGCTGTACATTTCAATTAATTGATTTAAAACCAAAATTCAAGATTCATGTTTTATTCAAAGAAAAATTCTTTATTCATTTCAGAAAAAAATTTTCTGTGTATAAATATGTTGAATTTTAAATAATATTTTTCAACTTGTCTCGTTTGTATTGGTATGGTAATCTCAAAATGTTTCAAAAAATTAATTTTATGTATTTTATTTTTAAAATTTTGTAGATTGTCTATTAACTCCTTGATATACAAACACGTCTGGTAGACGTCAGTCATTTCATGTGCTAATGTAGACTTTGACGTCTCCCAGACGTCAACAACTGCCACCAGTAGATGTCATACAATTTAATATAAAATTATTCAATTAATTAGAGCTTCGATTTTGTTTTGACATTAGTATTGACTTCGTAGTTTCAAATTGTTTCGGGTAATTTACTTTTATGTATTTCATTTTTAAAATTTTGTATATTGTCTATTAACTCCTTGAAATACAATGACTTCTGGGAGAAGTCAATCATTTCTTGTTGTAATGTGGACCGACTTCTCCGAGATGTCAACAACTGTCTCCAGTATACATCGTACAGTGTTATATCAAACTATTCAATTACTTAACTAGCGCTTTGATTCTGTTTTGATTAGAGTGTTCAAGATGTCACGGCAACCCCTTTTTCTATTCATATACATGTTAAACTTTTAAATAACATTTTTTAGTTTTTCACATTTGTATTTATTTCGTAGTATTTGACGTCTCTGGGACTTCTCCTGTTTCAGTCCTACAATATATTAAATCATTTAATTAACTCGGGCTTCAATTCTGTTTTGATTAGAATCTTCAAGATGTCACGCCAACTTTTATTTTATATGCACATATGTTAAAATTTTAAACAACATTTTTCAATTTTTCGCATTTGTATTGACGTCATAATTTCAAAATGTTTCGGGTAATTTAATTTTACGCATTTTATTTTGAAACATTTGCAGATTGCCTAATAACCACTTGATGTACAATGACGTCTGGGAGACGTCAGTCCTTTCATGTGCCAATGTAGTCTTCCACCTTTCTGAGTTGTTAACAACTGCCTCCAGTAGACGTTGTACAGTGTAATATTAAAGCATTCAATTATTTAATTAGCTTTTCTATTCTGTTTTGATTAGAATGTTCAAGATGTCACGTCAACCTATTTTTCTATGCACATATGTTAAAATTTTAAATAACATTTAACATTTGTCACGTTTGTATTGATTTTGTTGTTTCAAAATCTTTCAGGTAAATTTATTTTATGTATTTCATTTCCAAAACTGTGTAGATTGTCTAATAACCTCTTTATATACAATGACGTCTGAGAGACGTTAGTCATTTCATGTGTTAATGTAGACTTTGACATGTCCGAAACGTCAAGAACTGTCTTCAGCAGACGTCGTAGAGCATAATATCAAATCATTTAATTATTCAACTCCCGCTTCGATCCTGTTTTGTTTAGAATGTTCAACATATGAGCAAATAAAATTTAAGTTTAAAAAATATCAGTTTCCCTACCTAATCGGAAATATTTTGAAATGTTTCATACTTTACAGAAATACTAATTTATGACTACATTAAATTATTTTTCAATAACATCATATATGAACATCATTAAATATTATATAACAACGAAAACTTCAAAATAAAATGTTATTTTCTATGCTTGCATATAACTTTTGGACTGAAGAGAATTAAATAGCATTTTTCGAGTGTATTAAATTTTGTTTTATTTGTGTGTCAAAGAGTTGATGAGCTTGAAATAAAATTAGGTATGTTTTTTCAAACAGCAAACTCTCGAGTTACAGAGGAACTACTTCAGTGAAACGACAAACAAATTATAAAATAACTTGTTTAGGCAATGTAGACAATTATTTTAAGTCATAATATTTTATAATTTAAAAAACAAATTATAAAATATTATGTAACTTGAAATAATTGTCTTGTATAAAAAGTTTTTAGAATGTAGTGAAAATCAATACCTAATTTTATTCTAATGTACATTCTGAAGGTAAATGAAAAAGTTAAAAATTAGTCGTGAGTAGGCAGTGAGCTTAGAAAAGTTTGGGTCTATATTGTATATTCCCTCTTGTATTTTTACACTCGTTAATAACTGAAAATTCATATAAAAAAAGATTCATCGTCTCAGGTTCTTTCTATCAAACATAATAGAAACTACTTATTACAATTCGTTAGTATGCAGAGAACAAGGAAAATGTTTTAGGAAAATTAATGGATGAGTCAAATTTAATCAAATATATTAGTATTGTAATCTGGAGTTATTTTGTAGTAGATTTTAGAGTGATATTTCATGAATCTACATTGTATATTCCCGTTATTATGATTAGACCGTCAGAGCGTCTATTCCAGCATCACGTGTAAGTTGAGTGCTCGTAAGAAATACAAAATTGAAAAAAAATTAATTCCTCATGCTGAATTTTGTTTATTTTGAATATAAATAAAGGTGTAAATAGGATATAAAATGCTATTTACCAAATAATATAAATGCTATTATACCAAAGGGACCACACTCGGCCGAAGATATGCCAAACATGCCGTGTCGGTGTAAAAAAGAAATGGTGTAAGAACTGCTGCAGAAGAAATTAATCTCTCTTCTCTCTCTCTCTTCTCTTTCTCTGTCTTCTCTTCTCTTTCTCTGTCTTCTCTTCAATCTCTTCTCTCTCTTCTCTCTGTCTTCTCTTTCTCTGTCTTCTCTTCAATCTTTCTCTGTCTTCTCTTCTCTTTCTCTGTCTTCTCTTCAATCTCTTCTCTCTCTTCTCTCTGCCTGCCTGCCTGCCTGTCTCTCATGAAATTCCTTTTTATCCATTTTTTTCAAAGTAACAAAACTTTGCTTCACCCAAAATACTATATCTCACAAATTAATAGTCCTACAGCTGTAAAATTTATACACTTGTCTTTCGAAGATTAGGGCTAACTAAAAATCATATGGATCGAATACTAATAGCTCCATCTATGTGTCAGCCTACGAACTTTTCAGCACATATGTTATGTGTCACCTGTCAGAGTCGTATCTAGACGTATCAGGAGTCCCATATAACTCCAAGTGCCCAGGCCTCGTACCATCACAGAGCCTCCCCCATCTCTAAGAGAACTCTGTTGACATGCAAGGTCCATGGATTCCTGAGTTTGTCTCATCCGTGCACACCTATTCGCGTGATACAATTTTAAACAAGACCAGGCAATGTGTTTATAGCCATCAACAGTCCAATGTCAGCGTTCACGGTACCAGGGTAGGCGTAAAGGTTTGTGTTGTGTATTAATCAAGGGTACAGGAGTGAGCCTTTGACTCCGAAAGCCCTTGTAGACGATGTTTCGTTAAATGGTTAGCACGCTGACACTTGTCGATAACCCAGTACTAAAATATGAAGCAATTTGTGGAAGGATTGAACTTATGTCACATTTATGCTTCTCCCCAATCATCGTTATTACCTTTCTTGCACGATCTTTGTCAGGCTGCAGTGATGTTGATGATTTCATGCTTTACCGGATTCAGGATATTCACGCTGTGTTATGAATCATTTATATCATTTTAGAATTAATGAATCATATTTATATGAATGTATTTCGCTGTGTCATTAATCATATTTATATCAATTTATTTTAGAATCGGATCGATATTTTAGGAGAAGAAAAACTTTACTCGCTTTGAATTTTGCCAACCCTAAATAATCAAGAATCCAATATGGATGCCTCTATCCATCCCAGGTCCAACCGCTTCATAAATTTGAGGACAGATAACTTAAGCTATTATTATATAGGGAACATTCAAATTCGCAATATATACAGCAACTTCGTATATTGCAAAGAATATCGTTAACCAATTGAATGTTTCATTAACTGAGATTGCAAAAACACTGCTCTTGGTTTATACATCAAAGATAAAAATCGCGGCATGCGAAAAACTGAGAAAGCTAAAGCTTCAACCAAAGTTTCCCAAACTAATATGTTGTGGTAATTTATACGAAAATTTGACATTTTAAATACAAAAGATACGGTTGAAACAGAACGACAAAAAAGATTTCACGTCTCATTTTAAATTATTAAAGTTCGGTAACTGAGTCTTTAATGAATCTATGTGTTATGAATATTTATATCAATTTATTTTCATTAATCTGAGATTCAACGTTTAGGAGAAGATAAACTTTCTCGCTTGAATTAGCCCTAACTCACCAAGAATAAAATATGGATGCCAAAACCCAGGCCCAACCGCTTCCTAAAAACTCGCGGAGGACAGATAACTTCAGGCTATTATTATATGTATACTTTCAAAATGCACAATAATGATAGAAACTAATTGCAAACTTAACCAAAAACCTTGCAGTTTATACATTCGTGAAATGGGCATGCGAGAAAATCCAAAGTTCATCACTATATCGATAGAAAGTTCTAATTACAGTAACTTACCTAAAAGATTTCAGTATCATTTTATATACAGCAGCTTCGTATATTTGCATAAGAATATCGTTAACAATTGAATGTTTCATTAACTGAGATTCAACGTGAAACATAAGTCTCGCTTGGTTAGCCCTTCAAAAAATCAAACCAAAAATGCAAAGATAAAAACTCGCGGAGAAGATTTCAGTATCCTTTTTGTATATTCTCCGAAGAATATCGTTAAAAATTGAATATTCCATTCGCTGAGAATCAACGTGAAACAAATGTCTCTCTCGGTCATCCCTCCAAAAATCAAGCCAAAAATTCAAAGATAAAAACTCCCTGAGAAGATTTCAGTATCCTTTTATATATAGCAACTTCGTGTATTCGCATAAGAATATCGTTAAGAATTGAATATTCCATTAACTGAGAATCAACGTGAAACAAATGTCTCTCTCGGTCATCCCTCCAAAACCTCAAGCCAAAAACTGAAAGATAAAAACTCGCGGAGTAATAAATAACACCTATGAGAAAGCTAACGCTTCAACCAAAGCAAAAACACATCCAAAACTAACAACTTGTGGGAATCTATACAAATAATTTGATATTAAAAATACAAAAGATAAAGTCAAAACAGAACAACAAAAATTCAGATTGCCCGTACGCCGTACGAGCAAATCATTAAAGGCACGGTAACCGAACCTTTAATGATTTGCTCGCAAATTTTCTATGTTCTATATTGCATTAATTTCTTCCAACCATTATAATAACAATGGTATTACTGCAAAATGTGTCATTCATATTTACTGTAATGTACTGTCACCGATAGCCCCCACGGCACTGTAGCCAAATCGAATCCTGGTCACCGTTCACCCCCATGTCAGTCAACGTGTTAAAAAAGATATAGGCCAAAAATAAGAAAAATATCTCAAGTTGTTTAACACTAAACATGCCATATAACGGGTCAAATGACCCATAAGGTTTATGTAAAAAAATGCGATGGGAAATGGAATAAAAATTCTCATTGTTTGTGTTTAAAATACATAAAAGTTGACAATATACAATTTTGTTTAATTATAATAAGTTTATTTGTCTATTTCCTTCCAAATTTCATACTTCATACATTTATTTTCAGAAAAAATCAAGTCCGGTCTTTTTACCCGCTATGGTAGAAATAGGTATGTATTAAGTGTTGGTATGTGTAGTATTAAAACGGATATGTTCTTTTAAAAGTATGCCAAAAGAAGGCCAAATGGTTAGGGTTGACAGCGCTGAACTTCGGCACCGTAATTCATGGGTTCGAATCCCAGTGTGGCATGGTTGTTCGTAGCTGTTCAGTTTGGTTTGGTTTGGTTTGGAGCGCTACGGTCTATTGTTTTGCACATGAGGGCTAATGAGACCGGGACCTACTGCTTAAAGCCAATTCCGAGCGGCTACGATCATCCATGCCATAGTGGGATTTGAACCCACGAACTCTGGTACCGACGATCAGCGCCCTAACCAATCGGCCAGAGTTCGGCCGTAGCTGTTCGGAATCAACTTTAAGCAGTAGATCCCGGTAGACCGTAGCTCTCCAAACTAAACCAAGCTTCCTAAAAGTAAAACTCTTTGATGGGGAAATTTACAACTAATGATGTATAAAGAAACTTGGAACTACAGGAATAGAACATTGAAAGGAATTCCACCCTGATTTTAAACGGACAACTGTGACATATCCAAAGCAGCTAGGAAGAACTAGAGCAAAGAGTTTGACTAAAACAGTGGTGACATTTTTCCGATTATGTTGAATTGTCTTTTCTTTGCATTGAATATTTCAGTCTGACTCATCGCAATATGCACTGTTAAAATGTATATTTTTCATGTACTAATAAAACTAGTTTTGTATGTTCTATATTGCATTAATTTCTTCAAACCACTATAATAACAATGGTATTATAGAAAAATTTATCACTATCCATATTTACAATAATTATGCACTTTTATTATTGGCCGGTCACCCCCATGACGGTTAAAGTGTTAAAAAAGATACAGGTCAAAAATAAGAAAAATCTACCAATTGAAGTTGTTTAAAGGGTATTTGTACTGCTAAAAGTAAACCGAACGATGGTCAAATGATTATAGTTTAGGGCATTGAACTTCGGAACCTTAGTTCGTTGGTTCGAATCCCACTGTGGCCTGGTAGTTTGTAGCCGTTCGGAATCGGCCTTAAGCATTAGGTCCAGGTCTCCATAACCTTCGTGTTGCAAAAAAGTAAACCGCTGCATTCCAAACCAAAATAAAGCAAATCAAATTCATCGAAAGTAAAACTCTTTGACGGGCAAATTGATAATTATAGATGTATAAATAAAATTGGAACTATAAAAATAGAATGATTCATATGACGGAATCAGTAAAATTTTTATTTTCCAAGAATTGCAAAGTACCGTATGAAGAAATTAAAACATAGTTTGTTTTTTGTATGAGAATTATCTTGAAACAAAAAAAAATCGGTCATTAAATTTAAAACTGTTACATATGTACCTAATCTATTATTTAAGCCGAATAAAAAAAAATATTTAGCAATATCAAAATTCAGTGATAAAACGTATGAAAATAATGCAGACGATATTTAAATAATTTAAAATAAGAAATGATTCAATGAGATAGTTAAAGAAATGACGTGATGATGCTAGATAAAGTGTTACTTTTACCTATTCATTATGTCATAAATTCATAAATTGCTCTTAACTCGGAAAATAGGGCTCAAAATAATGGCATTAAAAGCTCAAAAAAAGGGGAAGGGACGAATTTCGAACGTTTTACAGACAATATATTGCGATGTGTTATGAATTATATTTATACCAATTTATTTTAGAATAACATCGATAGTTTAATAGAAGATAAAATTTACTCGGTTTGAATTTTGCTAATCCTAATTCAACAAGAATCCAATATGGATGTCTTTATCCATCCCAGGTCCAACCACTTCATTAATTCGAGGACAGATAACTTAGGCTATTATTATATAGGGGACATTCAAATTATATAGGGGACAATCAAATTATATAGGGGCTATTATTATATAGGGGACAATCAAACCATAATGATAGAAACTAATTGCAATTTTAACCAAAACGTCATGCTGCAAAAACCTTGCCGTTTATAAACCTTGAACTGCATAATATTACCTATTATAAAACCATGATAATTGAAGAATTTTGGAGCCAATTCATTCTGTCTTTCGAACATTTAACAAATGAGATAATCCCTTCTTACTGCTTTCAAGCTAATGGCGAAACTTCATCTGGCTGATTGCCAGTGCATGCAATATGTTCGTATTCGTGTACATCTATTTTTAGTGCGTGAGGCCAAATTATTTGAGTTCAAGTTCAGCAGTTATGGTCGGAAATATATCAAGAGTTACTAAATGGGATGCTTTAAATAACTCGAAGCCTAATCTGCAGTAATGCGTGATATCTATTTTCGCTCCTCTGACATTGCTATTGAAAGTTGCTACATGTCATCTGGATTGATACATATTTTAAATTACTTGGGCGTTGCATGGAGTAGGTAAAATGAGACTGGCGTCATTAAATGTCACATTAGATAAGCTTTGGAACGCTATATTTTTTAAAAATTTGCTTGCAAGCGGTAAAGGAAATGAATGCGAACTTTCCAAAGTAAATTGCCCTTTTGACCAAGTCTCACTTAACTTACTTGTACAAGTAAAATGAAACTTTAAATTTTTGAAATTTTATCTATCGATTTTCGCCATATCTAAATAAAATTTAATAATTTCGACCTTAAATTTGTAAATAAGTATTTACGAATGTAAATATGTATTACGTACGTACGAAATATATATTTACATTCACAAGTACCTAATATCTAAGTATTGTGACCACAAAACATTTCGGTGTTCATTTTCCAAAGTAAATTTCCTTTTGGCCCAACACTCATTTAAATGATGTTTACAAGTACAATGAAACTTTAAAACTGAAATTTTATCAATCCAGTTTCACCATGCATGAATAAAATTCAATAATTTGGACTTTAAATTATAAATAAATACATGTGCATGCCAATATGTATTACGTATATACAAAATATATATTTACATTCGTAAATACCTACTTTCAAAGTATTGTGACCATAAAAAATTTAGGTGTTCATTTATAAAAGTAGATATCCCTTTCATCTAAGATTCATTTAATTCACCTGTACAAATAAAATGAAACTTTAAATTTGAAATTTTATTTATCCATTTTCACCATGCCTGAATAAATTAATAATTTTGACTTAAAATTTGTAAATAAGTACTTACGATTGTAAATATGTATTACGTACGACCGTAATACATATGTGATATTTACATTCGGAAGTACCTACTATCTAAGTATTGTGACAGCAGAAAATTTAAGTATCCATTTTCCTATATACATATTCCTTTTGACTGAGTATCACATAACACATTGTGTGAGCTTTCATTTTGCAGCAGAATTATACCGGGAGACGGCGTTTTGAGCTTAAATTTAGTTAATTAAATCTCAATAGATCGAAAATTTCATTTTTTTTCCAACTTTTCGTATTTTATATTGAAATATATAAACAAATATATATACATAACAACCATAAGATTTTTGTAAACGAAAAATATATTTTAATAGATAAACTTATAATAGTATCGTAAATATGAAAAATCAAATAGAAATAGCATATAGTTTTAATTTTTTCGAATTATGTTATTTATAAACCTTTTTACATTACAAAAATGAAAGGCAAGAAAATTCGGCTTTCGTTTTCTTGTTTATACCGTTACTTTTGTACCCACAAACAAACCACGTTGTTACACTAACCCGTACTAGTACGTGACCCGCGCTCAAGTATCAATAGTCAGAAAACAGACTAATACGTATCCCTCATATAATGTGTTAATTCTCATGTACAGGTACAGTGAAATTTTATATCAGAAATTTATGAATTCATTTTCACCATGCCTGAATAAAACTAATAATTTTGATTATAAATTTTTAAATGAGTGCTTACGAATGTAAATACTTATTACCTATGTACGTAATATATATTTAAATTCGTAAGTATTTACTATTCTATATATTGTGAAAGCAAAAAAAAAATCGGTATTCATTTTCCAAAGTAAATCATGCTTTTCACAAAGTCTCACTTAGTTCAAGTGTACAATTAAAATGAAATTTTAAATCTGAAACTTTATGAATCCATTTTCACTATGCCAGTATAAGAATAGTAAATTCGTCTTTAAACTTGTAAATAAATACTTACGAATATAAATATGTATTAAGTATTTACGTAATACATATATGACATATTTATATTCGTAAGTACCCATTAGTCTATATATTGTGAAAGCAAAAAAAAATTTGTATTCATTTTCCAAAGTAAATACTGCTTTTCACAAAGTCTCACTTAGTTCAAGTGTACAAGTAAAATGAAATTTTAAATCTGAAACTTTATGAATCCATTTTCACTATGCCAGTATAAGATTAGTAAATTCGTCTTTAAACTTCTAAACAAATACTTACGAATGTAAATACATATTACATATGTACTTAATGCATATTTACATATGAAAGTACATATTATCTTAAGTACATCTAAGTAATACGACCAGAAAAATATTGGGCATCCATTTTCCAAGGAAATATCCGTTTTGACTGAGCCATTTATTTCCCTTGTACAAGTATGGTTAAACTTTAAATTTTGAATTTTATTTATCCATTTTCACCATGCCAGAGTAAAATTTAATAGTTTCGACTTTAAATTTCTAAATAATTACTTAGAATGTAAAAATGTATTATATGTGCACGTAATACATTTGTAATAGGTATTTAAATTCGAAAATACCTATTAAGAATTGTAACAGAAAAAATTTTTGGTATTTATTTTCTAGAGTAAATAGTCCTATTCACGGAGTCTCGCTGATATGAAGTGTACAATGAAATTTTAAATCTGAAATTTATGAATCAATTTTCACTATGCCGGTATAAGATTAGTAAATTCGTCTTTAAACTTGTAAATAAATACTTACGAATATGAATATGTATTAAGTATTTACGTAATACATATATCACATATTTACATTCGTAAGTACCCATTAGTCTATTGTAAAAGGAAAAAAAAATTCGGTATTCATTTTCCAAAGTAAATACTGCTTTTCACAAAGTCTCACTTAGCTCAAGTGTACAAGTAAAATGAAATTTTAAATCTGAAACTTTATGAATCCATTTTCACTATGCCAGTATAAGAATAGTAAATTCGTCTTTAAACTTGTAAATAAATACTTACGAATATAAATATGTATTAAGTATTTACGTAATACATATATGACATATTTACATTCGTAAGTACCCATTAGTCTATATATTGTGAAAGAAAAAAAAAAATCGGTATTCATTTTCCAAAGTAAATACTGCTTTTTACAAAGTCTCACTTAGTTCAAGTGTACAAGTAAAATTAAATTTTAAATCTGAAACTTTATGAATCCATTTTCACTATGCCGGTATAAGATTAGTAAATTCGTCTTTAAACTTGTAAATAAATAAATACGAATGTAAATACATATTACATATGTACTTAATGCATATTTACATACGAAAGTACCTATTATCTTAAGTACATCTAAGTAATATGACCAGAAAAAATGGCATCATTTTCCAAGTAAATATCCGTTTTGACTGAGTCTCACTTAATTCCCGTGTACAAGTATGGTTAAATTTTAAATTCTGAAATTTTATTTATCCATTTTCACTATGCCAGAGAAAAATTTAATTCGTTCGACTTTAAATTTCTAAATAAATTACTTAGAATGTAAAAATGTATTATATGTGCACGTAATACATATGTAATAGGTATTTACATTCGAAAATACCTATTAAGAATTGTGACAGAAAAACTTTTTTGTATTCATTTTCCAGAGTAAATAGTTCTATTCACGGAGTCTCGCTGATATGAAGTGTACAATGAAATTTTAAATCTGAAATTTATGAATCAATTTTAACTATGCCAGTATAAGATTAGTAAATTCGTCTTTAAACTTGTAAATAAATACTTACGAATATGAATATGTATTAAGTATTTACGTAATACATATATCACATATTTACATTCGTAAGTACCCATTAGTCTATATATTGTGAAAGAAAAAAAAAAATCGGTATTCATTTTCCAAAGTAAATACTGCTTTTCACAAAGTCTCACTTAGTTCAAGTGTACAAGTAAAATTAAATTTTAAATCTGAAACTTTATGAATCCATTTTCACTATGCCGGTATAAGATTAGTAAATTCGTCTTTAAACTTGTAAATAAATACTTACGAATATAAATATGTATTAAGTATTTACGTAATACATATATCACATATTTACATTCGTAAGTACCCATTAGTCTATATATTGTGAAAGCAAAAAAAAAATTCGGTATTCATTTTCCAAAGTAAATACTGCTTTTTACAAAGTCTCACTTAGTTCAAGTGTACAAGTAAAATGAAATTTTAAATCTGAAACTTTATGAATCCATTTTCACTATGCCGGTATAAGATTAGTAAATTCGTCTTTAAACTTGTAAATAAATACTTACGAATATAAATATGTATTAAGTATTTACGTAATACATATATGACATATTTACATTCGAAGTACCCATTAGTCTATATATTGTGAAAGGAAAAAAAAAATTCGGTATTTATTTTCCAAAGTAAATACTGCTTTTTACAAATTCTCACTTAGTTCAAGTGTACAAGTAAAATTAAATTTTAAATCTGAAACTTTATGAATCCATTTTCACTATGCCGGTATAAAATAATAATTCGTCTTTAAACTTGTAAATAAATACTTACGAATATAAATATGTATTAAGTATTTACGTAATACATATATCACATATTTACATTCGTAACTACAGATTAGTCTATATATTGTGAAAGCAAAAAAAAAATTCGGTAACTTTTAAAGTAAATACTGCTTCACAAATTCACTTAGTTCAAGTGTACAAGTAAAATTAAATTTTAAATCTGAAACTTTATGAATCCATTTTCACTATGCCGGTATAAGATTAGTAAATTCGTCTTTAAACTTGTAAATAAATACTTACGAATATAAATATGTATTAAGTAACTAATACATATATGATATTTACATTCGTAAGTAATTTTATATATTGTGAAAGGCAATCTATTTATTTTCCAAAGTAAATACTGCTTTTTACAAATTCTCACTTAGTTCAAGTGCACAAATACAACGAAACTTTAATTTTGAAATTTTACTTATCCATTTTCACCCTGCATGAATAAAATTTAATATTCGATTTTAAATTTATATATAAGTACTTACGAATGTAAATATATATTACCTATGTACGTAATGCATATTTACATTCGCAAGTACTCACTATCTTACGTACCTACTACCTATGTAATATGACCACAAAAAATTATTTCTTTTGACTGAGTCTCACTTAATTCACATGTACAAGTACAATAAAATTTTAAATCTGAAATTTATGGATCCATTTTCAACATGCCTGAATAAAATTTATTAATTTTGATTTTAAATTTGTTAATAAATACTTACTAATGTACATATGTATTACATATGTAAGTAATAAATTTCATTCTTAAGTAATTTTTATATAAGTATTGTGAACTTTTAAAGATAACACTAATACTACTAACTAAATTACTAACTAACCCTAACCAACTCTCGTACGCAACGCAACGATTCTACTCTTAACTCGATACTGAGCTCCGATATTAAAGACTAGCATCGCGTATGCTGAAGATAACTAATTTTAATTTTTAAATGCTAGATTTAATTACTAGATGGCACTGTATATGGCAATGGTTTTCCAACGGTTGACTCCTATAGCATTTACGTGCTGGTTGTCAAGGTGTTAATCGGCTTAAAATAGATTTTTTTTTCATATTTTCACCCTTATCATATATTTAATTTTTTGTCGTTTCCTCCTGGCGGCGTTCAAATTATTTAATCCGCTACAACTCAGTCGGCAAACTTAGCAATCTAGATACTAAAAGGTTCCGTGTTCGAGACTGGAGTCTGCCTAAAACCCGCTGTGTTCGTTAATGGTGACTGGGTCACATAAAATAGGTTCGTGGGCACAATGCTCTCCAAGTTCTCTAACGATACCTCTGGATTTGGCATGCCAATCTTGTGGGGGGGGGTCTTATGTGATAAAATATACACGCCAAGAAAAATAGAAATAGAAATTTAATAACGCGCAAAATGGATTTTGAAATTTATAAAAGAGTAGCTAATTTATGGATAACAAATTAAGCCCAGTGACGTTGGGCTCAAGACACAGGTCAGAGGATAGTATAACTAACTAACTAACTAACTAACTAACTAACTAACTAACTAACTAACTAACTAACTAACTAACTAACTAACTAACTAACTAACTAACTAACTAACTAACTAACTAACTAACTAACTAACTAACTAACTAACTCTCTCACACACACACTATAAATATTTGCCAACGTACACAAATCAAATGTAAATACGTATCTGCACATACACATGGATACATATATACATGTATGTGTAGGGGGTATAAGATAAGAGGGATATGATAGAGATAGAAAATTAGACTAGAGGATGGTTTGGTTTGGAGTGCTACGATCTACTTTTTGCAACACGAGAAGAGACCAGAGGAGGAAGGGGTGGAAAGAGAAAGGTAGAGCCACCACATTGATAATTTTGTTTATAACTTGATCTGATTGTGTGTGCGTGTGTTCTTTTTACTTGTCAGAGCTACTGAGATAATGCTAATAGAATACTACACACAAGGCTACTAGAATAATGAATAATTTTGCAGTCGGGCTACGTTGAAGAAAAACGCTATTTTCAGAGCAACTTAAATCTTTGAGGAGCTTCTAAAAAGACATCTTTGCCAGTCGACGGCAGACAAGAGAATGATACGAAAAACAGCTTGATGGAACAGAGGTGTAACCCAGAACGAAGACAGACAGAATCTTCCCAAGGGACAAAAAACTGTTAGATCAGGGGAAAATTGGAGCCACTTTCCAGCGTCAGCTGGAAAATGTGTTGAATGGACAGAAAACTTACAACTATTGCACAAAATGCTTTGAGAAATAAGCCCTTTCATTAAGACATTTTGTGAATGGGAAAAGATTTTAAAGAATTACACAGAGGCATACAGAGAGAGAGAATGTGTTTTTTGGCTGCTGGGATTACTAGGCAAGCAGAAGCCTAATAAAGTCAGCCAAATACAGCTATTAATAATAAAGTCAGATGCAGTCGAGTCACATTGAAGAGAACGGCACAAAAGTCCAAGTCTAACTGAAATTTTTATTTAAGATCTACTGGAAGAGGACATCTTCATGATAGATGTAGAGCTAGAGAGAGAGAGATAGAGATAGAGCGAGAGATAGTGATAGAGCTAGAGAGAGAGCTAGAGAGAGAGAGCTAGAGAGAGAGAGCTAGAGAGAGAGGAGAGCTAGAGAGAGAGCTAGAGAGAAAGCTAGAGCTAGAGAGAGATAGATAGAGAGATAGATAGATAGAGAGATAGATATATATATATATAGAGAGAGAGATAGAGATAGAGAGAGCGAGAGCTACAGAGAGACAGATAGAGAGAGCTAAAAAGAGAGAGCTAGAGAGAGAGATTATATATATATATAATATATATATATATATATGCTATATTATATTAATGTATAAATAAAATTACTTAAATACAAGTATAATACAATAATTTAAATGGAAGAATCTTTAAATATAATTTAAAATCAACTTTTAATTCTCCATCTTAAATTATTTAACCTTTTAACAATATACTGTCTATTGGTAAAAATTTATAACAAAATATTTCAGAATATTACATATAGTGACAAAATTTCACTTTTTCCCATCACCTGTGTAAGACGTTTTGGCACGGATACTTGACACTGTATACAGGCTCACGCTTTATATATTTTATCTTTTGAATACCCAATCTCAGGATATGTTGCAAACACGTCACGCGTTTTAACCGTGATATGAAATGTGTCAGAATTTTTACAGGATATGTATCTTTTTAGGGATAAAATTTAACTTTGAGTTGAAATGCAAATTTCAAAAGCATCAAAAATTTAAAAAAAATAAACTGATAAGGACAGCATATAACTTTCTCGTACGTCTATTAAACTCTTTGTCGGGCATATTTAAAAATTCAAAAAATTTATTTAAAAATCAAATATGTTTTATTCAAAATTCTTTATAAATATTATCTGCGAATTGTATAAATTAGAAACTGCCAAAAAAATTTACAATCTTTCGAAAACGGAGGGTTTGTGTTTGTGGTAATTTCATTCTGAGAATGCCCCCTTGTGCAATGTGAAAAAGGTATAATTTTAAAGTTTCTAGGGAGAACAATGCAGAAGTTACCGGTAGTTAAACCAATGACTGGTACTGGTAAAATAAAAAATATGTGAACTTGTCAGACAATACAATCTTTGCTTACAATAGCTATTAAAACTAAACATACCATGAAAAGAAATGTATATGTAATGAATAAAAAATTCTTATTTTTTTGTATATGTTACGGCCAAAGCCCGAAGTTGGCCAGTTCCCTAATTGACGAGCCAATTAACGAAATAGCCAATATCTCATCACAATGACCGGCTAATGTCCGAACTTTAATTGATTTCGATGTTTGGTCAGCCAATTCGGGAACTGGCATGGGGCGATCGCCCAAAGTCAGAAGAAAAATGTTATGAGCAAATTTTAGGTGTTTGTATACCGTAATGCTAATGATATTCATATTATTGCTGCCACAGAGGAGTTTTCCGATGAATCCGCCCCTCTTAGGCGCCTAGGATCGTCCTTCGGAACAAAGGCCAAGGAGGTACCGTGGCCCTAGATGGGCTGTAGTCCGAAGGGAGTAGTTTTTGTGAGTAAGGATCTCACAGTACCAGAAACCTCCCGGTCTGTTACGAAAATTTGCTGTCCCTTGGAGAAAAACAAACAAAAAGATAATCACATTATCTACTGTATTAGTTTATTACAGGAAATTATCAGTATCAACACTTGTTACAACAAGATTAAGATTTATGACATTTCGAATTACACATCAGTTTGTTATTTTTACATCTGCAGCGATTTGTTGAGCAGTTGGTAGTGCAACTGCATCAATTGTAGCCTTGGCCGCCGGTCAGCGGTTGTCAAGAGGTAACGGTGCGTAATGATTTTTCCTCTGTGCCCATGGATGCTAAAGTAAGTAATTTCTCTTGCAAAATAGAAAACTCACTTCCTAGAGTACAGTTGTTTGAGAACATCATGTTCTGTTCCCAGCTTGTAGAAAGCGCCCTGGATGTTTATGACAACTGCAGGGACACTTCGTGGATTACAGCGACATCTGTCAACATCTGGTATGAGAATGCGTTTAATATCTTGTCTTACTTCAGCATATCCAACATTGGCCAGGGAGTTCCGGGAGTGCCCTGGATGTTTATGACAACTGCAGAGACACTTCGTGGGTTACAGCGACATCTGTCAACATCTGGTATGAGGATGCGTACAATATCTCCAGTCTTACTTCAGCATATCCAACATTAGCCAGGGAGTTCCGGGCACTTCAGCAAGTCGCCGGTCAAAGTTCCCTATACGCTATTCATTTCCAGTACATCGAACATTGGCCACAAGCCCCGGCAAATGTGCGATTTGGCCTGCCAATTCGGGAACTGGCCGAATTTCGGGCTTTGGCCGTAACATATACATAAAAATAGTAATATACAATTTTGGTTTAATTATAATAAAATTTATTTAATTCCAATCAGAAAACAAAGTCCAATCAGAATACTTTAATTGCATTTTACTGAAAACGGCGCACTGTAAATAAAAAAACTATAGCACACAATTTAATTTTTTTACATACCTGCGTTTTCTATTCCTTGTTCCAATTTTTAGTCTTTAACAATATACTTTTTGAACTCAAGTTCAAATACAATTTTTTATATGGTATGTTTAGTGTTAATAGCTATGATATGCAAATATTGTATTGTTTGACAGGTTCACATATTTTTTACCAAATTGTTTGTATCATCTACTGCCAAAAGATGAAAACGTATAGGAGTTACTAGTGTTTCATAAAATTTCTATCTCTCTGTTTATATAAATATTATAATAAGGTTTATAAATTAAACTAAGGATAATTTTTTTCTTATTTTATAATGCAGACATATAACATTGCAAAGATCAAATATGGAGACTAGTAACAATATCACTGTATCAAAATACGAAAATATTCTTTTATATTTCATTAATAAATCAAATCTATTTGTAGCATCTGCTGCCAACGATGCAAACAGTATACCAGTAACTTGTGTTCCATAAAATTCTCATACAATAAGATCGGCTACAAACTTCAATCTGTAACTGACATCCCATTTTTTAAAGAATAAATTGTATTTTTCTATAAATTCAATTTGTACAACATCTGCGCTCAATCATACGGAGGGAGATAAAAAGCTTTGAAAGACCTTTGAGAGGGGGGAGCTATCATCTTAATGAGATCGTTTGCTCCTGCTTTATGGTTTTTTGATATTAGCGGATGGCAACGACGATATACTCTGTGGATTAATCTCTGAAAGCTTAGGGGAAATGAATATTTCATGATATTCAAATTGCAATTCTAAAAAGAATTACGGTAACATGTCTCTTCAAAGGGGTGGAATTTTTTTTATCTATGTAAGATAACTATTAGCCACGTTTTAGTTTGATAACTTATCTTAAAATTTAATATCAAGAACTTGGTCAATAATAAATCATACTAATATTATATAAAGTAAAAGCAAGCAATCAATTTGTATTTAAAAAAGAATATTTTTTGATTTACCTACGTTCATTTTAACAATGGGAAACAGTAAAATTAAACTGATACGCTTTATCTTTTTATATTTTAAGGGTACAAAAAAGTTGACCAATTTCAATTCTTAAAATTTTCAATTTTATCAACATTTTGTAATGGGAACATAATTATTAGCATACAGCCCGTCATCTGACGAGATCAGTAAAATTTTTAATTTTCCTGAATTGTAAAGTACCCGATGAGACAGAAAAATAAATAGTTTGTTTTTTTGGCTGAGAATTATCTAGTATATGCTCAATAATTTGTTTATTTTCATACTCCTGTAAAGTCTTCCGATACTGTGAAAGCAGTTTAGAATCACGTTGAATTCATTTAGATTGGTTTGGTTTGGTTAGCGCTACGGTCTACTGTTTCGCACACGAGGGCTAATGAGACCGGGACCTACAGCTTAAAGCCGATTCCGAACGGCTACAAACATCCATGCCCGCAACTGGATTCGAACCCGCGAACTCCTGTTCCGAAGAGCAGCGCTCTACCATTCGGCCGTCGTTCAGCGAATTCATTTAGAAAGATAATTCAAAGTTTTCTTAGCTACGTCGAAATTATCGTTCTTCCCAATTCGTTTTCCCCAGTAATTAATGAAAGTAAAGGAATGAAGCTAACATTCCCACTACAACATGGAGGTATATAGAATTTGTTGTTAATACCGGTGATAACATTCATTGCAACAAAAGTAATCGATGATTCAATTTAAAATTATCACATATGTATCTAATCTATTATTTAAGCCAAATATAAAAGAAAATTATTTACGTAATATCTAAGTTCATAATAATGCAGACTATACTTAAATAATTTAAAATAAGAAATGATTCAATGAGATGTTTAATGATGTCATAATGCTAGAAAAATATTATTTTTATCTACTTATAATGTGATAAATTGATAATAAGGCCTGCTTTTAACCAGGGAAAATAGAGCTTCAAATACTGGCTTTAAAGGCTCGAAAAAGGGGGGGGGAGTAAATTTGGAAAGTTGCTAACCCTCATTCATCAGGAATCCAATATGAATGCCTCTATCCATTCCAGGTCCAACCGCTTCATAAATTCAAGGACAGACGGACAGATACTTCAGGCTATTATTATATAGGGGATTGTACATGAGCATAGAACTAATTTCGTATTTTAGATTAAAATATCAGTATTTCATAAAGAGATTCATCCTAGTGTATAGCATAGTAAGTAACCAGTTTATTTTATAATTTTATTTTTCAAATTTATTTACAAACAAAATTGGACACCGATTTTTGACTTTAAATACTACTCATAAAACAACTATTAAAAATTCAAAAACCCAATGTTTTAAGTGGTCACACTTTCAATTTTCAACAAAATACTGATTTTTCATGTTTTTTGATTGGCTATATCTAATAATATTACACAATATATATAATCCTTTTATATGCATGAATAAATAAAACGTATTTTGTAAAACGAATATCAAATTACAGTAAATATTTTTAACAAATTTCAAAGAAAATTATTTGTACACTTTTCCTTCCTCGTTATATCAATTTGACTTATCAGAAATATTTTAATTGTAAAACAAAAACAATTCATTCAAATATAAACGAACCAAAATTGAATGTCAATTGTAAATAATTTATTCTTTGTACACACACACACACTATTGTAAAAATAGATTATGACGCTTAGGTTAAGTCATACACGTGACTTGTAGGTGATTGCTAATTGGCTGGTACAACAAGTATAAAAGTAGATGTACAGTATTTGCAGACGGCAGTTTAATTTTTAAAAGAAAACATGAATAAACTACGTAGTTTGAGATTTTATGTGTCTTTAATTAGTTGTTCTTATCAAGTTCCACGACTGCAGGGCTGAAATATCAGGTAGAAACTTTTCTTCGATATGAAGCAAAAATCTATCATTTAATAATATATGTATAATCATTTTAATAGAATTTGCTAAAAGAGTTAATATAATCCAATGAATATCCTATTAATATTTTCTCTGTCAAAATCACATTAAAATACGAGTTCTAATAGAATGTAGGAAAAACAAAATTATTCGAGCATCTTCCCCATTTAAGCCGTAAAAGTAACTGAGTTACTCGTATTCAATAAAAAAAAACTCACAGAAGCATAAACTCTGAAACAAAATTTAATCTGTTTTTGACGTCTCCGTTTTTGAAAAGAAATTATTTTTTGCCAAAAATTCAATTTGCTTAACCTCAGCGTTCAATCGTATCTAGATAGAAAAAAAAGCTTCAAAATATATCTTGGTGAAATTTTAATCCAAGCTATCATCCTAATGAAATCGTCTGCATTGTTTTTTTTATACTAGAGCATGGCAACGACGTTATACTCAGTGAATTAATCTTCAAGAGATTAAAGAAATAAATATTCCATGATATTCAAATTGCGGTTCTAAAAAGAATTACTGTAACTCTAGCTCTTTAAACCATGGAACTTTTTTTATGTATATTACAACTGCTAAAATCAGCTTCATTTTCTTAAACTATCTTGAAATTGGATATTAAAAATTTGCAATATGATAAATCGCATTGATAGTGAAAAATGTATGAAGTAAAAGAAATCAATTTCTTTTGTTTTAAAAAAGATGATTGATGAAGACTTAATTAAATCTACTTGTTTCTAAACAACCATTATGCTAAGTTAATTTTTATACGCTAAAATATACGGTAAATTTTTTGCAACTATGTATAAACAATTTCTTTTATATATACAGAAATTTAATTAAGCGTATTCTTGAAGCACCACAGTAAACAGTGCATAGTAAACAGTTCGCAGCAAACAGTAGTTAAATAAAAAGTTTACTGAATATATAGAATTTATATATATACACGATTTTATTTATATAAAAATACACAAGGAAGTATCCTGAAACCTCAAGCGTGTAAACAGTGCGTAGTAAACAGTAGTTAAATAAAACGTTTACTGAATATATAGAATTTATTTGTATATATACACGATTTTATTTATATAAAATACACGAGGAAGTATCCTGAAACCCCAGGCGTGTAAACAGGATAGCAGACGTCATATAATTTCAGCAAAGAATTTTTCCCGAAACCAAATAGGGGACCGTCCACAAATTGAGTATAAACGAATTTCATTTGGATAACCCTGTAAAAAGTAATGTATGAAAAGAGTTGAAACTTTAACACATGATTAGGAAGCTTTTCGTAATAATTTGTGTTCATTGTTATGAGAATAGCGCGTACATTCGTGCAGAATTGAGATTTTTGTGAAAACAATCCCAAATTTCTCTAAGTATTTTGCTTATATTTTGTAGAGTTCCCAATATAAAAGAATGTTTTTTTCAGGACGCATGTCAAACGACATAGTATACAATACCATACAATTAAAATTAAAAAAACAAACATTGAATAAAAAATGTGTAGCTTTATTTACTAAATAATGTTTCGCGAATGTAGTCAAAATACACTGTCTACCAATAAGTATTTGGACACCTATGCAAATGACGATATGTGCAGTCTTGAGGTACTTCACGGCCTTCGCGTATATACATCGCGTAGGAAGCAGCATAGGCATTAGTAGCATGCAAGATGCCACCCAGTTCGGAGCTTTCTGCTTTCGAGAAAGGTACAATTATCGGGTATCACAAATGTGTCCGATCTTTAAGAGACATATCTAGCAACATGAAGTACCCAAATTCGACAGCGGCCTATATGATTAAGAAGTGAAAGTTGAGCGGTGATTGTCGAAATGTGCCCAGAGTCGGATGACCAACGAAACTGGGAGATAGAGACCGACGAGTGCTGTCCAGAGAAATTCGGAAGAACCGCACCCAGCCGATGGCCCTCATCCGCGAGGAGTTTCAATAAGCATCCGGGAGTATTGTTTCAATGAATACCATCCGCAAGGAAGCACATCTGCTTGGTTTTCATGGTCGTGCTGCTGCCCATAAACCTTTGATTAAAAAGTCCAACCTTGCTGCTCGGTTAAGGTGGTGCAACGCACATCGAAATTGGACCGTAGATCAGTGGAAACGGTTTCTTTGGAACGACGAATCAAGGTTCACCCTTTACCGTTCGGATGGCAGGGTCTGGGTCTGGTGTCTGCCTGGAGAACGTCTCCTACCAGAATGCATTGTGCCAACAGTCAAGTTCGGCGGAGGTGCAATTATGGTCTGGGGGTGTTTCTCCTGGTATGGACTGGGACCCTTGGTTCCCATACATGGTAAGCTCAACGTCGATGCCTACTGCACTATTTTGGGTGACAATGTGCTTCCTACTTTGTGGCAGTTTTAAGGGTTGGACACCTGTTACTTTCAGGACGACAATGCCAGTTGTCAGGTTTCGAGGATAAACAAGGCTTGGTATGGTGCCAATGGAGTTCATCGAACAGACTGGCCTGCCCAGAGCCCAGACCCAAACCCTATCGAGAACCTCTGGGATGAGTTGGATCGCCGAATTAAGGAGTGCACTACCCGTCCAAAATCGGTGAAGGAACTTGTATGTCTACTCCAAGCCGAGTGAAAGACAATTGCACTGGCTGTAACACAAAGACTTGTTGAAAGTATGACCCGGAGGGTTCACGCTGTAATTGCCTCTTGTGGAGGCTCTACCAACTGATGATTTGGAGTAAAGTTAGTTTTTCTTTTCTATCATAGGTGTCCAAATGCTTATTGGTACACAGTGTGTAATGTGCATAATATATTAGCTAAATGTATAGAGCAACTTTTGTGGAAGTCCCAAAAACAACAACAGCTTTAAAATCCTAAAAGTGATCGTTGATAGAATAAGCTCGAAGTCCGCTGTTTCCAAAAATAAATATAACGAGGGGCTGTATCCAGATATAGTATTTTGTGTAAATACAAGACATACATACAGTATATTGCGAACAGCAGTATCAATGTTTCTTTCCATTTTACTTGAAAATTTACTTTCAGTATTTTAAATACCACAATAATTTAAACAGAAAGAAATAGAAAAGCAAACAACATTAAAACATGTAAGGGATTAGTAATAGTTTTAAAATTCAACACTATTATAAGAAGCACAGAAGACAAACATTTTCTACCTTTATTTAACACACTTTAGACTGTCTCACACATCAGACTTAAATATCTAAAAACATTTAAGACGTCAGACTTTATTCAAGAAATGTGTATGTTCATAAAATTTTTGTTCAAAAGAAATATATTAAAACTGAAAAATTAAATCTTCATATATCGAAAAACATAACTAGAATTATTTAAAATAATCTTCAATTCTATAAACTTTTACTGTATTTCGATTATACACTCATTTCCAAAAGTTAAGCACGAAGATGATTTGGTTTTGGAGTGCTACGGTCTGCTTTTTGCAACACGAGGGCTAATGAGACCGGAACCTACTGCTTAAAGCCGATTCCGAACTTCTACGAACATCCATGCCATAGTGGGATTCTAACCCACAAACTGCGGTTCCGAAGGCCAGCACCCTAACCATTCGGCCATCGTTCGGCAAAGCACGAAGATGCTAATTTCCGGAAGCCAAACAGAATTGAAGAGAATGGAATTCGCTGCAGAGGTAGATGAAAGTATGCAAATACGTTAGTTAGCAGCCAATCGCGCTTTCATGTCAAGAAATATGCGAAAAGGTCAGTCATGTCAGATGCCAGCTTTATGAGGGGTTACAGAAGTTGGTTGTTAGTGCTGATAGAAGGTGTTTAAAACTTTCGTACAGTTTGTTTTCAAGACATACGTGTTTCTATGACTTCCAGAAGATGAATAGAAGATTGAGCGTTGGAGTGCTATGCGGCGCATTGAAGCAGGACAGACAATCACAGTTGTTGCTCTTTTCTTCGGCGTTCATCATTCTGTAATTTCACGTTTATGGAAACAATTCCATACCACACATACAGTTGTCCGAAAGCCCATAGCGGGTCACCTAAGGGTTACAACCCTTAATCGATATATTGCTATTTTATCCAAGCGGAATCGCAGAGCGACCCCCACACGGGTGACATCTATGGTTACAGCGTCCAATGGTAAGGCGATATCTGCAGCTACTGTAAACCGAAGATTACATATGAGTGGACTGTACACCCGGGTTCCTCCAGTTTGTGTTTTCTATCCGTCCAATCAAGAGGGGCACGATTAAAGTGGTGCCGGGAACATGTCAATTGGACTGTATCTGAGTGGGGCGATGTCATGTTTACAGATGATTCAAGATTTGCTCTAGAGCCAGAAGACAAGCGTATAAGGATATGGCGTGAACAAGGAACACTCAATCAGACCTAAAACATCACCTAATATCACGCATTTCGAGGCGGAAGCATTATGGTGTGGGCAGGGATTTCATTAGGATACCGCACCGACCTGCACATCTTTAAACAGGGTTCTGTGACGGCTGTCCGGTATCGGGATGAAGTCCTAGAACCCATTGTGAGATTTTATGCTGCACCAGTTGGTCTAATTTTGTTTTAATGGACGATAACGCACGTCCCCATAGAGCTGACATCGTCGATGACTACCTGGAGAGTGAAGGGATTGCGCGTATGGCGTGGTCAGTATATTCGCCCGAACTTAATCCCATAGAAAATCTTTGCTGTTGGCCGTGATGTATCTTCCCGTTTCCGACCTTCAGCCACTCTTATTGAGCTGGAAACTGGTCTACAAGAAGAATGGCGATTGCTTGATTCTGCGGTGGTTGACCACCTAATTGAAAGCATGGTCACAAGGTTTAAACTTTGTATACAGATGATGGGGGATCACATACCCTATTAATATACTTTTTACCATTTTATGCTTTTTATTTTCACTTTATATATAATTATGTTTAAGTCTCCAGTATGTCATTATCTGATAACTTACAAAAACTTAATATTGTTTCCATTTCTGTATATAATTATTGATTTTGTTTTATTCATAAATATATATGCCACTTCCCTGCCGAATTTTGTGTCAATCAAAGCAGTATTTGTTGATTTCTTTGCATTTAAAATCACTGTACTTTAAGAAGTGAGTATGTCAAAATATGAATATACTGGTTTTAAGCCGATGGCATTAATTTGCGATGTTTTCTTCGGGTTTAATTAGAAATATCCCTATATTTTAATACTCTTACATAACTTAAGACAGGTAAATGAACAATCTTTCTAATTAAATGTTTTAATCTAATATGAATACTCTTGTCTAAAACATATTTCATACTTAGTAGTTAAAATATGCATTGCATTTTTCAAGGTTTTCTACATACATAAAATTTTCTTAAGTTAGTCCATGTAGAGTAACTTACAGAAAAGACAGATTAAATTTTACAAGAGAAATTAGTTTACTTCATTTGTTTTCAAAGAAAATATAATTTCGCCAAATGAAAAACTTAGAAAATAATGCATTATAAACTTTTTCACAGGAACTTTAAAATGAGTTATGTATAAGATTACGCAGTAAAAATTGCAAAAACATAGTCTAAGATGCATTAGATTTCTTTAAAACTATTTAAGCTATATCTTATGGTGCTTTAGTAACAAAAATCTTTCAAAAGCACTGATGAAACGTTATAAAAATATTACCTTTATTATTTGCTTCTGATATAATACTCAAGTTTTTGATATATTTGCTAATTACATGCAGCATTTTAGATACATACAAAATAATATTTTCTGAGAGTCCAAAACATTTTCTTATTTTCTTTTAAATGCTGATTTGAGTTAAAACAAATTAATTTTCAATGTAATTTTTCTCCAAAAAAATTTGGACGACAAGAAACAAAACACACTTATATATATCCATAAGTTTGCACATATAAAAAAAAACACAAACAGAGAGAAGGAGAGAGAGAGAGGGGGGAAAGAGGGAGAAAAAGAGAGACAAAGGAGAAAGAGAGACAGAGACAGAGAGGAGAAAGAGAGACAGAGAGAGAGGAGTGAGACAGAGAGAGACAGAGAGAGACAGAGAGAGAGAGAGAGAGGAGTGAGACAGAGAGAGAGAGAGGAGTGAGACAGAGAGAGGAGTGAGACAGAGAGAGAGAGGAGTGAGACAGAGAGAGAGAGAGGAGTGAGACAGAGAGAGATAGAGGAGTGAGACAGAGAGAAAGAGAGGAGTGAGACAGAGGGAAAGAGAGGAGTGAGACAGAGAGAGAGAGAGGAGTGAGACAGAGAGAGAGAGAGGAGTGAGACAGAGAGAGAGGAGTGAGACAGAGAGAGAAGGAGTGAGACAGAGAGAGAAGGAGTGAGACAGAGAGAGAAGGAGTGAGACAGAGAGAGAAGGAGTGAGACAGAGAGAGAAGGAGTGAGACAGAGAGAGAAGGAGTGAGACAGAGAGAGAAGGAGTGAGACAGAGAGAGAAGGAGTGAGACAGAGAGAGAAGGAGTGACAGAGAGAGAAGGAGTGACAGAGAGAGAAGGAGTGACAGAGAGAGAAGGAGCGAGAGAAGGAGAGGTAAGAAGTGAGAGAGAAGGAGAGACAGAGAGAGAAAAGGAGAGAGCGAGAGAAGGAAAGAGAGAAAAGGAGAGGGAAAAGGAGAGAGAGAGAGAAAGATATGTATACACACAGACATATATACATGTATACACACAACAGACATATGTATACACATATATACAGCCTCCCCACACACAACGAAGGTATATTTCAGGCAAATTCAGATCAATTTATAAACAAAATTATCAATATAATGGTTTTATCTTACTTCTCTGCCTCCCTCTTCTGATTCCCTCTATATCATCTCCCCTTTCTCTTATACCCCCACATATACATTTATATATGTATCTGTATATTTACATTACTTTTGAGTACGTTGACATTTATTACATGCATATTATACATGTATATTTAAATTTATATATACACAATGACAAATATATATTAATTGTATGTCAGAAAATCAATAGTTATAATAGATAATTTATATAATAATCTTGATATTATACTAGAATCTAAAATAAAATGAAATTTCATCCATATATATATACGATAGAATTCTTTCCAGTTTCTAAGTTCCGGTCATCTAAGTGTTAAATTTAAACTTTTAGGAATATAATGAATTGTATATACATATTTCAGATTATTATGTTCCTCTATTCAATCTATCGTAATGCAATCTCCGATTTTAAATACTGTTTTTTTTTAAGTAATTTATTTTAAATATCTATTTTAAATAATTTATTGTATTTTCTGAGTGATATCACTCGGAAAATACAATAAATTAAACCAAAAACAAGCCATTTTTCTACAACATTCATTACTGATTTGCTATTTTTTATCGAATTCAAATACAAGAAAAAAGGACGGAAAAGTTAATTATTGAAACCTTAGTTTCAGAACTAGAAAGAAAATAACTACTATTCATAAAAGATAAAATATTGCGCTTAACAAATATTAAGTTTATTGGATAAAAGTTCTCCAGGCATAACGAGAAAAATTCGCCATTGCTCCGTGCGAAGCAAATTTGTTGTTCTCTTTTGGTGCTCTCCTAACTCTTAGAGACATATCTTTATCCGATGCATTATCGTGATGGGAGTCGTTTGCTTCTACTTTTATAGCTTTTTGATAGCTGCGGATGGCAACAGCTCTGATCAGGGATCAGACACAGGAGATTTCAAACAGATAATTTAAAACCTAGCCCTACTTCCCGTTAAAACTTGAGTAGGCTCAGTAAGATTTTCCTTTAATGATTTAAGGAGACAGAATGTTTTAAGCTGATGAAATTTCGTTATGAAAAACGGATTTTTGATTCACTATAAATGAGATATTCTGTTCTATTTGGAATAAAATATTATATTATATATAAATAAGGTTGCATCATTTTGTTAGGTTTAATGAGACCGGGACCTCCAGCTTAAAGAGGATTTCGGACATCCATGCAATTAGCAGGATTCGAACCCGCTATATTCGGTACCAAACGTCAGCATACAAATCATTCGGCTTTTGTTCGGCGTTAATAAGTTTAGATAGGTGATTATACATACAAACACACACACACACAATATTAATATATAGTAACTATGGTATCGTATGAATTATATATTAGAACTTTATTGAGTTTCTAATAATCAGAATATAAAACTAGAATATAAAACAGAATGCATACTATGTATGTGTGCGTACTTATATGTACGTATATGTATGTGTATGTACATATATATACACAAACGTCCATACACGTACATACACATACATACACATACATACACATGCACGTACATACACATACAACCACATGCACATACATACACGTACATACGCATACATATACACGCATACATATACGTACATACTCATGCATATCCGTACACACGCATGCATATTCGTACACACGCATGCAAATACGTACATACGCATGCAAATACGTACACACGCAATGCAAATACGTACACACGCATGCAAATACCTACACACGCATGCAAATACGTACACACGCATACAAATACATACGCATACAAATATGTACATACGCATACAAATATACATACATATACATGAATATACAAATATATACATACATATACATACATACACATACAAATATATACATACATATACATACACACAACATACACACGCATACAAATATATACATACATATACATACATACACATACAAATATATACATACATATACATACACACACATACAAATATATACATACATATACATACACACACATACAAATATATACATACATATACATACACACACATACAAATATATACATACATATACATACACATACAAATATATACATACATATACATACACACAAATATATACATACATATGCATACACACAAATATATACATACATATACAAATATATACATACATATACATACACACAAATATATACATACATATACATACACACAAATATATACATACATATACATACACATACAAATATATACATACATATACATACACATACAAATATATACATACATATACATACACATACAAATATATACATACATATACATACACATACAAATATATACATACATATACATACATACACATACAAATATATACATACATATACATACACATACAAATATATACATACATATACATACATACACATACAAATATATACATACATATACATACACATACAAATATATACATACATACACATACAAATATATACATATACATACACATACAAATATATACATACATACACATACAAATATATACATACATACACATACAAATATATACATACATACATACACATACAAATATATATATATACATACATACACATACAAATATATACATACATATACATACACACAAATATATACATACATATACAT
>CM063497.1:23493132-23500632 GCA_032207245.1 Pardosa pseudoannulata
TCTTTAAAAGGCTTTAAATTCACAACTTCCGGTTCCGAAGTCGCTACTTCCGTTTTGTTTTGACAGCTGTCACTGATGTTTAAATAGCTGTAACTTTTCTTTAAAATGCCGTAGAGACAAAACAAAAACAGATTTAGAAGCCTAAAAGTTGTAATATAATTCAAAATTTATTCAGAAATAGTTTATGAAAATATATATAGGTTACAAATATCCATTGTCTGAGACTACAATTTTACCTAAAGTTAACTGCAAATAAAACTGTAAATAAGCACTACTGTGACTTGACTATATATGATTATTACTATATTTTTAAAGCATAAAAAAAATCAAATGTGTATTCGATTTCAATCAATTTTATACTCAAGCATATCCTATTTCACATTTATAAAACATTCTAATATTTCTGTTTTGTAGAAGAAGTATGTAGAATTTACTGATTTTAGCATGTTTTAAAATAAAATTTATTACAAGTATTCAATTTCAAACATTTTTATACTCAAGCATATTCTATTTCACCTTTATAAAAGCATACTAATCTTCCTGTTTTGTGGAAGATTAATGTAGAATTTACTAAATTTAATATGTTCTAAATTAAAATTTATCAGAAGTATTCAATTTCAAACATTTTTATACTCAAGCATATTCTATTTCCCCTTTATAAAACATACTAATCTTCCTGTTTTGTGGTAAGAATAATGTAGAATTTACTAATTTTAGTGTATTCTAAAATGAAATTTATCAGAAGTATTCGATTTCAAACATTTTTATACTCAAGCATATTCTATTTCTCCTTTATAAAACATTCTAATCTTCCTGTTTTATGGAAGATTAATGTAGAATGTAGAATTTACTGACTTTAATATGTTCTAAAATAAAATTTTTTATCAGAAGACTCGCCAATTAAGAGAAAGTAAAACAAATTACAAATAAAAATTTTCCAGGAGAAATTTTGTGGCGCCATCTATGTTTGGAGAATGTTTTCACTCCTGTCTGCTTAATTACTTTTTGATAAAAAGGTATCCGCAAAATCTTGATATTCATATTTATAGTTTTAAACTGATTTACGGGGAAAAAATAACATGTTATTGCTAATTTATTAATGTAAAAGAAGTTAAAATAAAGCAATATGTTTTGGATTTTATATGCATTATTGCTTCAAAATTAATTTTATTGTAAAATGTTCTACGCACGTAGCTTTGTCATGTATTAAGGTAATTTTCATTAATGCTAAATTTTACATCTTTGGATAAAATTAGTTCATAGAATAAGAATTCATGAAAATATAAAGAAAAAAGAAAATAGTTTAATTTATATTTATGTTCTACGAAATGTCTATAATATTTTTTAAGAATGAATACACAGATTATAAGCTTCAAAATACTTGTCACTTTTACAGTGTAAGATACATATTAAAGAACTGATAAATCTGAATGAGATAATACGGTCATATATGTATTAATGTTTTAAATATTAACAAAAAATACAATTTGTTTTAAAAAGCAACTAAAATTTTAAATCAAAAATAATTACACTTTCGGATAATAATCATATTATGTAGCGATATGGACAGTTCTTCACACAATACAAAATCGTTTGTTTAAAAAATATTCGACATATTATCCGTGGATTGCAATCCCCTATATAATAATAGTCTAAGTTATCTGTCTGTCCTTCAATTTATGAAGCGGTTGGACCTGGAATGGATAGAGGTATCCATATTGGATTCTTGATGACTTTAGGGGGTTAGCAAAATTCAAAGTTAGTAAAGTTTATCTTCTAAACTATCGATCCGATTCTAAAATAAATTGGTACAAATCTGCTTCATATCACAGCAAAAATACTGTCGTCTTTAAAACGTTCTAAACTTCCACTTCCTCACTTTTCTAGCGTTTAATGCCATTATTCCAAACCCTATATTTCCCGGTTAAGAGCAGGCGATTAAATGTATTGCATAATAAATAGGTAAAAATGAATTTTCTTCCATTATGATGTCACTTCTTTAACCATCACCTTTAATTATTTCCTATTTTAAATTATTTAAATATCGTCTGCATTATTTCCATACTTTTTATCAAACTTAATACTTATATAATTTTCATTTATATTTGGTTTAAATAATAAATTAGGTGCATATGCGATAATTTTAAATTTAATCATCGATTATTTTATGTTGTAAATGAAAATTTTATCAACGGTATTAAATTCTTTTCTTAAAAGTCTAGGAGTCTATTTCAAGGACTAATAAATATCCAGAGTTTATGTTATATATCTTTAAATATTAAGAAGTTTGTTCGTTTGTTTTTTATATATAACCACACAGTTTGACTAAATAAATTCAACGTGATTCTAAACTGCATTCACAGTATCGGGATACTTTAGAGGAGTACGAAGATAAAGAAATTATTGACCATGTACCAGATAGTTCTCAGCCAAAAAATAAACTATTTTTTTTACCTGCCTCATAGGGTACCTATTATTTTGTCTTTGCAACAATCGGTAGACTTCTACATTCATTTTTCTTCAAAAATGTGACATTAAAAGCAAAAAAGGGAAACCCAAAACTGAAAATTTGTGTTGGCACTATTTCACTTTTTAGAAACCAATGTACGAGTATTACTCAAATGTTTATTAGACATTTATTACTATTTCTGTATGTACTCTGCAACAGCCGTTTGACTTCTTTAATCGTTTTTTCTTCATAAGTGTGATATTAAAAGCAAAAATGGCAAACCCAAAACTGAAAATTTGAGTTGGCACTATTTCACTTTTTAGAAACCAATGTACGAGTATTACTCAAATGTTTATTAGACATTTATTACTATTTCTGTATGTACTCTGCAACAGCCGTTTGACTTCTTTGATCGTTTTTTCTTCATAAGTGTGATATTAAAAGCAAAAAAGGCAAACCCAAAACTGAAAATTTGTGTTGGCACTATTTCACTTTTTAGAAACCAATATACGAGTGTTACACAAATGTTTATTAGACACTTATTACTATTTCTATTCTATGTACTCTGCAACAGTCGTTTGACTTCTTTGACCGTTTTTTCTTCGTAAGTGTGACATTAAAAGCAAAAAAGGCAAACCAAATACAAAAAAAATTGTGTTACCACATACCAGAAGAGAAAAAAACAAAAAAGGGGCAATTTAAAAGGAATATGTATAATAAATATTCATTATGATAATTTAGGGAATAAATGTAAAGATATGAAACAATGGTATAGATATAAATTTTCGATAATTTTACTATCCAAATACCTTTTTACCAAAATACTGTGGACCATTAATAAACTTTGGAAATGATGATATAACATACGCTATTTTAAACCACAATACTTAAAGCATTATTCATTACTATTGCTGGAAAACCCCTTTCATATTTTAGGGGTTTCTTCGCAAATATGTGGTATGCGCCTTATGGTGTAGTCACGCCACACCTGTAAGGTATAATGCTAAATTTTACAATGATTTTCTACAATGTTATTCATAAACCCCGTTTAGAAATTTAAGACTTTATCCAAAAAGAAGGAAAATGCGGCATATGTGTAAGTCCACCAAACCTGGTAGAGGAAAAGAAAGAGTATTATAAGAAACGCTCATGCCTCGCACAATCTTCGAAATAGACGTTAGTAGCTAGGTATTATGAAATTAAAGAAAGGGCAGTCTGAGGTCCGAATTATATAAAATTGTGGTCAATACTTAAAAAAAAAGGCTCGTAAAACTTACGCAAAACCGCGAGCTTTTGAAAAACACGATTTGAACGGAATTTAAGCCAGGTGTAATAGGTACAAAGATACCGCACTTATAGTAAATAGATTTAAGAATGAGAAAGTATTTTCGGAAAATCATAAAAGCCGCGTCTACGAATAACTCCCTATACCCCTTCAATGCATAAAAGAAGGGACATTATACAAAGATGTCGAGAAGGGAAAAAAGGGGGGAGGTAAAAAGAGCACGTTTTCAAGATGGGCATGTTTTCGAGAAGGGAGTTTAGAAGAAATAAAAATATAAAAATGTAAATAAATAAATAAATAAATACGAGCGTGGGGTACTAATCCAATGAAAAATCAGAACTTGAGAACTGACCACCTGAATTTTCAAGAGTGGATAATTTACCAAATGGGACGGAGCTAAAGGAGGGGCTAAGGAAAAGGGTAAAGTATATATATACGGGAGAAAAGAGGAAAAAGATATAAAATAGATAGAATGGAGATAGTGATATAGAGAAGAAAAGAGATTTCTCTTTTAAATTTTTCACAGTAAAATTTTCTTCTTTTGAGCTTGCGATTTGTATGATACTATTTTGGCTGAGTAAAGATGTCTTTTTCTCTGCAGTGGGGTAAGTTCTGTTTTTACTATTTTTTAAAGCAGTGAAAATTGAATTAATATTTTGTGTAAATATGTAAATAGTAAATAAATTCTTTTTTTTTTAATCTAAATTTTTTTTATGTCTTAATGAAATTAATTAGTCTGAGCCAATAGCACGGTTAAGAACCTGGTTAACCTTATGGGTTTAAAGTCAATTAAATTAAAATATATATTTAACAATTAAATGAGTAAAAATAGTATTTAAATAAAAGTAAAGGGGAACGGCTCAGCAATGCCTCAGCAACGGCGCAGCACTATAGATTACCATAGTAATGATTTCTGTTAAAAAAATTCTTCCTGGAAAATAAAACGACGAAAAAATAGTAATATAAGCGAAATAAACATTTTGGCAGAAGATTTATTATTATGGTCATATTGGCAATAAATTAGTGTTTAGCAATAAAACGTTTCATGTGTAACCTATAAGACAGTCAAATGTGATCAAAACTTTCCGCCCTCAGGAGAAATTGTTATTTCAAGGGCTCCAAACTGCATTTCCCCTAGGATATATGCAATGATATTATGACATATTCCAGCCATATTGCATTACCATAAATCTCCAGTGACGTGTTATCTTATGTAGAATGTTAGTGCCTGGGGTAATATGTTCCATCAAATACGAATTTCCTCAGGCACATTTTAAATAGACTGAAATTATTCGAAAATTGCTAAGAAAATTTAAAATAAATAAAAGATGTATTAAAATAAACAATTGTATAAAAGGCCTTTTAAAATATATACATCAGAACTGAACAACAGGCAAAATAGTAAAAATCCTACATTTTCATCTTAATGAAAGAGCTGAAAGAAGAGTCTTACAGACAAGATACAAATATATATCTGTGATAATAGAACTTTAAGAAGAGAAAAAATATGTGGATGTCTATTCCTGAAAAAGACTTCTAGATCAGCATATCTGTTCTGACTTACTAAAACATTAGTGACGAAAATATAATCAGCGGCATTAAGTTTGTAAAGATATGCATTTAGCCTTCAGAGAATTAACTGAGCTTACACAGGGAGAGAGAGTTGGAGAAAGAGGGGTAGCGATAGAAAGAGAAAAGATTTAGATGCACATTTTTCATAATTTTGCTATCTAAACATAATTTAATAAAATCGTTTTAGAACATTAATGAACTTTCTAATGATGTAAAATTTAATGTTATTTTAAAGAACATAGTATAAGGCATTATAAAATTTCTATGTACATATATGTTAATGTTCTTTTTTGGAGATTATTCATGGAATGCAAAGGAAGGAAAAAAAGGCAAAGTAAGTAAAAAATGGCAATATGACAAAACATGTATAAAAACACGTAAAATATATATATATATATGTAAAATAAATAAATGTATATATATATATATATATATATATATATATATATATATATATATATAATATTAGTGAGAAAGCTAGATTATATTTCTGATAATTTTCTTATCCCAATCCCTTTAATAAAAGCACTTTATATAATATTTAATTAACTCTCTAATGTAAAATTCAAAGCTATTGTAAAACACACAGCTGAAGGCATAATATTCTACCTATAACTATTAATGTTCTTTTCGTACATCCCGGGAATATAAGAAATCAAAAATGGGGTAATATAAGTTTAAAAATTTCATCTTGACAAAAGATTTGTTCTGATCATTTTGGGAACAACTGTTTAGCAATAGAACGCTACATACGCTGTCTATAAGACGGTCAATCGTGATTAAAGCTTTTAGACCTTCAGGAGAAATCATTATTTGAAGATCTTCATACTGCATTTCCTCCCGGACGAATGCAATATGACATTCCAAGACTATAATATGACTTCCAGGAATGTAAAACGACAAAAAAGGGGCAATATAGGTAAAAAAAATTGACAAAAGATTTATTATTATGGTCATATTGGCAATAAATTCGAGTTCTGCAACAGAACGTTTCATGTGTAGCCTATAAGACAGTAAACTGTGGTCAAAATTTTCCGCCCTCAGGAGAAATTGTTATTTCAAGGGCTCCAAACTGCATTTCCCCTAGGATATATGCAATGATATTATGACATATTCCAGCCATATTGCATTACCATAAATCTCCAGTGACGCGTTATCTTATGTAGAATGTTAGTGCCTGGGGTGATGTGTTCCATCAAATACGAATTTCTCCAGGAACATTCTAAATAGACTGAACTTATTAATAAATTACTAAGAAAATTTTAAATATATAAAAGATGTATTAAAATAAATAAACAATTGTATAAAACGCTTATTAAAATATGACACATCAGAACTCAGCTGGTGAAATAGTAAAAATCATTTATTTTCCACTTAACACATCATGTGCTGGTACATTTCGAAGAGGAATTGTACCGGGAGCGGGCGTTTTGAGCGTCAATTTAGTTATTCAGTTAAATCTCAATAGATCGAAAATTATTTCATTTTTTAACCAACTTTTAGTATTTTATATTGAAATATATAAATAACCATAAGATTTTTGTAAACAAAAAATATTTTTTAGTGGATAAATTTATAATATCGTAAATATGAAAAATCAGATAGAAACAGTAGTATATATTTTTAATTTTTTCGAATTATGTTATATATAAACATTTTGAAAGTGCTTTAGAAACTTTTATTGAAGCATTTTTTCCCACTTGAGACCCTCTATTTCCGTAGTCATTATATATTAGCTAATAGATATAGATCTATACCTATAATTTTAATAAATGTTAAATAAATCCACTTAAATGAAATCCTTTAGACCTTCAATGGACTTTCTAATTATGTAACATTTAACGTTATTTTATAGTACAAAAGCTTAAGACATACGTGTGCGTGCGTGCGTGCACAGTCAAGAGCCATAACGTTATAACCACCCCTACATTTTGCAATGAACTCGCCTGGATGACGTGGAAGGCACGTGATCAGGTGGAAGTGGTATTTAACTGCTGCTGGAGAGTCTGAAGAATCCTTCTTTCACTTACTTCTGTGTGCGATGGGAAAGGCTGCGGATCTAAGCGATTTTGATAGAGGGCAGATTGTAATGGCTCGAAGGCTCGGAACAAGTATTTCCGAAACTGCACGACTCGTGGGTTGTTCGCGATCTACAGTTGTTAGTACTTATGCAAAGTGGATGAATGACAGTGAA
>CM063497.1:23505632-23520632 GCA_032207245.1 Pardosa pseudoannulata
ATAATATAAATAAGCAAATATAGATAATAGATCTAGATCTATAATTTTGACCAATGTTATATAAATCTGTAATAAAATCCCTTTACTCCAAAATCAAATTTCTAATTTTGTTACACTTAACGTTATTTTAAAGTACACAGCTTAAGGCCTTATACTAATTCTTTCTTTACATATTAAATATATTAATGCTCATTTTAAAGATTATTACTGGAATGCTAAATGACCAAAACGAAACACAAATGAAAAAATTTCAGTTTGACAAAAGATTATTAATACGACCATTTTAGGAATAAATGCATGTTCTGCAATAGAACACTTCATAAGACAGCCAATCGTGGTCAAAGCTATCGGCCTCAGGAGTAATCATTATTTGAAGAGCTTCAAACTGCACTTCCATCTGGACGAATGCAATAATGACATATTCCAGCCTTGTCGCATTACCATAAATCTCTTGTGACGCATTATCTTATGTATGATGTTAGTGCCTGAGGTCATGTGTTCTATGAAATACATAATTCCTCACAGAGTAAAAATTGACTAAGCTTATTCGGAAATTGCTAGAAAAACTTAAAATAAATGAATGGTTGATTTCAATTTAAAAAAAGTGTATGAAAGGTCAATTAACCATGCATTTAAATCTCTCGAAGTTAATTTCCTCCGATCACATGGGAGAAAATCCTTAGTTTTAATTCCCAGAACTTGCCAGAACTTAGTTTTAATTGCGAGACAAAAACGGAACAATGTAAGTGGAAATATTTGACGATATATTGATAAACGATCTATCTCTAATATTGTATGTGTGTGTATAAATATACTATATATATGTGTGTACGCATAGATATACAGAGAAAGAGAGAAAAAGAAAGAGAAAAAGAAAGAAAAAGAAAGAAAGAAAAAGAAAGAGATAGAGAAATTAAGAAAGAGAGAGAAAGAAGGAAAAAAAGAGAGAAAGAGAGAAATATAAAGAAATACAAAGAGAGATAAAGAAAGATATAAAGATATAAAGAAATAGGAAGAGAGAAAAATATAAAGAAAAAGAGAGAGAGAAAGAAAGAGATAAAGAAAGAGTGAGAGAAAGAAAGCAAAGAAAAATAGAAAAAAAAGAGAAAGAAAGTGAGTGGAGAAACCTACTTCAGAAGTTTTCCCACTTGAGAAGCTATTTCTGTAGTCATAATATGCATAAGCAAATATAGATAACAGATCTAGATCTATAATTTTGACCAATGTTATACAAATCTTTAATAAAACCCCTTTACACTAAAATCAATTTTCTAATTATGTTACACTTAACGTTATTTTAAAGTACACAGCTTAAGGCATTATACTAATTCTTTCCATACATATTAACTATATTAATGATTATTTTAGAGATTATTACTGGAATGCTAAACGACCAAAATGACACAACATAAATGGAAAAATTTCAGTTTGTCAAAAGATTATTAATACGATCATTTTTGGAATAAATATATGTTCTGTAATAGAACACTTCAATTGACAGTCATTCGTGGTCAAAGCTATCGGCCTGAAATCATTATTTGAATAACTTCAAACTGCATTTCCTCCCTTATGAATGCAATAATATGATATATTCCATCAGTGTCGCATTACCATAAAACTCCAGTGACGCATTACTTTATGTAGGATATTAGTGCCTGAGGTCATGTGTTCTATCAAATACGAATTACTCATACAGATTAGAAATAGCCTAAACTTATTTGAAATTTGCTAAGAAAAATTTTAAGGAATTAAGTATGATTTAAAATATATAATAGTATAAAAAAGCTTGTTAAAATTTATAGACTCAGGAACTTACAAAATAGTAAAAATACTATATTTTCTCTTTAATTAAAAACTGAAGAAATCGTCTTAGACAAGATTCAAACATGCATCTCTGATCTGTGAATATACAATTTTAAGACAAGAAAATCATGTGAATGACTATTCGTTAAAAAGACTTCTAGATCAGCATTCCTGTCCTGTCTTGCTACAAGATCAATAGCAAAAATGCAATAAACGGTATTAAGTTTGTAAAGAAATACATTTTAGTTTGGGAGATTTAGCTGATCTGTAGTACTTTGTATATTTTTTAGGTATATTTATGATGATTTTCTTAACTTAATCCCCTGTAATAAAATCATTTTAGATCATTAATTAACTATCTAATATAAAATTCAAAGCTATTGTAAAGCACAGATCTTAAAGCATTATAACATTTCTATCTTTAACTACATTAATGTTTTTTTAGACATCCCTGGAATACAAAACGACAAAAAAGGGGCAATATAAGTTTAAAAATTTCAGTTTGACAAAAGATTTGTTATGATCATTTTGGGAATAACTGTGTTCAGCAATAGAACGCTTCAATAATTGTCTATAAGACAGTCAATCGTGGTCAAAGCTTTTAGACCTTCAGACAAAATCGTTATTTGAAGAGCTTCAAACTGCATTTCCTCCCGCACGAATGCATTATTATGACATATTCCAGCAGTGTCGCATTACCATACATCTCCAGTGACGTCTTATCTTATGTAGGGTGTTAGTGCCTGAGGTCATGTGTTCTATGAAATACATAATTCCTCACACATTAAATAACATTGATTAAATTTATTTGGAAATTGCTAGGAAAATAAAAAATAAATAGTTGATTTAAATTTTTAAAAAAATGTATGAAAGTTCAATTAAACATGTATATAAATTTCGTGAACTTATTTTTCCTCTATCACATGGGAGAAAATCCTTAGTTTTAAAACCCAGAACTTAGTTTTAATTGCCAGACAAAAATAGTACAATATAAATAGAAATATTTGACGATATATATTGTGTGTATATATATAAAACAGAGAGATAGAGATATAGACAGAGAGAGATATAGACAGAGAGAGATATAGACAGAGAGAGATATAGACAGAGAGAGATATAGACAGAGAGAGATATAGACAGAGAGAGATATAGACAGAGAGAGATATAGACAAAGAGATATATAGACAAAGAGATAGACAAAGAGATAGACAAAGAGATAGACAGAGATATAGACAAAGAGAGATATAGACAAAGAGAGATATAGACAAAGAGAGATATAGACAAAGAGAGATATAGACAAAGAGAGATATAGACAAAGAGAGATATAGACAAAGAGAGATATAGACAAAGAGAGATATAGACAAAGAGAGATATAGACAAAGAGAGATATAGACAAAGAGAGATATAGACAAAGAGAGATATAAACAAAGAGAGATATAAACAAAGAGAGATATAGACAGAGATGAGATATATAGACAGAGATGAGATATATAGACAGAGATGAGATATATAGACAGAAATGAGATATATAGACAGAAATGAGATATATAGACAGAAATGAGATATATAGACAGAGATAGAGATACAGAGATAGAGATAGAGATACAGAGATAGAGATACAGAGATAGAGATATATAGACAGAGATAGAGATATATAGATAGAGATATATAGACAGAGATAGATATATATATATAGACAGAGATATAGAGATAGAAAGACAAACAGAGAGATAGAGAGATAGGATGAGATATAGACAGACACACAGAGACAGAAAGAGACCTACTTCAGAAGTATTCCCCACTTGAGGCGCTCTATTTCTATGGTCATAATATGCATAAACAAATATAGATAATAGATCTAGATCTGTAATTTTGACCAATGTTATACAAATCTTTAATAAAATCCCTTTACACCAAAATCAAATTCGTTATTTTGAAGTACACCGCTTAAGGCATTATACTAATTCTTTCTATACTTATTAACTATATTAATAGTCATTTTAGAGATAATTTCGAGAATGCTAAAAGACCAAAATGGGACAATATAAATGGAAAAATTTCACTTTGTCAAAAAATTTATTAATACGATTATTTTTGGAATAAATGTATGTTCTGCAATAGAACACTTCATAAGACAGTCAATCGTGGTCAAAGCTATCGGCCCCAGGCGAAATCATTATTTGAAGAGATTCAAACTGCACTTCCTCCTGACAGAATGCAATAATATGACATATTCCACCAGTGTCGCATTACCATAAATCTCAAATGACGCATTATGTTATGTAGGATGCTAGTGCCTGGAGTGATGAGCTCTACCAAATACAAATTATTCATACAGATTAGAAATAGACTATACTTATGTGTACATTGCTAAGAAAGTATTAAATAAATTTAAGGATAATTTAAATTAAGTATAAATCGTCTAAAAAGGCTGAATAAAATTAATATTCAAAAATATGATAAAGGAAAAATATTTTTTCCAATCTGAAGAGAGAAATAACTTATTTTTATTGGCTAACTATGATGAAGTCATTGTGGCGAGGAAGGTTTTAACTCAGATCTAAAGACCAGGTAATATACTTTAAAAAATGCATTTTCATCTTAATTCAGAACTGATGAAAGCTTTGGTCAGACAATTAAAAAGGCATCTGATCTGTCAAAATACAGCCATGGGAATAGGAAAAATCATGTGCATAACTTTTTATAAGAAAGAATTTTAAATCTGCGTTTCTTGTATCTTTTTTAACACAGAGAACTTGCAATTTAAAGAATTAAACTGGTGTATGCGGAAAGAGAAACACTGGATATTACTAAATTTTTATTTTAAGATTTTTAACTTTAATTAAAGATAACAATACACTTCTTTTAAACAAGTATAGTTCCCCTCCACACACACACACAGACAGATATATATACATATATACACATGTATATACATATATACACACATGTATATACATATATGTATATATGTGTGTAAATATATATACATATATACATGTCAGGTTTACAAATGGTTAAGATTTAAGAGAATTATAATTAAAAATAGTTAGTATTCATTAAAGATAACGTAATAGGAGAAAAACACGCCGTGAAGTGGAACTATACAGAGTAAGGAGGTTGACGCGGATGTAGACATAGGAATATGTTTAAGTACTAACACAAAAAAACGAAAGTTCTGAGGGAAATTCGGGCTGATCCTCCACGCTTGTCGTGGCAAAATATGAAAACAAAGGCTATCTAAATGGCATAGCCATAGACAGAAGGATTACAATAAAGAAGTCTTTATATAGGAAATCAAATGTGTCTTCCATGCCTTAAACACTCGTCCGTGTCATACATATCTATATATAGTGCCTTTTGTGCAGAATATTTTTTCTTAAATGTAGGCATGTCCCTTTAGTCAACAAGAGTTAACATTTTCGTTTCATATATGCATATATTTCCAAAAGTCAGGAAAGTAAATACACTAATGCCTTTCATATGATAGGATTATTCTAAACATTAACGCCTTGCTCACAATTGTCTTCGTAATATACACGACGTTTTTTAACTTTATGCAATATGACCTACATTATTCCTAACCTAACAAAGTTTACTGACAGCGTATCAGAAACAGGAGGAACAAAGTCCCGTTGAAATAATGGTGGACTATATCCTAACAACATTTAGCAGATCTCTCAATCGATTTTCGCATCAGTCGATACGCTAAAGATGATTCTGACATTTCTGATACTTCTTTTCATTAGTCCAGTAGAGGATTAGGTTGCTTACTGTCGGCATCAATCGATGAATACCTTGATTTCTTTTATAGTGTTTGCGTGCGTGCGCGTGTAATATATCAACATTATTTAACTTTAATATTCCCTTAAAAACCTCCACTCTCCCACGCTAGTTACTTAAAATCTTTTTCCCAGATTCTAAATGACTTAATCAAAGGAGTGTCCTTCGACTTAAAATTCTTTCCAAAGATTTCTATCTTAAAGATGTAAATTTCCTGTCTATTCAACAAGTTTCCCAGCTGTCGCCGGCAAACCTTGCACTTAAATTCGTTGAGTAAGAGGGGAAATTTGCTCTTGGGTGCACCTCTGTTCCTTCAGAGGGATTTTTGTGCCTTTCCTTTGTCGTTGACTCGTAAAGATGTCCGTTTTACCAGCCCTAAAATAGTTTTATTTAAACTTGTGCCGTGCTCTTTTATTTTCCAGACTGCATCGTTTTTTTATTATTGCTAGCGGATTAGCTTTCTCCTTGTCCAGCAGTTTTATAAATTAAGGATTACACATATATACATATACACATATACATGTACATATATACATACATATATATATATATATATACATATATATCCAGCTATGTAACATGAAAAATCTTACATAGAAGTAAGGTAATTCCTCAGCTGACCCAGGCTTTTCGACCATGCAACTTACATAGAAGTAAGTGAATGGTTCTTCTTAAGCTGTTGAAATATTGGTGGCATAGTATAATTCAAATCTTTCGGTTTACCTTGGCTTATGCAAATTTTCTCTTTTTTTTGCATTTTATTAATAAAATGTTTCTCATTCAATTACAGTTTATAAAATTATTTCTCATTAGCTTGCATTTCATTTATACAAATTATAAACTCGTCAAATTGCAATTTGGAAAATAAATTATTTCTGGTTAACTTAGATTTTATTCATAGAAATTATAAACTTTAGGGAAACTTTATTTCTCACTTTGTTTTGCATTTTACTGATTACATGTTTCTCATCAAATTACTATTCAGAAAATAAATTACTTCTCGCTAGATTGCATTTCATTCATAGAAATCAAACTTTAGTTTAAGTTTGTTTTGTTTTACATTTTATTGATAAAATATTTCTCGTCAAATTACAATTCGGAGAATAAATTATCTTTCACTAGCTTGCATTTCATTCATAGAAATTATAAATTTCAGGGGAACTTTGTTTCTCTCCTTTATTTTATATTTTATTGTTAAAAAGTGAGAAAATTTATTTTCCGAATTGAAATTTGGTGAGATTTTATCAATAAATTGTAAAACAAAGGCTTACTTTAAGGGAACCTTTTCACCTTTGTCTTGCATTTTATTGATAAAATGTTTCCCTCTAAATTACAATTTAAAAAATGAATAATTCCTCGTTAACTTACATTTTATTTATAGAAATTATAAACTTTAGGGTAATTTTCTATTTGACCTTAGTTTTACATTTTATTGATAAAATGTTTCCCAAAATTTCAATTCGGAAAATAAATTATTTCTCGCTAACATGCATTTTAGTCATATAAATTATAAACTTAAAGTTAACCTTATTTCTCGACTTTGTTTTGCATTTTACTGATAAAATATTTCTCATCAAATTACTATTTAGAATATAAACTATTTCTCACTACATTGCATTTCATTCATAGAAATCAAACTTAACGTAACCTTGTTTCTTTTGTTTTCTATTTTATTGTTAACAAAATATTTATCATCACATTACAATTTAGAAAATAAATTATTTCTCACTAGCTTGCATTTCATTCATAAAAATTATAAAATTTAGGGGAACTATGATTCTCGCCTTTGTTTTTCATTTTATAATTAAAATGTTTCTCATTCAATTACAATTTATAAAATAAATTATTTCTCGTTAGCTTGTATTTCATTCATAGAAATTATAAACTCGTCAAATTGCAATTTGGAAAATAAATATTTCTCGACAATTTACATTTTATTCATTATAAACTTTAGGGGAACTTTGTTTCTCGACTCTGTTTTGCATTTTATTAGTAAAACTTCTCTCATCAAATTACAATTTAGAAAATAATTTTTTTCTCGCTAGCTCGCCTTTCATTCATAGAAATTATAAGCTTTAGGGTAACTTTGTTTCTTGCTTTTGTTTTGTATTTCATTGATAAAATATTTCTCGCCAAATTGAAATTTGGAAAATAATTTATTTCTCAAACTTGCATTTTATTCATAGAAATTATAAACTTTAGGGGAACTTTGTTTCTCATCTTTGTTTTATATTTTATTGATAAAATGTTTCTCGCCAAATTGCAATCTGTTAAATAAATTATTTCTCCCTAACTTACATTTTATTTATAGAAATTATAAATCTACTTACGGGTGCATATCAGCTTTAAGCAACTTTAAATGGAAGAATTTTATCCTGTTTAGTTTTATCACATTTTTCTTAAATTATAGTAAATACAATGGATTTTCAGCATTTGTTTTCTATTTTTATTTAATTAGTTCTGATGAGCTTACTCATAAGTAAATACAAAAAAAAAAGAACTTTATATATTTAAAAACAAAACTCTAAAGTGAACAGCGAGAGATGGTTTGATTTGGTTTGAAGCGCTACGGTCTAGTGTTGTGCTACACGAGGGATTATGAGACCGGTACCTACTGCTTAAAGGCAATTCCGAACGGCTACGAACATCCATGCTATCATCGGGATTCGAACCCACAAACTCCGGTACCGCAAAGCAGCTCTCTACCATACGGCCATTGTTCCGCTAACTGCACAAGGATCATTGAATTTCAGTTTATATATTCTAACGTAATTCTTATAATGATAATATATTATGTGATATGAAACATATAAGAAACTGATTTCCTGATGCCACTTTGTCAAACGGAATATGATTGTGCTATATGCTAATCATATTAAGGCAAAGGGATGCACCTTTAGTTTAACCCTTTGAAAGTTTCATTTTTTCTAGAATTCGGTCAAAAAAAGTCACATTTTGTTATTGCATTTTTTTTCCATTTTACATTTTTAAATAAAGATATGTTACTAAAATTAACATTTCTAATATTTTTAAGCATTTATTACAACTTTTTTTCTTTCTATGAAAGCATCATAGAACTGAAGTTTACAACTTTAGTCTCATCGATATCCAAGTTAATGTTTGGAATTCCAGTGAAAGCAGATCTAGGAGGCGGATTATCACAATTTCAAAAAATTGTCTTGCTTGACTGATTCCATCTGTACTACTATCAGAGTCATCACTACCCAGGTCATCTAGTAAACTTTCGCTACTATCATTTACAGATAATTCAGTTCCTGATTCCGAGTCAGTTCGAATCACAAGAAATGAGATTCATACGCTCTGAATTATCCATTATTTATAAATAAATATTCAACTCGTACATCAATAAAATTATCAGGCGGTTAGTAAAATATAACCAGAAAGTTATACACTGAAAGATAATAATTCGTCTACTGATACAAAACATGCGAAAAAACCCGCGCTTTTGAACCAATCAGAGTAGAAAATGCAGTAAACTGCAAACTACCATTTACTGGACAATTTGTTACTAAAATTGGAAAAAGTACGGCCGAAACAGAGCAAGCGAAATAGAAATGAGATTGCCCGTACGCCGTACGGGCAAATCAGTTAAGGCCTGAAAGCTGTGCCAGTACGGCGTACAGGCAAAACAGGGAAGGGGTTAAACGAGCACCGCAAGGGTGAAAGTACGACTTAGGCTCAAGTGGGTCCTCGTAATTTTGAAGCAGGGATTAAGCTGAAGACCCATTGGCTTGGCCTACCATCCCTTTGATTTAGAACTTGGAGGACATTGTGACCACGAACCTATTTTATGTGCCCCAGTCACCTTTAACGAACACGGCGGATCTTAGGCCGGCTAGAGCGCCGAGCCCATAACCCTCCAGTTACAAAAGCGTTGCCTTTGCTGACTATACTAAAGCGGATCATATAAGATAACAAAATCTAATAGATCATTTTTGATTAAAATACTAGATTACAATACTAGATTAAAATATTCCTACAACAATAATCCTTAAAAACGTTCCCAGTCCACGGCAAACTAACCAAAATTGGATAGATTTTATTTACCTTAAATTTTATTTATGTAGCCCAATTATTTCAAGTTAATGCAATTTTTTATCAACAGTTTTTAGCCAATCTTCATTTTGCTGATAACGTTTTTTCGACAGTTTCCATTTAATTTATAAATTAATTCTCTCCAATTACCATATTATTGATAAATTGCTACTCATAAATTTCGGTTTTATTTGTAATTCGTTGACATTTTATTCATAAATTGAGAGGACAAGATTCCAGTAAAATAAAGGATGTGTTCGTAACTAAGAACATTTTGTAGAGCTCTTAATCGATTTTCGCATCAATCGATATAGTAAAGATTAATCTGACATTCCCGATGCTTCTTTTCATTAGTCTTTTGGAGGATTAAGTTGAGACTAGTGGCGACATTTTATGTGCCTGGATTATAGGTACTCAGCACTCTAACATAAATGGTTATTCTTAGCCTGTGGAAATAACATAGTACTTTTCGAATGTTTTGCTCTTTAAAAATTTTCTATCTTTCTAGAAACAATTGTTTCTTTCCAATTTGCATTTTATTAATAAATTATTTCTCATCTATTAAAATTTTATATATAAATCGCTGTTCACCAATTTTCGATTACTTGATTAAATATTTCCATCTAATTTACATTTTATTTAAAATTGCTAGTCGACAAATTAAATTTTGATAAATTGCTACTCGTCAATTTACAGTTTGATAAATTGTTTCTCTCCAATTTACATTTTATTGATAAATATCTACTCGCCAATTTACATTTTATTGATAAATATCTACTCGCCAATTTACATTTTATTGATAAATATCTACTCGCCAATTTACATTTTATTGATAAACTGCTACTCGCCAATTTACATTTTATTGATAAACTGCTACTCGCCAATTTACATTTTATTGATAAATTGCAAATCGCAAATTTACATTTTACTGATAAATTTCTACTCCCCAATTTAAAATTTATTGATAAATTGATACCCGCCAATTTACATTTTATTGATAAATTGCTTTTCTGAAATTTACATTTTATTTATAAATTGTTACCAATATACATTTTATTGATAAATTGCTACTTGCCAATTTACATTTTTAATGATTGTTTCTCTCCAATTTGCATTTTATTTATAAACTGTTTATTTTCAATTTACATTTTACTGATAAATATCTACTCACCAATTCCTATTTTATTGATAAATTGCTACCCGCCAATTTATATTTTTATGATAAATTGCTACTTACCAATATACATTTTATTGATAAATTGCTACTCAACAATATAAATTTAATTGATAAATTGCTCCTCGCAAATTCACATTTTATTGATAAACTGCTACTCGCCAATTTACATTTTATTGATAAACTGTTACTCGCCAATTTACATTTTATTGGTAAACTGATACTCGCCAATTTATATTTTTATGATAAATCGTTTCATGCTAATTAGTTAAATTCGAAATAAAGATTTAAATAAAGATAAAAAAGATTTGTTAAATTTCAAAGAAACTGAATGCAATTATTTAATTGCAAAAGGATATTTTACTTGATACCTCAATTCATAATTTTAAAATTATAATTTCTTAATGCAAAATGATAGTCCTATTTGCTTTCATGGAATATTTCCTTTTAGATCATGAAATTCGCATAATTAAAGTTGTCATATTCAATTTGATATACAATGCATCAAATGGAATTCAAAGACGTCCCAATAAATTATTTCTAATAATTCGTCCCCAAAACAAATGCAGTGGAATATGGTAATCCATTGCCTCGAAATTGAAGTGTTTGCAACGAAAATGAAACGAAGAAATAATTCAAATTAATTAGAAATTGATTTATTAAGCACAGCACTCAGAGTTCTACTGGAAGATAATTTTAACGAATTCCGGCTGATTAAAATTTCCCCTCTCATCTGAAGATATTTGAATAATAACTTAACTTCCGAAAACGTAAGATTCATGTCCTAAAGCCAGGATTAATTTTGACAACTTCAAGTATGTGTGAAAGGAGATATTAAATATTGTTAACAGAATATCTCGATTTCCTAGGATTACAGAATTCCACTACATATAGTATATATATATATATATACACATAAATATATACTATATATGTGTATATATATATATGTATGTATCTATACCAACATGTATCAGTATCTGTATATATGCATATACATGTGTACATATATCTATGTATTTACATGCGTATATATGTGTGTGCGTGTATATATATATGCGTATGTATATATGTGCATATATATATGTGCATATATATGTGCATATATATATATATATATATATATATATATATATATATATATATATATATATATGTGTGTGTGTGTGTGTGTGTGTGTGTGCTTATAATATATATATATGTTGAGTGTGTGTGGCGTTATATATATGTGTGTGTGCGTGTATATATATATGTGTGTGCGTATATATATATGTGTGTGCATACATATATATATATATATATACGCGTATATTTGATTATATATATATATATATATATATATATATATATATATATATATATATATATATATATATGTGCGTAAATATATATATGTATATGTGCGTATATCAGGTCCATAGCCATAAGTTATTTTCGGAGGGGGACCAAGGAAGAAAGACATCTTTATTTGTGAATGATACTTCAATTACTGAAATGGAAAGCACTGTATTTCCGGAATACAGAGCCAGAAATACAGTGCTGTATTTCCGGCCAGCGGCCCAGGAAGACTTTGATAGTCTAAGGGGGTTTTTTCTTATTTTTTTTAAATTTTTTTAGAGAGATTAGGTGTATTATTTATGAACAGCTAAGTAGATAGCGCACACACACACAAACGTGGGACATTGTTTACCTACAAAATTGTCTTTCAAAATTTTGGGGGGGGAACAGTCCCCCAAATCCCTCCCCCTGCTTTCGGCCCTGACGTATATATATATATATTATATATATATAATATATAATATATATATAAATATATATATATAGTATATATATAAATATATATATATAATATATATAAATATAATATATATATATATATATATATATATATATAAATATTATATATATATATATATAATATATGTAATATATTATTATATATAGTATATATATATATTATAATATATATAATATATATATATATAAATATATATATATATATATATAAATATCTATATATATATAAAATATATATCATATAAGATATATATACTTTATATATAATATATAATATATATGTATATTGCTAAAGTAATATGTTATATGTATATGTATATTATACATTTACATATACAATAATACATATATATACATATATATACATATATATATACATTACATATACATATATAATACATACATATACATATAATATACCATACATATAAGATATACATATACCATATATATATATTTATATTACAAACACACACAAATTACATTCTTATATATATATACATACATATATAAATACATATAATATACATATATATATATAGCACATATACATATAATGAAAAATATATATATATACACTACATATATCGAAAAAAATACATTTACAATATATATAAATACATACAAATAAATATATACATATACATATATAATATAAATACATATATATATAAATATATATACATATACTTATATAGGTAATACATATACATATACATATACATATATAAATAAAATATACATATACATATATATAATAATATACTTATACATATACATATATATATAACACACACACACACACACACACAAACAGATAAACACACACAAACAAATAGAAAATAATAAAAAACACACACCATCACACGAAAAAAACAACAAGAAAACAACACAATTAAGTGTCTTTACACACTACACAAACAGAAATAAATTAAATACACACACATAAAGAAAAACACACACACACACAACAGCAAACACAAAAAAAAAAAAACAATGAAAGAACACAATACAAACACACACACACACACAACAGAAGCTCACAACACAAACACACACACACACACATTTCACACAACACACCAATATAAAACACACAGACATTAAACACACACACACACAAATACAGATATATAAATATAAAAATTATATATTAAAATGGAGATTTGATCGAAAATATAAATTTTTTTTAATATTTAAAGCGACCAAGCGTACAGTCATCACAAACGTTATTAGATTAAATTTAAATTCCAGCATCGCCTACACGGGGATTCGGTCCGGGAACTTCTCGTACTGAAACCCGTTGACCCGACCACTGCGCCACAGATACGTTGCTTTCAAACGGCATTATAATAACTTGAGTAAGCGCGCAATTCTAGATTTTAATAAAATAAAAATTTCTATGAGATCAAACTGTGAGTCTAAACCATTATCGAATCAACTTAATTACGTACACAAAATTTCATAGAAATCGGTCCCGCCGTTTAGGAGGATTTCTATTACAAACACAAGGAAAAAAGAATTTTATATACAAAGGCATTCTAAGTTCATTGATATCTTTCACTAAGTATGAAATCAAGATTTGATACTCAAAAATGTGTTTAAAAGTGTTAAATACTTATATAATGATAAATTTGTTACTTCTAAAAGATAAAAAATGATTACAAACTTTGTTAAACGTTCCAAAATACCTTATCCATGGAAACTTTTAAACTGCATGCCAACTCGATAAAATAAAATACAATTTAGTTTCAAAATACACCAATATAGCTCAAATTTATTATTGCAGTACAATGACACAAGCAAAAAGAATTTTATATATAAAGGCATTCTAAGTTCATTAATGTCTTTCACTAAATATGAAATCAAGATTTGAATACTCAAAAATGTGTATAATTCTAAAAGTGTTAAATATTTATATAGAAAGATAAATTTCTTACTTCTAAAAGATGAAAAATGAATACAAACTCTGTTAAAAGTTCTAAAATACCTTAAGCAACTACGGAAACTCTTAAACTGCATGCCAACTCGATAAAATAAAATACAATTTAATTTCGGAATACACCAATAAAGCTCAAATATACTATTGTAGTACAAGGACACAAAGAAAAAGAATTTTATATATAAAGGAATTCTAAGTTCATTAATGTCTTTCACTAAATATGAAATCAAGATTTGAATACTCAAAAATGTGTATAATTCTAAAAGTGTTAAATATTTATATAGAAAGATACATTTCTTACTTCTAAAAGATGAAAAATGAATACAAACTTTGTTAAACGTTCTAAAATACCTTAAGTACCTACGGGAACTCTTAAACTGCAGGCCAACTCGATAAAATAAAATAAAATTTAATTTCAGAAAACACCAATATATCTCAACTTTAT
>CM063497.1:23525632-23553132 GCA_032207245.1 Pardosa pseudoannulata
TATCTACCTCCAGGGTGTAGTGGAAATGATAGTTTCATTCCTTTCTTTAATTATTGTGGCAAGAAAAATTGGGAAGAACTTAACGATCATTTCGACGTTGCTAAGAAAACTATAAAATCTTAATGAATTGTTATTCTAAATTGCATTCACAGTATCGGGAGACTTTAGAGAAGTATGAAGATAAATTATTGCTTAATTTATATTACACGAATGTACTTTCTAATTTCCGTAATTTAAAACTACGATTGTGAAAATATTTGTCTCTTTCGTGAAGTACAAATGGTTACAACAAACGAATTTCTGTATGAATATATTCAAATTCACCAATGTCGATACTTAAATATAAAATCATATTTTGAAAACCATAAATGTGTTTGAGATGAGGTTAAATAGCTATGAGGAAAAATAAATTAAAAGAAATATATTTTCCTATTTAAAGATAGAAGAATGACTGACGTTTCTTAAATATTTTGTATTATAAGTAAACAAGTAAAACCTTTAGTTGCATTAAAGTCTATAAATCAAACTACAGTTCCACAAAGCACCGAAAAACCTTTAAATTATTGTTGTACTGCAATAATAGTGTTAAAAATAAACAATTTTGTTTTACGTCCAGACAATATGACAACCAATTACATAAAATTGAAATAATTGAATGTAAGCTCTTAAGGTAATGTCCCAATGTTAATAAACTTTCATTACGAAGAAAAAAACGTTTTTAAATAAAAGGATATATACAGAATATTTTATCTAGAAAACAAATGCACTAGGATTTCACTACACATTGTATTTGAATTTAATTAGATGGAACGAAAAAATATTTAAAATTAATTAGCATAATTATTAAGCTCAATAAAGTTAGCTTTACTAGACTGGAATGTTCATGAATTTCGGCTGATTAAATTTCACTTCAGCCGCATTCAGTTTAATATAATTCAGCATACGAAACCGTATGATTTACTTCTTAAAGCCAGTATTCATTAAGACGGATTTTGAAAACTTGTATAATGAATTAATTAAACAATTATTTTTCAAGAAGGAATTTTCCTATTTCTGTAATTTAAAACTATGAGTGTGAAAATATTTGTCTTTTATGTGAAATAAAAACGGTTTCAACAAATGAACTTCTGTATGAACATATTCAATATTCAGCTATGTCGCTGTCTAAATATAAAACCAAATTTTAATATTCAAATATCTGAAAACAGTTTAACTGAGAAATTATATAATTAAGTTAAAAAATACATGAAAAAAATATTTTTCTATTAAAAGATAGAAAATATACTAATGTTTGCTAAATGATTTGTAATAGGACAACAAAACAAGTAAAACTTTTATTTGAATTGAAATTTATAAAACAAAATACAATTCCACAAAACGCCAAAAAAGCTTTAAATTGTTGTAGTACAATGGTAGAGTTAAAAATAAAGAAATTTTTACTTTATTTCCAAACAATGAAAGTTACATAAGATTTAAATAATTGAATGTAAACTCATTTCAGTTGATGTCACACTGACAACTTCCATTACGAAGCCACAAACGTTTCTGATCAAAAATAGTATATATATAATATTTTACCTAGAAAACAAATGCACTGGGATTTCAATACGCATTGTATTTGAATTTAATTGGATGCAACGAAGGAAAAATGAAGAAATATTTCAAATTAATTTGGACATTTATTAAGCTGAGTAATGATACCGTTACATGATAGAAATACTCATGAATTTCAGCTGAATAAATTTTTCATGCATTCATTAATAATATAATTTAGCATACGAAAACGTATGAGTTACTTCTTAAAATCAGTGTTAACTATGACGGATTTTAACAACTTGAAAAATTATTGTTGTTTAATCAATTTATTATACATGAAGAAATTTTACTCTTTCCGTAATTTAAAACTACGGTTGTGAAAATATTTGTCTTTCAAGTGAAATAGAAATGGTTTGAAAAAATAAATTTCTGAATGAATATATTCAGAGTTCAAAAACATCGATGTGTAAATATAAAACCAAATTTTGAATATCCAAAAATTAGAGAATAGTTTGAGTAGAAGTTAAATAATTATGTTTAAAAATAAATAAAAAAGATATTTTCCTATTTAAAGATAGAAAAATTACTGACGTTTCTTAATTATTCTGTATTATAACTAAACATACAAAACCTTTAGTTGAATTTAAGTCTATAAATCATACTACAATTCCACAAAGCACAAAAAAAAAACTTTAAATTATTTTTGTACTGCAATAATAGAGTTAAAAATAAGGAAAGTTTTGCTTTACTTCCAAACAATATGACATCCAATTACAAAAGATTTAAATAATTGAATGTAAACTCTTAAGGTGATGTCACACTGACAACTTTCATTACGAAGCCACAAACATTTCTGATATATATATATATATATATATATATATATATATATATATATATATATATATATATGAGTGTGTGAAAGTATGAGTTAATTTATAATACTTGAAGAATTTTTCCTATTTCCGAAATTTAAAGCTACGATTGTGAAAATATTTGTCTTTCAAGTGAAATGGAAATGGTTTGAAAAAATGAATTTCTGTATGAATATGTTCAAAGTTCAAAAGGATCGATGGGTAAATATAAAACTAAATTTTGAATATCCAAAAATTAGAGAGAAGTTTGAGTAGAAGTTAAACAATTATGTTTAAAAATAAATAAAAAAGATACTTTCCTATTTAAAGATAGAAAAATGACTGACGTTTCTTAATTATTTTGTATTATAACTAAACAAGCAAAACCTTTACTTGAATTAAAGTCTATAAATCAAACTACAATTCCACAAAGCATAAAAAATCCTTTAAATTATTGTTGTAATACTATAGTACAGTTAAAAATAAAGAAATTTTTCTTTACTTCCAAATAATATGACAACCAATTAATTAAGATTTAAGTAATAGAATAACTCATTTAAGTTGATGTCCCAATGATAATCAAATTTCATTACGAAGCCACAAACGTTTATAACTAAAAGGATATATATATATAGAATATTTTATCTAGAAAACAAATGCGCATATTTTAATTTAATGAGATACAACGAAAGAGAAATGATGTATTTTTAATTAGGACATTATATTCAGTATTGTTAACTTAGAGAAATATTCATGAATTTCAGCTGATTAAATTCATTACTTCAGCCGCATTTATTAGTAATATAATGTGTTAGTGAAACCCATTATAAATTTCTGTTTTAATATATTTTAGGTTCATAAATGCCTTTATAAATAGAAAAACAAATTTTGAATATTTAAAAATTCGATTTATCGTGAAGAAATTAAATAGTTATGTTATAAATGAAAAACATTTTTCTACTTGAAGACAGAAAAGTGACTACAAACTTTCTCAAATATTCTAGAATTGGTCAACTGACTACTCAAAGCCTTTAAATAAAAACAAAATAAGAGTAACTATTATTTAATTTCACAATGCACCAAAAAAGCTGCAATTTTTTACTCTAGTACCGTAAAATTTTTAAAAACAAGAAACTTGTACCTTACTTCCAAAATATATCAACCAAATTCATAAGATTTAAGTTATTGTAAGCAAATTCACTTAAGTCGATGTCCTAAAGATAAAAAACTTTTACGAAGCCACAAACGCTTCTAAGCAAAAGAAATATGTATAAAGAATTTTTTTTAATCTAGAAAACAAATGCATTGAGATTTGAATATGCATTGTATTTGAATTTAATTAGATGCAACGAAGAAATATTTTAAATTAGCACATTTATTAAGCTCAGTAAAGTAACCTTTAGTAGAAAGAAATTTTCATGAATTTCAGCTGATTAAATTTGTTACTTCAGCCGCATTTATTAGTAATATAATTAGCGTATGTTTTAATTTTTAAAGCCAGTATTAAATAAGACGGATTTTAACAACTTGAAAAATAATTGTTTAATCAATTTATCATGAAAAAAAATTTCCTTTTACGTAATTTATAACTATAAATTATAAAAATATTTGTCTTTTGCGTGAAATATTAACGGTTTCTTCAAATCAATTTCTGTATGAATATATTCAAAGTTCAGCTATGTCTATGTCTAAATATAAAACCAAATTTTGACTATCCAAAAATTAGAGATTAGTTTAATTGAGTAGAAGTTAAATAATTATATTAAAAAATATATGAAAAAAGGAAAATATTTTAATATTTAAAGATAGAAAAATGACTAACGTTTGTTAAATATTATGTAATATACTAAACAATCAAAACCTTTATTTGAATTAAAGTCTATAAATCAAATTAATTCTACAGAACACCAAAAGAATCTTTAAACTATTGTTGTAGTAGACTGATAGAGTTCAAAACAAAGAAATTTTTGCTTTACTTACAAACAATATGACAACCAATTACGTAAGACTGAAATAATTGAATGTAAGCTCTTAAGGTGATGTCCCAATGATAATCAACTTTCTTTGTGAAGCCACAAACACTAAGTAAAAGGATATATAGAGAATATTTTATCTAGAAAACAAATGCACTGCGATTTCAATTCGCATATTTTAAGTTAATGAGTTGCAACGAAGGAGAAATAAAGAAATATTTTAAATTAATTAGGTCATTTATTATGTTCAGTAATGTTAACTTAACTAGACAGAAATAATCTTGAATTTCAGCTGATTAAATTCATTACTTCAGCCGCACTCATTAGTAATATAATTTAGTAAAGGAAGATATAGTTCTCAGTCAACAATCTTGCCTAGTTTTGACAATTTTATAAATATCTGTTTTATCAAATTATTATGAAGAATTTTTCCTATTTCAGTACAGTAAAATTCTTTATCTTGTCTGTTAGGAAAACCATTATAAATAACTTTCTTTATTAATATATTTTCGGTTCAGAAATGTCTCTAAATATGAAAACATTCTAAATATATAAATATGCAATTAACTGTAAAGAAATTAAATAGTTGTTAAAATATTAAAAACTTTTTCCTACTTTAAGATAAAAAAGTGACTACAAACTTGGATAAATATTCTAGAATTGGTGTACTAACTACGCAAAGCCCTTTTTATACTACAAACTCTATAAAATTAACTATAATTTCACAATGCACCAGAAAAACTTTAATTTATTATTCTAATACAATAAAAAAGTTCAAAAAAGATAAGTAATTTCTACCTCATTTCCAAAATATATGGCAAGAGAGAGATGAAGAGAGAGTGTGAGAAAGAGAGCAGTGAGAAAGAGAGAGACTGGGAAAGAGAGAGAGACTGAGAAAGAAGGAGAGACTGAGAAAGAAGGAGAGAGTGAGAAAGAGAAAGAGTGGGAAAGAGAGAAAGAGTGGGAAAGAGAGAAAGAGTGGGAAAGAGAGAAAGAGTGGGAAAGAGAGAAAGAGTGGGAAAGAAGGAGAGAGTGGAAAGAGAGAGAGAGGGAAAGAAGGAGAGAGTGAGAAAGAAGGAGAGAGTGAGAAAGAAGGAGAGAGTGAGAAAGAAGGAGAGAGTGAGAAAGAGAGAGAGAGTGAGAAAGAGAGAGAGAGTGAGAAAGAGAGAGAGAGAGTGAGAAAGAGAGAGAGAGAGAGAGAGAAAGAGAGAGAGAGTGAGAAAGAGAGAGAGAGTGAGAAAGAGAGAGAGAGTGAGAAAGAGAGAGAGAGTGAGAAAGAGAGAGAGTCAGAGTCAGAAAGAGAGAGAGAGTCAGAAAGAGAGAGAGAGTCAGAAAGAGAGAGAGAGAGAGTCAGAAAGAGAGAGAGTCAGAAAGAGAGAGAGAGAGTGAGAAAGAGAGAGAGTCAGAAAGAGAGAGAGAGTGAGAAAGAGAGAGAGAGTGAGAAAGAGAGAGAGTCAGAGTCAGAAAGAGAGAGAGAGTCAGAAAGAGAGAGAGAGAGAGTCAGAAAGAGAGAGAGTCAGAAAGAGAGAGAGAGTGAGAGAGAGAGACAGTGAGAAAGAGAGAGAGAGTCAGAAAGAGAGAGAGAGAGAGTCAGAAAGAGAGAGAGAGTCAGAAAGAGAGAGAGAGTCAGAAAGAGAGAGAGAGTGAGAAAGAGAGACAGAGTCAGAGTCAGAAAGAGAGAGAGAGTCAGAGTCAGAAAGAGAGAGAGAGAGTCAGAGTCAGAAAGAGAGAGAGAGAGTCAGAGTCAGAAAGAGAGAGAGAGAGTCAGAGTCAGAAAGAGAGAGAGAGTCAGAGTCAGAGTCAGAAAGAGAGAGAGAGAGTCAGAGTCAGAAAGAGAGAGAGAGAGTCAGAGTCAGAAAGAGAGAGAGAGTCAGAGTCAGAAAGAGAGAGAGAGTCAGAGTCAGAAAGAGAGAAGGAGAGAGTCAGAGTCAGAAAGAGAGAGAGTCAGAGTCAGAAAGAGAGAGAGAGTCAGAGTCAGAAAGAGAGAGAGAGTCAGAGTCAGAAAGAGAGAGAGAGTCAGAGTCAGAAAGAGAGAGAGTCAGAGTCAGAAAGAGAGAGAGTCAGAGTCAGAAAGAGAGAGTCAGAGTCAGAAAGAGAGAGTCAGAGTCAGAAAGAGAGAGAGAGTCAGAGTCAGAAAGAGAGAGAGAGAGTCAGAAAGAGAGAGAGAGAGAGTGAGAAAGAGAGGGAGAGAGTGAGAAAGAGAGAGAGAGTGAGAAAGAGAGAGAGTCAGAGTCAGAAAGAGAGAGAGAGTCAGAAAGAGAGAGAGAGAGAGTGAGAAAGAGAGAGAGTGAGAAAGAGAGAGAGAGTGAGAAAGAGAGAGAGAGTGAGAAAGAGAGAGAGTGAGAAAGAGAGAGAGAGTGAGAAAGAGAGAGAGAGTGAGAAAGAGAGACAGTGAGAAAGAGAGACAGTGAGAAAGAGAGAGATAAAGAGAGATAGAGAAAATAGAGAAAATAGAGAAAGAGCGAGAGAGGGAGTGGGAGAGAGGAAAGAAAATATGCATTGTATTTGATTTTAATTAGATGCAACGAAGAAATATTTTAAATTAATTAGCACATTTATTAAGTTCAGTTAAGTTACCTTTAATAGAAAGAAATTTTCATGAATTTCAGCTGATTAAATTTTTTACTTCAGCCGCATTCATTAGTAATATAATTTATCGTATGTTTTACTTTTTAAAGCCAGTATTAACTAATTTTGACAACATGAAAATTAATTGTTTAATCAATTTTTCATACAAGAAAAAAATTCCTATTTATCTATTTATGTAATTTATAACTATGATTATGAAAATATTAGTCTTTTGCGTGAACTAGAAACGGTATCAAGAACTGAATTTCTCTATAAACATATTCAAAGTTGAACAATGTCTATGTCTAAATATAACCAAATTTTGAATATCCAAAATTAGAGAATAGTTTCAGTAGAAGTTAAATAATTATATTAAAAAATATATGAAAAAAGGAAAATATTTTCCTATTTAAAGATAGAAAAATGACTAACGTTTGTTAAATATTTTGTAATATATCAACTAAACAAGCAAACCCTTTAGTTGAATTAAAGTCTATAAATCAAACTGCAATTCCACATAGCACCAAAAAATCTTTAAATTATTGTTGCACTGCAATAATAGAGTTAAAAATAAAGAATGTTTTGCTTTACTTCCGAACAATATGACAACCAATTACATAAGATTTAAATAATTGAATGTAAACTCCTTCAAATTGATATCCCAGTGATAATCAACTTTCATTACGAAGCCACAAACGTTTCTAAGAAAAAGGATATATATATATATATATATATATATATATATAGAATACTTTATCTAGAAAACAAATGCAATGGAATTTCAATACACATATTTTAATTTAATGAGATGCTACAAAGGAGAAATGAAGAAATATTTTAAGTTAATTAGGACATTTATTAAGTTCAGTAATGCTAGCTTTACTACATGGAAATATTCATGAATTTCAGCTGATTAAATGTTTCACTTCAATTGCATTCATTAGCAATAATTTTTTAGAAAAGGAAGGTATATTTCTCAAAGTAAACATTAATCTAGCGGAGTTTTGACAATTTTATAAATATCTGATTTCTCAAATTATTATACATGAAGAAATTTTCACATTTTTGTAATTTAAAACTCATTGTAAAATTCTTTATCTTGTGTGTTAGGGAAATCATCCCTAATGAATTATAAATAACTTTCTCTAATATATTTTAGGTTCAGAAATGTCTCTAAATATGAAATTTTGAATATTTAAATATGCGATTTATTGTGAAGAAATTAAATAGTTCATATATCCTTTATTAAAATATTAAAAACTTTTTCCTACTTGAAGATAGAAAATTGACTACAAACTTAGTTAAATAATCAAGAATTGGTGTACTGACTACGCAAAGCCTTTATATAATACAAATTCTATACAATTAAGTAATTTAATTTCACAATGCACCAGAAAAACTACAATTTATTATTGTAGTACAATGATGAAGTTTAATAAAAAAAAGAAATTTGTACCTCATTTCCAAAATAAATTCATAAGATTTAAATTATTGAAAGAAAATTTATTTAAGTTGATGTCCTAATGATAATCAACTTTTACGAAGCCACAAACACTTCTAAGCAAAAGGATTTATATAAAGAATATTATATCTAGAACACAAATGCACTAGTATTTCAATACGCATTGTATTTGAATTTAATTAGATGCAACGAAGAAACATTTTAAATTAGCACATTTTTTCAGCTCAATATTGTCAGCTTTACAAGACGGAAATATTCATGAATTTCTACTGATTAAATTTTTCCCTTCAGCCGAATTCATTAGTAATATAATTTATCATACGAAAGCGTATGCCAGTCTTAACTAAGACGGATTTTGGAAACTTGAAAAATAATTGTTTAATCAATTTATTACACATGAAGGAATTTTCCTATTTCTGTAATTTTAAACTACGATTGTGAAAATATTTGTCTTTACGTGAAATAAAAAAAGTGTCAACATATGAATTTCTATATAAACATACTTGAAGTTCAGCCGTTTCGATGTCTAAGTTTAAAACCAAAATTTGAACATCCAAAATTGTGTTTGTGAAGTTAAATAATTTTGTTGAAAAATAAATTTAAAGATTTTTTTCCAACTTAAAAATAGAAAAATGGATAATGTTTGTTAAATATTTTATAATATATAAGCTAAACAAACAAAAAGTTTAGTTGAATTAAAATCTATAAAACAATACAATTTCACAAAGCAGCAAAAAAACTTTAAATTATTGCAATAATAAGTTGAAAAGTTATAACAAAAAGAAAATTGTACTTTACTTCAAAACGATATGACAACCAATTGCATAAGTTTTAAATAATTGAATGTAAACTCATTTAAGTTGATGTCCCAATGATAATCAAATTTCATTACGAAGCCACAAGCTTTTCTAACTAAAAGGATATATATAGAATACTTTATCTAGAAAACAAATGCACTGGGATTTCAATACACATATTTTAATTTAATGAGATGCTACGAAGGAGAAATGAAGAAATATTTTAAGTTAATTAGGACATTTATAAAGTTCAGTAATGTTAGCTGTACTACATGGAAATTTTCATGAATTTCAGCTGATTAAATGTTTCACTTTAATTGCATTCATTAGTAATAATTTTTTGGCAAAGAGATATATTTCTCAAATTAAACATTACTCTTGCCGAGTTTTGACAATTTTATAAATATCTGATTTTTCAAATTATTATGCATGAAGAAATTTTCACATTTCTGAAATTTAAAACACACTGTAGAATTCTTTATCTTGTGTGTTGGAGAAACCATTATAAATAACTTTCTCTATTAATATATTTTAGGTTCAGAAATGTTTCTAAATATGTAGAAATTTTGAATTTTTAAACATGCGATTTATTGTGACGAAATTAAAAAGTTGTTAAAATATTAAAAACTTTTTCCTACTTGAAGATAGAAATTGACTACAAACTTAGTTAAATATTCTAGAATTGGTGTACTATCTACTCAAATTCTTTATATAACACAAATTCTATAAAATTAACTATAATTTAATTTTACAATGCACCAGAAAAACTTATTGTAGTACAATGATGAAGTTTAACCCTTAATTTGGGTAATTCTTGCAGCTAAACCGGATACGTATATTTATAACTACTATATAACAGATTTGTCAGTGTTCGCCACAGCGAACATTAATTATCTCAAAAATGGATAATGATATATTTTTTTGTTTTTCTTACAGAGATCCTAATGTCTATACAGACATGGGAAAATAAATTAAAAAATATTTGAAAAACATCTTGTTAAATTAAGGGTTAATAAAAAACAAGAAATTTGTACCTCATTTCCAAAATATATTGTAAATAAATTCATAAGATTTAAATTATTGAAAGAAAATTTATTTAAGTTGATGTCCTAATGGCAAGAAACTTTTAAGAAGCCACAAAATCTTCTAAATAAGAGGATATAATATAGATTACATCTAGAAAACAAATACACTGGGATTTCAATACGCATTGTATTTAAATTTAATTAGATGCAATGCAGAAATATTTTTAATTAGCACATTTATTCATTTCAGTAATGTCAGCTTTACTAGACAGAAATGTTCATTAATTTCTGCTCATTAAAGTTTTTACTTCAGCCGCATTCATTAGTAATATAATTAAACAAAGCGTACGATTTTCTTCTTAAATTCAGGATTAACTATGATATATTTTGACAACTTGAAAAATAATTGTTGTTTAATCAATTTATTATACACGAAGGAATTTTCCTATTTACGTAATTTAAAACTACGATTGTGAAAATACTTGTCTTGCACGTGAAATATAAACTGTTTCAAAAGTGAATTTCTGTATGAAAATATTCAGTATTCAGCAATGTTGATGTCTAATTATAAAACCAAATTTTGAATATCCAATAATTTGAGAGTCCTTTAATTGAGTAGAAGTTAAATATTTATGTTGAAAAATAAATAAAAAAGATATTTTCCTATTTAAAGATAGAAAAATGACTAATGTTTGTTAAATATTTTATAATATATTAACTAAACAAGCAAAAACTTTTTTTTTAATTTAAGTCTATAAAACAAAATACTATACCACAAAGCACCAAAAAAGCTTTAAAGCATTAACGTAGTACTATAGTATTATAAAAATAAAGAAATTTTTACTTTACTTCCAAACAATATGACAATCAATTAAATAAGATTTAAATAATTGAATGTAAACTCATTTAAGCTGATGTCCCAATGATAATCAAGTTTCATTAAGAAGCCACAAACGTTTCTAAGTAAAAGAATATATACAGAATATTTTATCTAGAATACAAATGCACTGGGATTTCAATACGCATTGTATTTTAATTTAATGAGATGCAATGAAAGAGAAATGAAGACATATTTCAAATTTCTGCTGATTAAATTTTTTATTTCAGTCGCATTTATTAGTAATATAATTTAATATACCAAAGCGTACGGTTTTATTCTTAAGGTCAGTATTAACTAAGGTGGATTTTGAAAACTTGAAAAATAATTGGTTAATCAACTTATTATACACAAAAGAATTTTCCTATTTTTGTACCTTAAAACTAGGATTGTGAAAATATTTGTCTATTACGGGAAATAAAAACAGTTGAAACAAATCGATTTCTGTATGAATATACTCAAAGTTAAGCTATGTCTATGTATAAATATAAAACAAAATTTTGAATATCCAAATATTAGAGAATAGCTTATCTGAGTAGAAATTGAAGTCTATAAATCAAACTACAATTCAACAAAGCACCAAAAAACTTTTAAATTATTGTTGTACTGCAATAATAGAGTTAAAAATAAAGTTTTGCTTTACTTCTGAACAATATGACAACCAATTACATAAGATTCAAATAATTGGATGTAAGCTCTTAAGTTGATGTCCCAATGATAATCAACTTTCATTACGAAGCCACAAACTTTTTAAGAAAAAAGATAAATATAGAATATTTTATCTAGAAAATAAATGCACTGGTATTTCAATGCACTTTTTTTAATTTAATGAGATGCAATGAAGGAGAAATGAAGAAATATTTTAATTAGAACATTTATTACGTTCAGTAATGTTAGCTTAACTAGACAGAAATATTCATGAATTTCAGCTGATTAAATTCTTTATTTCAGCCGCATTCATTAGTAATATAATTTAACAAAGGAAGGTTTATTTCTCAAAGTCAGCATTACTCTTGACGAGTTTTGACAATTCTAAAGACATCTGTTTAAATCAATTTATTATGAAGAAATTCTCCTGTTTCTGTAGTTTAAAACTGCGACTATGACAGTCTCTAAATCAAATAAATTTCTATATAATTATATTTGAGGTTTCCAAATGTCTTTCTAAATATGGTTTGGTTTGGTTTGGAGAGCTACGGTCTACTTTTTGCAACACGAGGGCAAATGAGACAGGGACCTACAGCTTTAAGCCGATTCCGAATGGCTACGAACATCCATGCCACTGTGGGATTCGAACCCACGAACTCCGGTACCGATGTCCAGCACCCTAACCAATCGGCCATCGTTCGGCCTTTATAAATATGAAACCAAATTTTGAATATTTAAAAATGCGGTTTATTCTGAAGAAATTAAATTGTTAAAATATTAAAAACTTTTTCCTACTTGAAGATAGAAAATTGACTGTAAACTTCGTTAAATATTCTGGCATTGGTCTAAGCAAAGCCTTTATATAACACAAACTTTATTATTCAACTTCACAATGCATCAAAAAAAACTTCAATTTATTACTGTAGTACAATGAGAAATTTGTACCTTACTTCCAAAATATATAGCAACCAAATTCGTAGGTTTTAAATTATTGTAAGAAAATTCATTTAACTTGGTGTCATAATAATAATCAACTTTTAAGAAGCCACAAACGCTTCTAAGCAAAAGGATATATATATAGAGAGAATATTTTACCTAGAAAATAAATGCACTGGGATTTCAATACGCATTGTATTTGAATTTAATTGGATGCAACGACGGAGAAATTGAAAATATTTTAAATTAATTAGGCCATTTATTAAGTTCAGTAATGCTAACTGTACTAGATGGCTGTATTAATCAATTTCAGCTGATTAAATTTTTCATTTCAGCTGCATTCATTAGTAATATAATTTAGAAAATGAAGATTTATTTCTCAAAGTCATCATTACTCTTTCCGAGATATGAGTTTTAAAAATATCTGTTGTTTAATCAATTTATTATGCATGAAGATATTTTCCTATTTCTGTAATTTAAAATTGTCTGTAAAAATCTTTATCTTGTGTGTTAGGGAAATCATAAATTTCTGTATAATTATATTTGAGGTTTTAAAAAGTCTTTCTAAATATATGAAACCAAATTTTGAATATTTTAAAATGCGATTTATTCTGAAGAAATTAAATAGTTATGTTCAAAAATTAAAAACACATTCCTACTTGAAGATAAAGTAACTACAAACTTTGTTGAACATTCTAGAATTGGTCCTGCGACTATTCAAATCCTTTATATAGCATAAACTATAAAACTAATTATAATTTCACAATGCACCAGAAAAACTTCGATTTATTACTGTAGTACAATAGGAAGTTTAAAAAAAATTTGTACCTCATTTCTTAAATATGACAACCAAATTCATAAGATTTAAATTATTAAAAGCAAATTCATTTAAGTTGATGTCTCAATGATAATCAACTTTTATGACGCCACAAACGCTTCTAAGCAAAAGAACAACGTGAAGATTAAAATATTTCTTGAATTTACAGATTCGTTTTAATCCCAAGTTAAATCCACAAATAAAGAAATTCCAAATAATTCACCAAGCGGTTAATCTATATATATAAAAATGAATTTGTGTGTGTCTGTCTGTCTGTCTGTCTGTACTCAATAGACTCAAAAACTATCCATCCAATCGCCGTGAAAATTTGGGAAATGTTTAGGTATATCCCTGGGAAGGTTTTTGTAAATTTTCAACGTTCGAAATTCATTCCTTCCCCCTTTTTCGAGCATTTCATGTCATTATTCCAAGCATTATTTTCCCCGGTTAAACGCAAACGATTAAGTTTTTAATTTATCGCATCATATCTAAGGGAAAGAAGCAATGTTTCTAGCAATGTGACGTCATCCCAAGTAATTGTTTTAACGGTTTTAATTGTTTTAATTGTTTCCACGGTTAAAAGCAGGAGATTAAAATGTTCAATTCATCACATAATAAATAGGCGAAAATGATATTTTTCTATCATTATGACGTCATTCATTTAAATATTTCATTTATTCATTTCTTATTTTATATTATTTAAAATCGTCTGCTTAGTATCTATTCGATTTGAACTGAAATTTGAGATATAAAGTGATTCACTTTCATTTCTATGTGACGCAAATTATAGCATTTTTATATGAGAACTAATTTTAAATTTAATTCTTGGTTAATTTTTATGTTACAATGAAATGCATATCAACAATATTCTAAGTACAAAAAGTACAAATTTCAGTGACTCTCATGGCCAAATAAAACCTATCATTTTATATAGTTATCTTCATATTCATATGGTTGTCGATATGAATGTGTGTTTCTGTTTCATACAAAACTATGTGGTTTGTCATAAATTTCCTTAATTTTGGAAAACATTTATTACTACCAACAAAATTAGCACTGTTGCTGTCAAAACCTGTGCTTCCTATTCTATCACGTAATATGGCAAGATCTGTTAACTTTGCTAATCAACGTACAGTAGTAATACAGTAATGCAATTTAGGGTTAAGCTTATATTTTACAATAAAAAAAGTTTGAGCAAATTTAATATAAGACAAATTCGATTATAAAAACTGAATAATGTTATAATACGCTTATGATAGAAATATATAAACATGCCAATGACTTGAACTGAACTGTGACGAATTTAGAGAGTTGTTCACGAAAAATAAATCTTTGTTTAAAAGTAATATATTAAGTTCACCGTAGCGAAGCACGGGCAAACTTGCTAGTCAATCATAAAAATGAAAACATACAATCAATTTTAATTATTCGACCACGTGAAGAAGTATACAATATTTCTTGCATTTACCGATTCATCTATAACCTCATATTAAACTTCAAAAATGAGTAAGATTTGAAGCTTTCAAACTGTAAATTATTCATCAAACGGTTACTCAATCATAAATTAACACATAAAATCAGTTATTATTCGACAACGAGAAAAATTGTACAATATTTCATGCATTTACCGATTCATTTTTACCCTCATTAAACTGCCAAAATGAGTAAAACTTGAAGCTTTCAAGTTGTAAATTATTCATCAAGCGGTTAATCATAGCAACTAAATTCATAAGTTTTAAATTATTGAAAGAAAGTTCATTTAACTTGGTGTCCTAATGATAATCAACTTTTAACCCCTTCCGGTATGATTTAATAATGAAAAACTGTGCATGAAATAACCATTTAATTTTTATTTAAAAAACTTGTTTCATTTTACAATACTTACATATTCTTGATTAAAATCCACTTTTTATATAGTGTTAAATAATATCAGAAACAGTAAAATTAAGAAAATATCAAAGCAAAACATTAATAAGGTATACAGATAATAGTCTTCAAGCTAGTGGTACTTTTCAAAACAAAGTGCAAAGGAATTCTGAATTGTTTACACCGCCAAGTAGTCTCACTTTTAATTTGATTCTTGTAACACACACGGCATTTCTTAGTAGGTTTTCTTTTATTCTGACTCATTAATTTGGCAATGACTTGTACCAAGTAAACAATATGCAATAGTGACTTGTGATTTTCACAAGTGATAAAAGTGTTGCCAAATTCAGTACACTAGAAATTTTAAACTAAATTAATTATCATATTTAACAGTAACTTTAATCGCATGACGAGTGTAGCTTGTCATTGTGCGGTATGGAATGAAAAACTAATGACGAGCTAGACTCGTCATTTTACCGGAAGGGGTTAAGAAGCCACAAACGCTTCTAAGCAAAAGGATATATATATAGAGAGAGAGAGAAATATTTACCTAGAAAATAAATGCAATGGGATTTCAATACGCATTGTATTTGAATTTAATTGGAAGAAACGAAGGAAATTGAAATATTTTAAATTAATTAGGCCATTTATTAAGTTCAGTAATGCTAACTGTACTAGATGGCTGTATTAATCAATTTCAGCTGATTAAATTTTTCATTCAGCTGCATTCATTAGTAATATAATTTAGAAAATGAAGATTTATTTCTCAACAGCATTACTCTTTCCGAGATATGATAGTTTTAAAAATATCTGTTGTTTCACAATTTATTATGCATGAAGATATTTCCTATTTCTGTAATCTAAAACTGTAAAAACTTTATCTTGTGTGTTATGGAAATCATAAATAAATTTCTGTATAATTATATTTGTGGTTTCTAAAAGTCTTTCTAAATATGAAACCAAATTTTGAATACTTTAAAATGCGATTTAATCTGAAGAAATTAAATTGTTAAAATATTAAAAACTTTTTCCTACTTGAAGATAGAAAATTGACTGTAAACTTCGTTAAATATTCTGGCATTGGTCTAAGCAAAGCCTTTATATAACACAAACTTTATTATTCAACTTCACAATGCATCAAAAAAAACTTCAATTTATTATTGTAGTACAATGAGAAATTTGTACCTTACTTCCAAAATATATAGCAACCAAATTCATAAGTTTTAAATTATTGTAAGAAAATTCATTTAATTTGGTGTCCTAATGATAATCAACTTTTAACCCCTTCCGGTATGATTTAATAATGAAAAACTACATGAAATAACCATTTAATTTTTGTTTAAAAAACATTTTACACACACTTACATATTCTTAATTAAAACACCCACATATAGTGTTACACATAACACAGAAACAGTAAATTACACAACACTATCACACACAAACACATTAAGCTATACAGATACACACAAGCTAGTGGTACTTTTCAAAACAAAGTGCAAAGGAATTCTTAATTGTTTACACCGCCAAGTAGTCTCACTTTTAATTTGATTCTTGTAACACACACGGCATTTCTTAGTAGGTTTTCTTTTATTCTATATTAATTTGGCAATCTTGTACCACGTAAACAATATGCAATAGTGATTTGCAATTTTCACAAGTGATAAAAGTGTTGCCAAATTCAGTACAATAAAAATTTTAAACTAAATTATTATCATATTTAACAGTAACTTTAATCGCATGACGAGTGTAGCTCGTCATTGTGCGGTATGGAATGAAAAACTAATGACGAGCTAGACTCGTCATTTTACCGGAATATTAAGAAGCCACATATATTCTAAGCAAAAGGATATATATATGTATATATATGTATATATGTATATATGTATATATGTATATATATGTATATATGTATATATGTATATATATATGTATAAAGAGAGGGAGAGAATATTTTACCTAGAAAATAAATGCACTGGGATTTCAATACGCATTGTATTTGAATTTAATTGGATTCAACGACATAGAAATTGAAAATATTTTAAATTAATTAGGCCATTTATTAAGTTAAGTAATGCTAACTGTACTAGATGGCTGTATTAATGAATTTCAGCTGATTAAATTTTTCATTTCAGCTGCATTCATTAGTAATATATTTTAGAAAATGAAGATTTATTTCTCAAAGTCAGCATTACTCTTTCCGAGATATGATTGTTTTAAAAATATCTGTTGTTTAATCAATTTATTATGCATGAAGATATTTTCCTATTTCTGTAATCTAAAACTGTAAAAATCTTTATCTTGTGTGTTATGGAAATCATAAATAAATTTCTGTATAATTATATTTGAGGTTTCCAAAAGTCTTCCTAAATATGAAACCAAATTTTGAATACTTTAAAATGCGATTTAATCTGAAGAAATTAAATAATTGTTAAAATATTAAAAACTTTTTCCTACTTGAAGATAGAAAACTGACTGCAAACTTCGTTAAATATTCTATCATTGGTCTAAGCAAAGCCTTTGTATAATACAAACTCTATAAACTTTATTAATGAACTTCAACATGCACCAAAAAAAACTTCAATTTATTACTGTAGTACAATGAGAAATTTGTACCTTACTTCCAAAATATATAGCAACCAAATTCGTAGGTTTTAAATTATTGTAAGAAAATTCATTTAACTTGGTGTCATAATAATAATCAACTTTTAAGAAGCCACAAACGCTTCTAAGCAAAAGGATATATATAGAGAGAGAATATTTTACCTAGAAAATAAATGCACTGGGATTTCAATACGCATTGTATTTGAATTTAATTGGATTCAACGACGGAGAAATTGAAAATATTTTAAATTATTTAGGCCATTTATTAAGTTCAGTAATGCTAACTGTACTAGATGGCTGTATTAATCAATTTCAGCTGCATTCATTAGTAATATAATTTAGAAAATGAAGATTTATTTCTCAAAGTCAGCATTACTCTTTCAGAGATATGATTGTTTTAAAAATATCTGTTGTTTAATCAATTTATTATGCGTGAAGATATTTTCCTATTTCTGTAATTGAAAACTGTGCCTGTAAAAATCTTTATCTTGTGTTTTAGGGAAATCATAAATAAATTTCTGTATAATTATATTTCAGGTTTCCAAAAGTCTTCCTAAATATGAAACCAAATTTTGAATATTTTAAAATGCGATTTATTTTGAAGAAATTAAATAGTTATGTTCAAAAATTAAATACATTCCTACTTGAAGATAAAGTAATTACAAACTTTGTTAAACATTTTAGAATCGGTTCTATGACTATTGAAATATTTTATATAGTATAAACTGTAAAACTAACTATAATTTCACAATGCACCAGAAAATTTTCCATTTATTACTGTAGTACAATGAGGAAGTTAAAAAAAAAAGGATTTGTACCTCATTTCTTAAGTATGACAACCAAATTCATAAGATTTAAATTATTAAAAGCAAATTCATTTAAGTTGATGTCTCAATGATAATCAACTTTTATGACGCCACAAACGCTTCTAAGCAAAAGAACAACGTGAAGATTAAAATATTTCTTGAATTTACAGATTCGTTTTAATCCCAAGTTAAACCCATTCTAACACAATGTTAACAAAATTTGAAAATTTCATATTCACCAAGAAGGTTAAATATTTTTACTACTGGGCAGAATGAAGTAATTTAAAATATTTTTTCATTTACGGATTCATTTTTTAACCCAGGTTAAACTCACAAAATTCAAAATTTTTAAGTTCCAAATAATTCACCAAGCGGTTAATCAATCATAAAAATGAAAACATACAATCAATTTTAATTATTCGACGACGTGAAGAAGTATGCAATACTAGCATATAGCCCGTCATATGACGGAATCAGTAAATTTTTCATTTTCTAGAATTGTAAAGTATTCTATGAGGCAGGTAAAAAAAAATGATTTGTTTTTTACCTGAAAATTATCAGGTACATGCTTAATAACTTATCTTCATACTCTTCTAAAGTATCTCGATACTGTGAATGCAGTTTAGAATCACGTTGAATTCATTTAGAAAGATAATTCAAAGTTTTCTTAGCTACATCGAAATTATCGTTAAGTTGCTCAGTTTTTTTTTTTATGCCATAGTAATCAATAGAAGTAAAGGAATGAAACTATCACCCCGGTAGGCATAGGTCTGGATTGCATGGGCCGAGCCCTCTAATCCAGATATTTATTTCAATAAACACAAAAATGAAGGCGAGCAGAAAAATTAACAGCTAAAAGGTGAAAGACACATAAAAATAGACGAGAAGTAAGTTTAAGGATAGAAAACATGAAATGTTTATGTGGCCAGGGACATTCGTACAACAATACGTGAATTTAATAAAATAAAAATCATAAAAAATTGTAAAAATAGTAATTTATTTTTAAAATAATAAAACAACTTTAGGAATAAGAATTTATTTTTAAATTATTTTATTTTTAAAAATTTGGCAGCGTCGGGGACAGAACCGTTAACCCAAGAAATGCGACAATCAAATGAGCAGACACTCTATTGAGCGTGCCATGCCTACACATAGTGAAGGAACTAATAAAAGTATATGAGGATCACATACGTGATAGAATGGACAACAGAGGTTTTAATGTTGATAGTGATTATTTGGTGGTATATATGAATGATATCCAAAACGATAAATTTAATCTCCTGCTCTTAACAAGGGAGAATAAGGCTTGAAATATCATTGAAAGTTCAAAAAGTAGTGATGGGGGGGAATTCAAACTCGCTGTGAATTAGGCTAACCCTAAGTCATAAAAAATCCAATATGGATTCCTGTATCCATTCCAGGTACAACCGCTTCATAAATTGAAGGACAGACAACTTAGGTTATTATTATATAGGGGATTTCTTGCATTTACCGATTCATCTATAACCTCATATTAAACTTCAAAAATGAGTAAGATTTGAAGCTTTCAAACTGTAAATTATTCATCAAACGGTTACTCAATCATAAATTAACACATAAAATCAGTTATTATTCGACAACGAGAAAAATTGTACAATATTTCATGCATTTACCGATTCATTTTTACCCTCATTAAACTGCCAAAATGAGTAAAACTTGAAGCTTTCAAGTTGTAAATTATTCATCAAGCGGTTAATCAATCATAAATTAACACAGAAAATCAATTTTTATTATTCGACTACGTGAAGTAGACTATTCTTACATTTACCGATTCATTTCTAACCCCATATTAAACTCCCAAAATAAGAAAAATTTAAAGCTTTCAAACTGTAAATTATTCCTCAAACGGTTAATCATAAATGAAAATAAAATCAATTTTTATTATTCTACCACGTGAAGTAAACAATTATTTTTACATTTACTGATTCATTTCCAACCCCATATTAAACTCCCAAAATGAGAAAAATTTAAAGCTTTCAAACTGTAAATTATTCATCAAACGGTTAATCATAAATGAAAAAATCAATTTTTATTATTCGACTACGTGAAGTAAACAATAACTCTTACATTTACCGATTCATTTCTACTCTCATATTAAACTCCCAAAATGAGAAAAATTTAAAGCTTTCAAACTATAAATTATTCATCAAACGGTTATTCATAAATGAAAACAAAATAAATTTTTAATATTTGACCACGTGAAGAAGTATAGAATATTTGTTGGATTCACCGACTGGTTTCTAACCTCATATTAAACTCCCAAAATGAGTAAAATTTGAAGCTTTCAAGCTGTAACTTATTCATTAAATGGTTAATCATAAACTAACACATAAAATCATTTCTTATTATTCGACGACGTGAAGAAGTATACAATATTTATTGCATTTACAGACTCCTTTTTAACTTGCTATTAAACTGTCAAACTGAGTTAAATTTGAAGCTTTAAAAATGTAAATTATTCATCAAAAGGTTAATCACATAAATTAATATATAAAATCACTTTTAATTATTTCACCAAGTGAAGAAGTATACAATATTTTTTGCATTTACAGATTAATTTTTAGACTTATATTAAACCCCCAAAATGAGTAAAATTTGAAGCTTCAAAGCTTTAAATTATTCACCAACTGGTTAATCATATAAATAAAAACAAAATCAAACTTTATTATATAAAATATTTCATTCATTTACAGGTTCATTTTAAACCTTGTGTTAAACTCACAAAATGAATAAAATTTGATGCATTCAAACGTTAAATTATTCATCAAACGGTTAATTAATCATATAAATTACACAAAATCAATTTTTATTATTGAACCACGTGAAGTGTACAATATTTCTTGAATTTACCGATTCATTTCTAACCTGATATTAAACTTCCAAAATGAGTAAAATTTGAAGCTTTCCAACTGTACATTATTCATCAAATTGTTAATCATATAAATGAAAACAAAATCCATTTCTATTATTAGACCCCGTGAAGAATACAATATTTTTTTACATTTAATGATTCAATTTTAACCTCATATTAAACTCTCAAAATGAGTAAAATTTGTAGATTTCAAACAGTAAACTATTCATCAAACGGTTAATCATAAATTAACACATAAAATTAATTTTAACTATTCGACCAAGTGAAGTATACAATATTTCTTGCATTCACCAATTCATTTCTAACCTCATATTAAACTCCCAAAAAGAGAATAATTTGAAGCTTTCAAACTGTAAATTATTCATCAAATGGTTAATTAATCATAAATTAACACGTAAAATGAATTTTTATTATTCAGCCAGGTGAAGAAGTTTAGAATATTTCTTGCCTTTACTGATTCATTTTTAACTCCATCAACCATCAAGAGTAACAGAAATCGAAATTTTCAAAATTCTATATTTCATCAAGCTGTTATATTCATTCTATAAATAGAACTATACACAGAAAAAAAAACTAATCATCTATTAAATAGAAATCAATAAATCTTACGGATAGTGGTATAGCAGTTTTTATTCTGTAGTAACTATTCTATATTTTTAATTGTAATCAATTAACAGGAATAATTTTACAATTTTTATATCACGAAATAAGCATTGAATATCTTAGATTACTTTATAGTTTTATGAACTATATAGAAAGTTCTAAAGTAAAACATACAATTCCCGCATAAAGCAATTTTTAAGATTCCTTTATGAAATTCTTAAGTTTTTGACCTATCAAAATAAAACCAAAATTGAACAATCCCTTTCAAAACAAAACTATTCCTATCAGAATAAAAGAAAAAATATAAAACAACTCCAATTAAAATAATTTTTACACTAACCAAATCTATTCCTTAAAGGGAAAATTTTATTTAAAAATTTACCAATAGGAAGGCTTACCCTGGGTGTGCGTTTCACTGGAATAATTAACAATTAGTGGGTACCCTTCTAGAATTATGCCTTGAAACACTCTTGAAGGAGGTCATTATATTAATTTCGCTTGTACAAGCACAGTAAAGTATTAAGTACTTAATACAGTACTAAGTCCTTCCTCTAAGATTTGAGTTTGTACTCTAAAAAGTAATTAGAATCTACCAGCTTATTTCGTATGATAACAGAGTAAAGTACTTAGTGCTTCATCTGGGATTTGAGCATGTAATCTAAAGAGTAATTATAGCTACCCAGATTATTTCGTACATATGATAGAGTAAAGTACTTAGTGTTTCATCTGGGATTTGAGCATGTAATCTAGAGTAATTATAAGCTACCCAGCTTATTTCGTATACATAACCGAGTAAAGCGCTTCATCTGGGATTTGAATATGTAATATTAAGAGCAATTATAAGTTACCCAGCTAACTTTGTGCACACACAAATGCAGTCTCGAATATCTCAATATAAAATAAACTTTGAATATCTCAATATAAAATAAGTTTTCAATATCTTAAGTTTCTGTATAGTTTTTTTAACTTTATAGAAAATTATAAGTTAAAACAGATAGGCTTACCATGGTTGCACTCTTTACTAGCATGACTGTTATAATTGCTGGATACCATTATAGATATATTCTATACAACAGTCTTAAAGGGCGTCTACCCAACTTTATTTCATTTATACGCAAACTTCCATGCGAGTAAAATATTTGTTGCTTCATCTAGGATTTGAGTTTGTAATCCCAAGAGTAGTTATAAACAACCCAGCTCATTTCGTTCATACGAAAATGAAGTAAAGTATTTATTGCTGCATATGAGTTCGTAATCCAAAAGGAATTATATTATTTTCAGTTTTTTTCATTCATACAAAAACAGAGTAAAGTACTTAAAGCTTCATCTAGGATTTCATATATGCTGAGTGAAGGATGGGACATAGTTCTACGCTTGCGTAGTAAAAAATTGCTGATAACACAACAACATCCTTGAGCAGCAATGATCTACCACCAGATTTAACCAGTTACGGTTAAAGTTATAAATGTGTACATGGCAGAAGATATCATAATTTGACCTCGGAATAAGACCCTTAGGGCCAAAGTTGTTTAACAGCTAATCACGATTAATCACTGTTTAAACTTAAAATTACATTCCACCATTGGTTGGAGTCATGAATTAATCTCAGTTAACCGTTAAGCGACTTTAGTGAGATCGACCCTTACTACAACCTCAAAGTCAAGAGTAAGGGCCAAGATTCTTACTACTAAGCCACATAATCTTAAAGTCACATATTTAGGACCGATCTCACCATAGTCGTTTAACGGCTAACCGCGAATAACCCATGGCGCCAATTAATGGTGGGACGCTATTCTCAATTTAAACAGAGATTAATCGCGATTAGCTGTTAAACAACTTTGGTGAGACCGGCTCTTAAAAGCAAAGTTTATTTGGTTAAAGGCAGGCCTCACCAAAGTCGTTTAACGGCTAATCGCGATTAATCTCTGTTTAAATTGAGAATAGCGTCCCACCATTAATTGGCGCCATGGGTTATTCGCGGTTAGCCGTTAAACGACTATGGTGAGATCGGTCCTAACACATGGCGACAAACAATAGTGGGAAGCAATTCTGTGTTTTGTTATGCTGTGTTTTGCATTGTTTTGTACTGTATTTTTAGGGTCTATCTCACAAAAATCGTTTAACTGCTAACCGTGATTAATCTCTGTTTAAACGGAGAATTGAGTATCACCATTGGTTGGCGGCATGGGTTAATCGCAGTTTGTTAAACGACTTTGGTGAGACCGGAATTTATTGTTCTGTTTTGCATTGTATCTTTTTATGCATTACTTTATTCTTTTATAATTGTATTTTATAATTTATGGTTGTCCATTGTAATCTTTTGTTACGTCTCGTATTATGTTTCATGTAATTTTTGCTTTGTACTTTTCAATAAATAAGGTAACTAAATAGAACACATGAAAGGTTTTAGGTACACTTTAAGGGCCGGTCTCACCAAAGTTGTTTAACTGCTAACCACGATTAATCTTTGTTTAAACGGAGATTTGCATCCCACCATTGGCTGGCGCCATGGGTTAATCGCGATTATTCGTTAAGCGACTTTGGTGAGATCACTCCAAAACCAATTAATGCCTCATCAGTGGTTGACACCATGGGTTAATCGAGATTAGCAGTTAAACGGCTTTGCTGAGATCAGCCTTAAACCTATTAATGCCCTAGTAATTTCTGCCAACATGTATCGACAAATGTCTCAAACGTAAGTAAATATGTACTGCTAATAGTGCACCGGCTCTACCTAGACTGTTAGGAGAAGTTCAGAATTAGCATTCTTAGTGCCCCAAGACCGAAACAGATAGTAAGTCGAACCTGAACTGTGGAAACTTAGTATGATGGTGGGATTGCTGTCGTGGTGTCAGTCACTCATGGTTGTATAGCTTCGGCTAAGTCAACCTAGGAATATGACTTTTGCTTCTTTCTAGAATTTAAAAATCCCTAAAGAAAAATTCTTGGGAAGTGTGACAACTGGCTCGCAGTTATTTTAAAACATTAGTTTTACATCAATATACAGGTATAAGTACCGGGTGATCCAAAAGTCAGAACGAATTTTAAAATGGATGATTCGAAAACTAATAAAGATAAAAAGATGCGCATTGCACCAAACGAATGGAAAAGAAGTCAGATTTTGTGTAGCAAAGCAACGAAAATAATTCCGTTATCGAACAACAGATGGCGCTGTCAGATGCCGCTAGCAGCACTGAAGCTGCCATCTACCAAAATGTGTCTGCCATAACACAAAAAATGCGACTAAATGCTGTGAACAAACAGTGTGCTGACTCGTCTCACAGCTGTAGTTCTGAATGATCAACGGCACATTGAACATTTACTGTAATACTAATTAACTGTAATTAAGTTTACTTGTAAGTTGTCAACATTTCTTTATTTGTAAATCATCTTTTGGTGCTATAAAACACTATAGTGCCATCTGTTCGTAGCCAACACAACTATTTTTCCACACAAAATCCAGTATCTTTTTCATCCTTCTGGTGCAAACTGTCCTTCCAGGTTAGCCCTCGTGTGCAAAACAGTAGACCGTAGCGCTACCAAACCAAACCAAACCAAACCAAACCAAACCTCCCTTCCAGGATTTGCTAGCCAACTCCAGGTGTGTCATATTTAAACTCTGATATTGTGACCACGAACCTATTTTAAGTATTTGAGCCACCATTATACAACAGGGCTCTTTGGCCAGTTCAAGTTTCAAATTCACGATCCTCCGATTATGAGATATATGTCTTTGCCTACTAAGCTACCATGGCTCACTATTATAAGGTAGTATCATGCAGCAAGGAACATCTCAACTCATCACGAATTTAGCTTAAATTTCAAACGGAAGAGCAATATATTTTCTGCTTATTGGCTATCGTAAACATGATAATGAATAGGAAGGGCATTAAAATGTTTCATGAAGTAGCGTGAAATCGCTTTATACTAACCAAGATATGTGATATAGTAATGATTTTGAATGATTCCACCTTCAAAAATAAATTAACACAATAATATCTAATAATAAATAGTGATTTCATGTTTTGTTTCGTGACAAATCAACTGCTTGGTGATTACCATTTAGACAGAATTTAACCAGTGATTAAAATTGGACGGATAAGAATCGGTCTCCCCAAAAGTTATTTAACGCCTAACCGCGATTAATCTCTGATTAAACGGAGAAATGCATTCCACCATTAATTGGCGCCATAGGTTAATCCCGGTGAGCCGTTAAACGTCTTTTGTGACACCGTCCCTAAGGCCCTTACTCTGGACGTTGCGGTTCGGTTCTAACCTTCGCTGTGACGTCATTTTGACGTCAGCTTGCGGACATGTGTGCAATTAAGCTGACGTCAAAGTGACGTCACAACGAACGTTCGACCCGACTCGCAACGTTTGGAGTAAGCCTCTAAATCTAAGAATTATGTATAGGTAATTCAGTAAAGTCAAATAAATTCTATTTAAATTCAGAATTAAAATTATTGAAATAAACTGCATTTATTCAAGTGTCCGTACACAAAGTAATTGAAAAAATTAATAATATTTAGAAAGATTCAAAATTCAATGAGAAAAATCAACTACATTAATATTCATACTTTCCAAAGAAAACATTTTTTAATATTCGATAACACCCCATAGAACTTATAATTTAGAAAATCTGAAAAGAGATAAACAATTTTTCTTTCATTGTTATAGATAATTCAAAAAATCAAATAAATAACCTCTAAAGGTTATTATGAATGATTAACTGCTTGGTGATTAGTATTTATGCAGAATTTAACCAGTGATTGCAAATGAATCGATAAGGGCCAGTCACCCTAAAGTCGCTTAACGGTTAAAAGCAATTAATCTCTGCTTAAACAGAGAATTGCGTTCCACCATTAGATGGCGCCAAGAGTTAATCGCGGTTAAGCGTTAAACGCCTTTGGTGAGACTGTTTGGCCCTAAATGAAAGAAATATATATAGGTAATTCAGTAGAATCAAATAAATGCTATTCAAAATCAGAATAAAAATTATTCGAAAAAACTGCATTTCTCCAAATATCCTTAAACAAAGCAATTAAAAAAATTTATAATTAAATGAGAAAAAGTTATTGATAATAAGTGAGAATTTAGGTATTATACATATAAATATTAATACTTGTATATTCATATATGTATGTATGTATGCATATATATATAAATTTACATATACATATATTTATACACACATTTTTAGATGATGTATATTGTAGT
>CM063497.1:23568132-23575632 GCA_032207245.1 Pardosa pseudoannulata
ATATGGTAAACAAATAATAACCTTAATATATGGTACCAACTAATATTTTTCATATGGTTAAAAAGCAGCAACCTTGATATATGGTACCTACTAATATTTTTCATATGGTTAACAAATAACAAGCTTGATATATGGTACCTACTAATATTTTTTATATGGTTAAAAAATAACAATATTAATATATGATACCTACTAATATTTTTCTTATGGTTAATAAATAACAACCTTAATATATGGAACCTACTAATATTTTTATATGGTTAACAAACAACAACCTTAATATATGGTACCTACTAATATTTTTCATATGGTTAACAAATAACAACTTTAATATATGGTACCTACTAATATTTTTCATATGGTTAACAAATAACAACTTTAATATATAGTACCTACTAATATTTTCATATGGTTAATAAATAACAACCTTAGTATATGGTACCTACCAATATTTTTCATATGGTTAACAAATAACAACCTTTATACATGGTACCTACTAATATTTTATATATGGTTAACAATTAACAACCTTTATATAGGGTATCTACTAATATTTTTCATATGGTTAACAATGAATAACCTTTATATATGGTACCTAAAAATATTTTTCGTATGGTTAACAAATAAAAACCTTAATAATCGTACATACTAATATTTTTCATATGGCTAACAAATAACAACCTTAATATATGATACTTACTAATATTTTTCATATGGTTAACAAATAACGACCGTAATATATAGTAACTACTAATATTCTTCATACGGTTAACAAATAACAGCCTTAATATATCGTACCTACAAATATTTTTCATATGGTTAATAAATAACAACCTTTATATATGGTACCTACTAATATTATTCATATGGTTAACAAATAACAGCTTTGATGGTACCCAATACTACTTTTCATATGGTCATATATAACCATCTATAAATCATCTACAATTTCAAAGACTGAAACAAACGATAACTCGTAATTACAATCTTTACTACAGCATACATTCTTTAACAATATAAATTACGTAATTTTCTATAAACCGATAATTTTTCCATTAGTTATAATTATGGGAAAATTCACATCTGCTATATTGAGATCCTACCCAAAGATAACCTTCATTGAATCCAAAATTAATTTCCTTTATACGTAACTAAGTAAATTCTTAAACATTCCTAGATTGTTTTTCCTAAGCATACTAATGGAAAACTAATGATAACGAAATAAAAATAGGAATATAATTGAATCAGTAATGAGTTGGTCAAAGTTATTTGTATTCGTAAATTAAACCTTAGTAATATATGTCATTAAAACACTCTTTGCAATTAATTAATTTCCTTTTGTCTTTAAACGCATTTTAAATATATGGGATTAGATTATTATAAATGTATGGGATGAGGAGTTTTTCCCTTCTGAATTGAACGACGATATTTTCTGCGGTTGATGTCAATGATGATTTTATTTCGCTGCTGAATTCAACGATGAACTTTGCTGCTGCTGATTCAACGATAATTTTTTCCGCTCTTGATTTCAATGGTGATTTTTTTCGCTGCTAAATTCAACGAGGATATTTTCCGCTGCTGAATTAAATGATGATTTTTTTCAATACTGAATACAATGATGACATTTTCCTGACTAATTCAACGTCGTTTTTTTTTTCGTTGTGCAATTCTTCCAAACGTATGATGATCATCATCATCCCCAGATAAGACCAATTTTAATTTTTATTATTATTTTCCATTAGAAACTAACTACTAATAATACAACCTCAGAATCAGCCTTTTTATGAAAGAAAGGTATATGGTACCTACTAATATTTTTCTTATGGTTAACAAATAACAACTTTAATATATGGTACCTACAAATATTTTTCATATGTTTAACAAATAACGATTTTAATATATGATATCTACTAATATTTTTCACATGGTTAACAAATAATGACCTTAATGTATGGTACCTACTAATATTTTTCAAATGGTTAACAAATAACAACTTTCATATATGGTACCTGCTAATATGTTTCATATGGTAAACATATAATAACCTTAATATATGGTACCTACTAATATTTTTCATATGGTTAACAAATAACAACTTTAATATATGGTACCTACTAATATTTTTCATATGTTTAACAAATAACGATCTTAATATATGATATCTACTAATATTTTTCACATGGTTAACAAATAATGACCTTAATGTATGGTACCTACTAATATTTTTCATATGGTTAACAAATAACAACCTTAATATATGGTACCTACTAATATTTTTCATATGGTTAACAAATAACTTTAATATATGGTACCTACTAATATTTTTCATATGTTTAACAAATAACGATCTTAATATATGATATCTACTAATATTTTTCACATGGTTAACAAATAATGACCTTAATATATGGTACCTACTAATATTTTTATATGGTTAACAAACAACAACCTTAATATATGGTACCTACTAATATTTTTCATATGTTTAACAAATAATGATCTTAATATATGATATCTACTAATATTTTTCTTGTGGTTAACAAATAATGTCCTTGATGTATGGTACCTGCTAATATTTTTCAAATGGTTAACAAATAACAACTTTAATATATGGTACCTGCTAATATTTTTCAAATGGTTAACAAATAACAACTTTAGTATATGGTACCTACTAATATTTTTATATGGTTAACCTTGATAACAACCTTGATATATTGTACCCATAACAACATTTAATATAGTCATATATAACTATCTATACTTTCAAAAACTGAAACAAACAATAAATTTAACTCAAAACTACAATCTTAATTACAATCTTAACTACAGCATACATTCTTTAACAATATAAATTACGTAATTTTCTATAAACCGGTAATTTTTCCATTAGTTATAATTATGGGAAAATTCACATCTGCTACATCCAGATACTACCCAATGATAAACTTCATTGAATCCAAAATTCCTTTCATTTATACGTCATCATTTATTATTATTAAAAATCTATTTTTTGACGTAACTGGAGAAAATATTTTAGATATTTCTCCAAAACATGGTTTAAAAATAATCATAGAAATTGATTAACGTAATCATAACATAAACGTTAAGTACAATTTTTATAATCAAGTGATAAGTAATAAGGAATAATTAAAAATCTATTTTTTGACGTAACTGGAGAAAATGAATCAGATATTTCTCATAAACCTGGTTTTTGAAAATAATCATAGCATCTGATTAACCCAATCATAACTTAAACGTTATGTATTATTTTTTAATTAAGTGGTAATTAATAATCTATTTTACTACTTTAAATTTTTTTTTGTCTTTAAATGATTGTAAATGTATGGGATTAGATTAAATAATTTATATCTACAGATAAAATAATATAATCGTAAAAAAATAGTTTGATATTAAAATTTGGGTTTTAAAACGAGTTATAGCATTTGATTAACCGAATTAAAACAAAATCGTTATGTTTGATATTTTTAACTAAGTAATAATTATCAATACTTTTTTTGACGAAACTGGAGAAAATGTTTTAGATATTTCTCTTAAACGTGGTTTTTTAAATTAATCATAGAAACTGATTAACCGAATCACAACATAAACGTTATGTACTAATTTTTAATTAAGTGATAATTAATAATCTATTTTACAACTTTCAACTTTTCTTGTCTTTAAACTTATTGTAAATATAACGGATTAGATTAAGTAATGTATGTCCACAGAAAAAATAGTGTAATCATAAAAAAAATGTTTGATCTTAAAATTTGGGTTTTAAAACAAATCATGGCATTTGATTAACCGAATTAAAACATAATCATTGTGTCTGATATTTTTACTAAGTAATAATTAACAATCTATTTTAAAGAAACTAGAAAAAATGTTTTAAATATTTCTCCTAACCATGGTTTTAAAAATACTTATAGCAATCGATAAACCGAACCATAACATAAACGTTATGTATTATTTTTTAATTAAGTGATAATTAATAATCTATTTTACTACTTTAAAATTTTTTTGGCTATAAACGTATTGTAAATGTATGAGATTAGATTAAATAATTTATATCTACTGATAAAATAATGCAATCGTAAAACAATTCGATCCTAAAATTTGGTTTTTTAAAGAATTAAAGTAATTAGTTAACCGAATTATAACACAAAATCTACTTTTGATTTTTAAATGTAGTGATAATAATTTATTTTCTTTGGTGAATCTGGAGAATATATTTTAAATATTTCTTTCAAAACTTGGTTTTTGAAAATAATCATAGCAACTGATTAACTGAATTATAATATAAACATCGTTGGATAAATTTAATTATGTGATAATCAATAATCTATTTTTACAACTTTCTATTTTTCTCTCTTTAAAAATATTGTAAATGTATGGGATTAGATTAAATAATTTATGTCTACAGATGAAATAGTGTAATCTTTAAAAAAAAGTTTGATCCTAAAATTTGGGTTTCATAACGAATTATAGCATTTCATTAACCGAATTAAAACACAATCGTTATGTTTGATATTTTTAAGTGATAATTAACAATCTATTTTTTGACGAAACTGGAACAATTGTTTTAGATATTTCTCCTAAACATGGTTTTTAAAAATAATCATAGCAACTGATTAACCGAATCATAAAATAAACGTTATGTATTATTTTTTTATTAAGTGATAATTAATAATCTATTTTACTACTTTCAACTTTTCTTGTCTTTAAATGTATTTTAAATGTAAGGGATTAGATTAAATAATTTACATCTACAAATAAAATAGTATAATCATAAGAAAATAATTTGCATTTTAAACGAATCATAGCATTTGATTAACCAAATTAAAACACCATCTTTAAGTTTGATATTATTAACTAAGTGATAATTAACAATCTGTTTTTGACGAAGCTGGAGCAAACGTTTTAGATAATTCTTCTGAACAGAGTTTTTTAAAATAATCATAGCAACTGATTAACCGAATCATAACATAAACGTTGTGTATTATTTTTTTTAATTAACTGATAATTAATAATTTATTTTACTACTTTCAACAATTTTGTCTTTAAAAATATTGTAAATGTATGGGATTAGATTAAATAAATTATGTCTACAAATAAAATAGTGTAATCATAAAAAAATGTTTAATCTTAAAATTTGGCTTTTTAAACGAATATTATCATTTGATTAACCAGTATTTGTGTTTGTATGTTTGTTCAAGTTATTATATAAACGATAATATATAGTTTTCAAAATACCATTTTCTAAATATATATATATATATATATATATATCTATATATATATATTTCATCATAATGCTTATTTCCAAAGAAAACTTTAAAATCGATAAAGTTAAAATGTCTACGAAAGAATGTGATCCCACTTCACAAACAGAATTGACGGAATGTATATTTTAGTAAGTAAGAATTATTTTAGCCACTTCAACAAAGTGAAATTTCAGCTAAAGCCATCTGAATCATTATTTTAAATCCGTTAGAAGGGGCATTTCTCACTTAATGCAACCTTATTCTCAAACGTGTCTTCACAAATATTATTCTTAACTCGAAAATCATCTTTTTTTCTTCTTCATCATTCCACCCTCGTTGGCTAATGGCTAATTATTGTATCTCGGCAAAATCCGTTATGCGTGTAAATGACACCTGAAAATCCCGCAATAATCTGCCGACTGAAAGTAAGTGATTAGGTTTTCTATATTTAACTAATAAATGTGGGACTGCCTAATGTTGTTTCAATATTATTGACCCCTAGAAGCTTAGGTTAGGTATTTTTCATTTAAAATTTACACTGGAAAAATTTATGCGTTAATTTAATACTTCATTATTATCACTATTCGGGTACAGAGATTATTTAATGGGTTTATGAAATTACGAAATTAGGAATGTATGCAATTGAAGAGTAATTAGAGAGCAGTTATTAGATAGGATAAATTTTAAAATTATGTAATATATAAAAGCACTTTTGAGACGCTAATACATAAAGGAAAAGTATACAGAATCTTAAATTTATTTCCCCCCACACACATATATATATACTATATATATATTTAAATATATGCATATATATGCATATATATATGTATATATATATACATATGTATATATACATATATATACACAAATATATATTTATATATATACATATATATACAAATATATATGCATATATATATACATATTTATATATATATATACACATGTATTTATATATATATATAAGTATCTATATACATATATGTGCATATATATGCATATATACATATATGTGTATATATATGCATATATACATATGTGTATATATATATGCATATATATATATATGTGTATATATATGCATATATACATATATGTGTATATATATGCATATATACATATATGTGTATATATATGCATATATACATATATGTGTATATATATGCATATATACATATATGTGTATATATATGCATATATACATATATGTGTATATATATGCATATATATATGTATATATATGCATATATACATATATGTGTATATATATGCATATATATATATTGTGTATATATATGCATATATATATATATATGTATATACGTGCATGTATATATATATATATATATATATATATATATATATATATATATATATATATATATATATATATATATATATATATATATATATATATATATATATATATATATATATATATATATATATATACATATATATATATATATATATATATATATATATATATATATATATATATATATATATATATATATATATATATATATAATGTAAAATAATTTTGACTGCAAAATGTACAATACAAATTATAAAGTACAATATTTACAATAGTTTTGACTTATTAAATATTGTAATTAATTATTTATATCTAAAAATAAGAAAATCTATATACTTATGTACACATAAAAGAATTATGTAGAAAAGAATTATGTGTGTGTGTGTATTATATATATATATATACATATATATATATATATATATATATATATATATATATATATATATATGTGTGTGTGTGTGTGTATAAGTATATACATGAATGTATACACACACACACACACACACACATATATATATATATATATATATATATATATATATATATATATATATATATATATATATGTCAGGTCTAAAAATGGGATAGTTGGAAATTACGTGAGTTATAAACGATTTTAAAAAGAGAACTATTTTATAATAATAAAATAAATGACAAATACCCACGCTGCGTAATCTTTTTGAGTAATGCAGTCAGGCATAGAGATACTTCACAGGATCTCACCCCAAACACCATTCACTAAGTGGCGTTTTCTTTCCTGTTTTTGCGAAATAAAATAATCAATCAAATGCAAAAGCAATTAAATAATTTTTTAATAATTCATATGAGAAACTTGTCTTAGATTATGATACCTTTTTTCAAAATATCTATCACCAAACAGATTCTCCAATGAATGATTTATTTTCTGCTGTT
>CM063497.1:23580632-23598132 GCA_032207245.1 Pardosa pseudoannulata
AGTATACTTCTAATTTTCTAACAGGGCCATTTTCCATTTTGTGTTATATCTCCTGCCTTTTTATAATATCGCTCAGCGACAAGCATGTAATTCCATTATTTTCCCTCCCTTTTAATTTTGTTATGTTTACAGCCACAGCTAAATAGCAAGATGATAAATTTGATAACAAGCAAGAATGAAAAACTTGTAAAATAACCACTAATCATCCAACTTGAAAAGGTGACTAAATCTAATGCTATGAAAGTATATTTCTAATGTTGTAAGAGGGCCATTTTCCAGCTAATATTATAGCTACTGCCTTAATGCAATATTGCTCAGTAACAATTAGATAATTTGAATTTTTTCCGCCCTCTTTACATTTGTTACGTTTACCCCCATAGCTAAATAGCAAGTTGATAAACTTGATAAGAATAAAGAAAGATAAACTTGTAAATTAATTACCGATCACCCAAACGTGAAAAGGTGACTAAATCCTAATGCAATGAAAGTATATGTCTAATATTCTAAGAGGGCCATTTTCCAGCTAATGTTATAGTTATTTCCTTTTTACAATATCGCTCAGAGACAACTATATAATTCAATTTTTTTTCACGATCTCTTTACGTTTGTTATGTTTACCACCACACCTAAATAGCAAGTTGATAAACTTGAAAATAATCAAGTTTGATAAACTTGAAAATAATCAAGTTTGATAATCTTGTAAAATAACTAATCATCCAAACATGAAAAAATGACTAAATCCTAATGCAATGAAAGTATATTTTTATTGGTCTAAGAGGGCCATTTTCCAGCTAATGTTATAGCTACTGTCTTTTTACAATATCACTCACCAACAAGCAGACAATTCGAATTTTTTCACGCCCTCTTTACATTTGTTATGTTTACCACCACAGCTAAATAGCAAGTTGATAAACTTGACAACAAGCAAGAATGATAAACTTATAAAATAACCACCAATCACATACGTGAAAAGGGGACTAAATCCTAATGCAATTAAAGTATATTTCTAATGTTCTAAGAGGGTCATTTTCCAGCTAATATTATAGCTACTGCGTTTTTACAATATCACTCACCAACAAGCAGACAATTCGAATTTTTTCACGCCCTCTTTACATTTGTTATGTTTACCACCACAGTAAATAGCAAGTTGATAAACTTGACAACAAGCAAGAATGATAAACTTATAAAATAACCACCAATCACCCAAACGTGAAAAGGTGACTAAATCCTAATGCAATGGAAGTATATTTCTAATGTTCTAAGAGGGCCATTTTCCAACTAATGTTACAATTTCCTGAAACGTCTCTAACTAAACATCATTCTCTAAAAGACAATTCTTTTCTGTAGTTCCCTCTCCATTCTCTTTGGCTAATGGCCAATTATTATGGTTCAGCAAAGTCCGCGATGCTCGTAAACGGATACTTGTGAATTTATCGACAATACCTTAAATGGACGATGTTAACACATTTCTCAAAGTAATAAAACAAATACTAATAATTGTTCACACTTCTTCATTAACTTGTAGCTTTTCATCCATTATCATAAATAAATCCGACAAGTGTGCATGTTTTTTCTGTGAGAGAGTAATTATAAACGTATAAAATATTATAGATAAGAGTTTTATATCCAAATGACGTATTTATATCAAAACCATGTTGGTTTACGTCAGGAAATTAGTGACAATTCATTCATCCCGTAATAAGACATTACTTTATACTTCAGTGATTCTCAACCTTTATGTTACGCCCTCCGCTACTGATAGATACAGCCTGTAAACGTACAAAAATTTTAGAAATAAGAATTTTATATCTAAATGAGGTATTTATATCAAAACCATGTTGATTTACATCAGTAAGTTAGTGACCATTCATTCATCACGTAATAAGACATTACATTATACTCCAGTGATTCTCAGTCTTTAACTTACCACCACCCTTAAGAATAGATAATGCCATTAAACGTACAAAAATCTTAGAAATAATAGTTTTATATCCAAATTAGGTATTTATATTTAAACCATGTTCGTTTACTTCAGGAAGTTACCGACAATTCATTCACTAAATAATAGGACATTTCATTATACACCAGTGATTCTCAACCTTTAAGTTACCGCACTTCACTACTAATAAATATTGCCTGTAAACGTACAAAAATCTTAGAAATAAGAGTTTTATATAAAAATGAGATATTTATATTTAAACCATGTTCGTTTACTTCAGAAAGTTAGCGACAGTCATTCATCACGTAATAGGGCATTGAATTATACACCAGTGATTCTCAACCTTTAAGTTTTCCCCTTGGGATAGATAGTGCCTGGAAACCTACAAAAATCTTAGAAATAAGAACTTTATATCCAAAGGAGTTATTTATATTAAAGCCATGTTGGTTTACTTCAGGAAATTAGTGACAATTCATTCATCACATACTAGAACATTACATTATACTCCAGTGATTGATAATCTTTAACTTACCACCACCCTTAAGAATAGATATTGCCTGTAAACGTACAAAAACCTTAGAAATTATAATTTTATATCCAAATGAGGTATTTATATTAAAACTATGTTGGTCTACATCAGGAAGTTAGTGTCAAGTCATTCATCACGTAATAGAACATTACATTATACTCCAGTGATTCTGACCGTTTAAGTTACCGCCCTCCACTACTAATAAATATTGCCTGTAAAGGTACAAAAATCTTAGAAATAATAATTTTATATCCAAATGAGGTATTTATATCAAAACCATGTTGATTTACATCAGCAAGTTAGTGACAATTCATTCATCACATACTAGAACATTACATTATACTCCAGTGATTGTCAATCTTTAACTTACCACCACCGTTAAGAATAGATAATGCCTTTAGACGTACAAAAATCTTAGTAATAATTGTTTTATATCTGAATTATGTATCTATATTTAAACCATGTTCGTTTACTTCAGGAAGTTAGTTACAATTCATTCATCACGTAATAGGATATTACATTATACACCAGTGATTCTCAACCTTTAAGTTACCGCCCTCCACTACTAAAAAATATTGCCTGTAAAGGTACAAAAATCTTAGAAATAAGAGTTTTACATCTAAATAAGGTATTTATATTAAAACCATGTTCGTTTACTTCAGGAAGGTTTTGACAATTCCTTCATCACGTAGTAGGACATTACATTATACACCAGTGATTCTCAACGTTTAAGTTAAAGACTCCCTCCCTACGGATAGATAGTGCCTGTAAATTTATAAAAATCTTAGAAATAAGATTTTTATGTCCAAATGAGATATTTATAATACAACCATGTTGTTTTACGTCAGGAAGTTAGTGACAATTCATTCATCACTTAATAGGACATTACATTATACAATAGTGATTATCAACCTTGAAGTTACCGCCCTTCACTACGAATAGATATTGCCTGTAAACGTACAAAAATCTTAGAAATACGAGTTTTACATCTAAATGGGGTATTTATATTAAAACCATGTTCGCTTACTTCAGGAAGTTAGTGACAATTCATTCATCACGTAGTAGGACATTACATTATACACCAGTGATTCTCAACCTTTAAGTTAAAGACTCCCTCCCTACGGATAGATTGTGCCTGTAATTATATAAAAATCTTAGCAATAAGAGTTTTATATACAAATAAGGTATTTCTATTAAAACCATGTTCGTTTACTTCACAACGTTAGCGACAATTCCTTCATCACGCAATAGGATATTACATTATACACTAGTGATCCTCAACCTTTAAGTTACTGCCCACCCTACGGATAGATAGCGCCTGTAAACATACAAAAATCTTAGAAATAATAGTTTTATATCCAAATGAGGTATTTATATTAAAACCACGTTGGTTTACATCAGGCAGTTAGTGACAATTCATTCATCACGTAATAGGGCATCACATTATACACCAGTGATTCTCAACCTTTAAATTACTGCCCCCGTCCTATGTATAGATAGTGCCTGTAAACGTACAAAAATCTTAGAAATAAGAGTTTTATATACAAATGAGATATTTATAGTTAAACCATGTTCGTTTACTTCAGAAAGATACAATTCATTCATCACGTAATAGGGCATTACATTACAAACCAATGATTCTCAACCTTGAAACTATCACCCCACCCTACGGGGACTAAATATGTTCAACATCCCCCCCTCCTTGAAAAATCCCTAATTTAAAGTGTATGGTAGGAGAAGTATTCAGTTATAAGAGGCAAAATGTTTAAGTAATTTTTTTTCAATAGAGTAACAAATCAAATTTTTGTTACTGAGACACGCTGAAACGAGTGTTATACCCGTATGGTTAGGGGGCTAGTATTCGGTTTCGGAATTCACGGGTTCGAATCCTACTGGACATCCATGTTCGTAACCTTCCGGAATCGACTTTAAGTAGTAGGTCTCGATCCCAATAGCCCTCGTGTTGCAAAAAGTGAACAGTAGAACTCCAAACCAAAAGAAACCAATTAATTGATTATTGATTCTAGAAATTAATGTATTGTTTGCTTGATATTGTTAACGTAATTTTTAAAATATAAAAAAATTTTAAAAAAGTGTCACTTTCTTTAATTTTAAAACTGTCGACATAAAATGCCTCCGTTTATAAGCATTTTGTTCCCATTTTAAGTACCTTATGTTATCCAATTCCCTCCAAAAATCCCATCATCGCAGAATATCGAAAGTCCAAGCATCGATAACATTTTTCATCGATATCCAACTGTTATCATACGCTATGATTTACTGCCCGTCCGCCTGCGGTTGCCAGGTAACGATTTCCCCTGTGACGAAGGAGAGATCACGTGCTGTGATCTGCAGGAAGTAAGTTTTCTTTCTTGACGTCTTCTTTTTTAGCTGTCAGGCTATCTCATTTTCTTTATGGGCAGATGTTGCTCTTTCGCGGCAGATTCTAGGGATTTATTTTTTTGTCCCTACGTTAAATCTTTAACGAAGACGAGCTAAAACATCATGGGAAAGGCTAAAGCTGTTAATTTATTAAATGCCCTCTAATGCCCGCGAATGAGAACGCAAAGCATTAAGGAAAGTGAGCTCCAATTACAATGTAAATGTTTTATACGTGATTTCCGATTCTATTTCAGGATGGCCAATTATAATAGTTTAGGGATATTTCGGGGAATATGCTATATTTCCTACAATGGAGTCTTATAATGATGATCATTTTTATGATATATTCATCATACATTTTGAGAAAATGTTATATATCTTTTGAAATTAGAATTACTTATACATATTTGAGGATACATCATTGGCACTAATTTTAGAAATTTAATTTTTCTAATATTTCTGTTTTTACAAGCCTCAAAAGTATTACTGAGTGTGTAAATTATAAATTTTTTAGCAGTTTTTAAAATTAAATCATATCACATTTAACCCTAACATTCACACTAATATTATCTTTATTAGTCCATTTATTCTCTTTAACAGATAGAGACAAGAAGCAATCCTAAGGAATTAAATATGACATAAAATCCTGAAAGATATATAGATATACACACACACATACATATATATATAATATATATATATATATATATATATATTATATACATACGCATATACCTACATATACATATAAATATACATTCATATACTGGTATATATATACATACATATACATACATATGTGTATATACATACACATATATTTATATACATATATACATATAGATAGATACATACATACATACATATACATACATATGCATATACATACAAATGCATATACATACATATGGATATATATTCATATACTGGTATATATATACATACACATATATTTATATACACATATACATATAGATACATATACATATAAATGCATATACATACATATGGATATATATTCATATACTGGTATATATATACATACACATATATTTATATACATATATACATATAGATACATATATATATATATATATATATATATATATACATACACATATATATATATATATTATATACATATACATATACATAAATATACATATATATATACATATATATACATATATATATATACATATATACACATATATATAACATATATATATATATACACAAATACATATAGATATATATATATATATATACACAACATATACATACACATATATTTATATACACAAATACATATAGATACATATATACATATACATACATATGCATATACATATGCAGGTATATATATACATAAATAAATACATATATATACATATATTTTATGTTCAGAAATTTAGAAGAGCTATACAAGATAAATCAAAGTCTTCCCTTTTATCATAAGCAGCTTTCTTAAAATACCACTACAAGACTCTTTCCAGAGGAATCATCTTTGTTTTATCTCCTATAAATTTTAAAACAATCGACATAAAAAGCCTCCGTTTATAAGCATTTTGTTCATTTTAAGTATCTTATGTTATCCAATTCCCTCCAACAATCCCATCATCTCAGAATATTGAAAGTCCAAGCATCGATAACATTTTCCATCGATATCCAACTGTTATCATACGCTATGATTTACTTCCCGTCTGCCTGTGGTTGCCAGGTAACGATTTCCAATGTGACGAAGGAGAGATCACGTGCTGTGATCTGCAGGAAGTAAGTTTTCTTTCTTGACGTCTTCTTTTTTAGCTGTCAGGCTATCTCATTTTCTTTATGGGCAGATGTTGCTCTTTCGCGGCAGATTCTAGGGATTTATTTTGTCCCTAAGTTAAATCTAACGAAAACGACCTGAAACATCATGGGAAACAACTAAAACTGTTATTTTATTAATGCCCGCTAATGCCCTCGAATGAGAACGCAAAGCATTAAGAAAAGCGAGCTTCAATTACAATGTAAATGTTTCGTACGTGATTTCCGATTCTATTTCAGGATGGCCAATTATAATGGTTTAGGGATTTTTCGGGGAAAATGCATTATTCCCTACAATGCAGTCTCATAATGATGATCACTGTCATGATACATTAATTATATATTTTTCAAAAATGTTATGTAACCTTTTGAAATTATAAGCATTCGGGGATACATTAATGCCACTATTTTTAGACATTTAATTTGTTTAATAATTCTGCTTTGTGTGACCTCAGAAATATGACCGATTGCATTAATCATAAATTTTTAGCAGATATTTAAAATTAAAACATATGACGTTCTAATAGACTTTCTTCCCTAACATTCACACTATATTATATTTAGTATTCCATTTATTCTCTTTAACAGGGGAAGACAAAAATTATTTCTCCATGAATATATATCATTTAAAATCCTGAAATATTATATATATATATATATATATATATATATGTGTGTGTGTGTGTGTGTGTGTGTGTGTGTGTGTGTGTGTGTGTGTACATAAATATATATACATACATATGTACATAAATAACCATATATATACATATACATATAATTACATATGTATATACATATAGATCCATATATTTATACATATATCTATACATATACATAAATATGCATATACATACTATAGAAGTATATATATATTCATATACATATAGATAAATATATATATACATGCATATATATACATGCATATATATATACATATATATATATATACATGCATATATATACATGCATATATATACATGCATATATATATAGGTATACATATATATATATATTCATATATATACATGTACATATATATATATATACATATATATATACATATATATACATATACATATATATACATATATACTTACATATATATATGTATACATATATATATATATACCTACACATATATATACATATATTTTATGTTCTGAAATTTAGAAGAGCTATACAAGATAAAGCAAAGTGTTTTCTTTTATCATAAGCAGCTTTCATAAAATACCACCACAAGCTCTTTCCAAAGGAATCATCTTTATCTCCTATAAAACAATCGACATAAAAAGCCTCCGTTTATAAGCATTTTGTTCCTATTTTAAGTATCTTATGTTACCGAATTCCCCTCCAAAAATCCCATCATCGCAGAATATCGAAAGTCCAAGCATCGATAAGATTTTCCATCGATATCCAACTGTTATCATACGCTATGATTTACTTCCCGTCTGCCTGCGGTTGCCAGGTAACGATTTCCCCAGTGACGAAGGAGGGATCACGTGCTGTGATCTGCAGGAAGTAAGTTTTCTTATTCCCGTCTTTTTTTTAGCTGTCAGGCTAACTCATTTTCTTTATGGGCAGATGTTGCTCTTTCGCGGCAGATACTAGGGATTTTTTTTGTCTCTACGTTAAATCTTTAACGAAGACGCGCTAAAACATCATACGAAAGGCTAAAGCTGTTAATTTATTAATGCCCGGTAATGCTCGCGAATGAGAACGCAAAGCATTAAGGAAACGAAGGTCCAATTACAATGTCAATGTTTCATAGGTGATTTCCGATTCTATTCCAGGATGGCCATTTAGAACGGTTTAGGGATTTTTCGGGGAAAATGCTATATTTCCTACAATGCATTCCTATAATGATGATTATTTTTATGATATATTAATCATACATTTTGGGAAAATGTTATATATCCTTTGAAATTAGACTTACTTATACATATTTGAGGATATATCATTGGCAATTATTTTAGAAATTTAATTTTCCAATATTTCTGCTTTTAGAAGCCTCAAAACTTTTACTGAGTGTGTAAATTTTAAATTTTTAGCAGTTTTTTAAAATTAAATCATATCACATTCAACCCTAACATTTACACTAATATTATATTTATTAGTCCATTTATTCTATTTAGCAGATAAAGACAAGATGCAATCCTAAGTGAATTAAATATGATGTAAAATCCTGAAAGATATATTGATACACACACACACACACATATATATATATATATATATATATATATATGTGTGTGTGTGTGTGTGTGTGTGTGTGTGTGTGTGTACATAAATATACATATATATAAGCATATACCTACATATATATATAATACATATATACATATTTATATACATACATATATTATATATATACATATATGCATATACATACATATATATATATATATACATATATATACATATATATTTATATACATATACATATATATACATATATATATATATATATATATATATATATATATATATATACATACACATATATTTATATACAAAAATACATATAGATATACATATACATATACATACATATGCATATACATATGCAGGTATATATATAAATAAATATATACATATATATACATATATTTTATGTTCATAAACTTAGAAGACTATACAAGATAAAGCAAAGTCTTTCTTATAGAGCTATACAAGATTAGCAGCTTTCTTAAAATACAACCACAAGCTCTTTCCAAATGAATCATCTTTGTTTTATCTCCTATAAATTTTAAAACTATCGACATAAAAAGCCTCCGTTTATAAGTATTTTGTTCCCATTTTAAGTATCTTATGTTATCCAATTCCCTCCAAAAAAACCAATCATCTCAGAATATCGAAAGTCCAAGCATCGATAACATTTTTCATCGATATCGAACGGTTATCATACCCTATGATTTACTTCCCGTCTGCCTGCGGTTGCCAGGTGACTATATCAACTGTGACGAAGGAGAGATCACGTGCTGTGATCTGCAGGAATTAAGTTTTCTTTCTTGCCGTCTTCTTTTTTAGCTGTCAGGCTATCTCATTTTCTTTATGGGCAGATGTTGCTCTTTCGCATCAGATTCTAGGGTTTATTTTGTCCCTACGTTAAATGTTTAACGAAGACGCGTTAAACATCAAGGGAAAGGACTAAATCTGTTATTTTATTAATGCCCGCTAATGTCCCCCAATGGGAGCGCAAAGCATTAAGGAAAGCAAGGTTCAATTACAATGTAAAATTATAATAAATAGGTTCAATTACAATGTTTCCTACGTGATTTCCGTTTCTATTTCAGGATGGCCAATTATAATGGTTTAGGGATTTTTCGTCGAAAATGCATTATTACGTAAAATACAGTCCCATAATGATGATTACTGTCATTTACATTAAATATATATTGTTGAAAAATATTATGTAATCTTTGAATTTCTGCTTAGTGAAGTATTACTGATTGAGTAAATTATAAAATTTTAGCATTTTTTAAAAATTAAAACAAATGACATTCAATTAGACTTTTCCTAATATTCACACTAATATTATCTTTATTAGTCCATTTATTCCCTTTAACAGAGACAGACAAAAAACATTTCCCCATGAACATACATCATTTAAAATCCTAAAAGATAATATATATATATATATATATATATATATATGTGTGTGTGTGTGTGTGTGTGTGTACATAAATATATATATACATATATATATGTACATAAATAAGCATATATATACATATACATACGTATGCATATACATATGCAACTGTATGTATATATATATATATATATATATATATACATACACCTATATTTACATATGCATATACATATATGTATACATATACATACATATACATACATATATACATACATATACATACATATATACATATACATATGCATACATATACTATACATATATATACATATATATACATATATATACATATATACCTATACATATGCATACATATATATAGGTATACATATATATTAATATATATACATATACATATATACATATATATATACATACATATATATACATATATATACATATATATACATATATATACACATACATATATATACATACATATATATACATACATATATATACATACATATACACACACATATATATATATTAATATATATATATATATATACAGGGTGTCTATAAAAGAACTCCGGGGTTTTAAAAATTCATATCTCACTAACTATAAAAGATAGCAAAATTTAGTCGATTTCTCTGAAAAGAGTAGCTCAAAAAGTTTTACTCATATCATTTGGGAATGTTTGTATCAACTATTGGCTGCGCTGCAGGGCGTTGACCTTGAAATGACGTCGCGAAATTTGAAATGATGGCGACTCCGCAACAAAAGGCTCAATGTGTTATTTGGCTCATAGAAACGAAGTCTGTAGTTACCGTACAAAGAAACTTTCGACGTAACTATGGTGTTAACCCGCCTTCTGACAAAACCATTCGTCAATGGTTCAGTGCATTTAAGGAAACAGGGAATGTTTTGAAGCAAAAGTCGCCGGGTAGGCCGAGTGTGTCTCAAGAGAAAGTGGACAGAACTCCGTTGGATTTTTTCTTCTGGGGGCATATCAAGAATCTTGTGTATGCAGAGAAAATTCGTGATGTTCAACATCTCAGGGAACGAATAGTCAATTGTGTGGCAACCGTCCCCCCAGACATGCTCGCCAGGACATGGGAAGAGGTAGAATACCGTTTAGACTTCTGCCGTGCCACTAACGGGGCTCATATAGAACTTTACTAAGTGTTAAAAAAAACTTGAAAATGTAAGCTTGCCAGTCATGTATAAAAACATGTATGTATGTTTTTTATTTCATTAAATATTTTGCCTCAAAACCCCGGAGTTATTTTATAGACACCCTGTATATATATACATATATTTTGTGTTTTGAATTTTAGAAGAGATATACAAGATAAAGCAAAGTCGTTCCTTTTCTCATAAGCAGCTTTCTTAAAATACCACCACAAGCTCTTTCGAAAATAATCATCTTTTTATCATCTCCTATAAATTTAAAACTATCGACATAAAAAGCCTCCGTTTATGAAGCATTTTGTTCCCATTTTAAGAATCTTGTGTTATCCAATTCCCTCCAAAAATCCCATCATCGCAGAATATCGAAAGTCCAAGCATCGATAACATTTTTCATCGATATCCAACTGTTATCATACGCTATGATTTACTGCCCGTCCGCCTGCGGTTGCCAGGTAACGATTTCCCCTGTGACGAAGGAGAGATCACGTGCTGTGATCTGCAGGAAGTAAGTTTTCTTTCTTGACGTCTTCTTTTTTAGCTGTCAGGCTATCTCATTTTCTTTATGGGCAGATGTTGCTCTTTCGCGGCAGATTCTAGGGATTTATTTTGTCCCTAAGTTAAATCTAACGAAGACGAGCTAAAACATCATGGGAAAGGCTAAAGCTGTTAATTTATTAAATGCCCTCTAATGCCCGCGAATGAGAACGCAAAGCATTAAGGAAAGTGAGCTCCAATTACAATGTAAATGTTTTATACGTGATTTCCGATTCTATTTCAGGATGGCCAATTATAATAGTTTAGGGATATTTCGGGGAATATGCTATATTTCCTACAATGGAGTCTTATAATGATGATCATTTTTATGATATATTCATCATACATTTTGAGAAAATGTTATATATCTTTTGAAATTAGAATTACTTATACATATTTGAGGATACATCATTGGCACTAATTTTAGAAATTTAATTTTTCTAATATTTCTGTTTTTACAAGCCTCAAAAGTATTACTGAGTGTGTAAATTATAAATTTTTAGCAGTTTTTTAAAATTAAATCATATCACATTTAACCCTAACATTCACACTAATATTATCTTTATTAGTCCATTTATTCTCTTTAACAGATAGAGACAAGAAGCAATCCTAAGGGAATTAAATATGACATAAAATCCTGAAAGATATATAGATATACACACACACATACATATATATATATATATATATATATACATATACATATAAATATACATTCATATACTGGTATATATATATACATATGCAAACATATACATTTACATACATATGGATATACATACATATGTGTATATACATACACATATATGTATATACATATATACATATAGATAGATACATACATACATACATACATACATATATACATATAAATGCATATACATACATATGGATATATATTCATATACTGGTATATATATACATACACATATATTTATATACACATATACATATAGATACATATATATATATATATATATATATATATATATATATATATACATATACATACACATATATTATATACACATATACATATAGATATATACATATATATATATATATATATATATATATATATATATACATACACATATATTTATATACAAAAATACATATAGATATACATATACATATACATACATATGCATATACATATGCAGGTATATATATACATAAATAAATACATATATATACATATATTTTATGTTCAGAAATTTAGAAGAGCTATACAAGATAAATCAAAGTCTTTCCTTTTATCATAAGCAGCTTTCTTAAAATACCACTACAAGCTCTTTCCAGAGGAATCATCTTTGTTTTATCTCCTATAAATTTTAAAACAATCGACATAAAATGCCTCCGTTTATAAGCATTTTGTTCCCATTTTAAGTACCTTATGTTATCCAATTCCCTCCAAAAATCCCATCATCGCAGAATATCGAAAGTCCAAGCATCGATAACATTTTTCATCGATATCCAACTGTTATCATACGCTATGATTTACTCCCCGTCTGCCTGTGGTTGCCAGGTAACGATTTCCAATGTGACGAAGGAGAGATCACGTGCTGTGATCTGCAGGAAGTAAGTTTTCTTTCTTTCTTGACGTCTTCTTTTTTAGCTGTCAGGCTATCTCATTTTCTTTATGGGCAGATGTTGCTCTTTCGCGGCAGATTCTAGGGATTTATTTTGTCCCTAAGTTAAATCTAACGAAAACGACCTGAAACATCATGGGAAACAACTAAAACTGTTATTTTATTAATGCCCGCTAATGCCCTCGAATGAGAACGCAAAGCATTAAGAAAAGCGAGCTTCAATTACAATGTAAATGTTTCGTACGTGATTTCCGATTCTATTTCAGGATGGCCAATTATAATGGTTTAGGGATTTTTCGGGGAAAATGCATTATTCCCTACAATGCAGTCTCATAATGATGATCACTGTCATGATACATTAATTATATATTTTTCAAAAATGTTATGTAACCTTTTGAAATTATAAGCATTCGGGGATACATTAATGCCACTATTTTTAGACATTTAATTTGTTTAATAATTCTGCTTTGTGTGACCTCAGAAATATGACCGATTGCATTAATCATAAATTTTTAGCAGATATTTAAAATTAAAACATATGACGTTCTAATAGACTTTCTTCCCTAACATTCACACTATATTATATTTAGTATTCCATTTATTCTCTTTAACAGGGGAAGACAAAAATTATTTCTCCATGAATATATATCATTTAAAATCCTGAAATATAATATATATATATATATATATATATATATATATATATATATATATATGTGTGTGTGTGTGTGTGTGTGTGTGTGTGTTTCTGTGTGTACATAAATATATATACATACATATGTACATAAATAACCATATATATACATATACATATAATTACATATGTATATACATATAGATCCATATATTTATACATATATCTATACATATACATAAATATGCATATACATACTATAGAAGTATATATATATTCATATACATATAGATAAATATATATATACATGCATATATATACATGCATATATATACATGCATATATATATAGGTATACATATATATATATTCATATATATACATGTACATATATATACATATATACTTACATATATATATATATATATGTATACATATATATATATATATACCTACACATATATATACATATATTTTATGTTCTGAAATTTAGAAGAGCTATACAAGATAAAGCAAAGTGTTTTCTTTTATCATAAGCAGCTTTCATAAAATACCACCACAAGCTCTTTCCAAAGGAATCATCTTTATCTCCTATAAAACAATCGACATAAAAAGCCTCCGTTTATAAGCATTTTGTTCCTATTTTAAGTATCTTATGTTACCGAATTCCCCTCCAAAAATCCCATCATCGCAGAATATCGAAAGTCCAAGCATCGATAAGATTTTCCATCGATATCCAACTGTTATCATACGCTATGATTTACTTCCCGTCTGCCTGCGGTTGCCAGGTAACGATTTCCCCAGTGACGAAGGAGGGATCACGTGCTGTGATCTGCAGGAAGTAAGTTTTCTTATTCCCATCTTTTTTTTAGCTGTCAGGCTAACTCATTTTCTTTATGGGCAGATGTTGCTCTTTCGCGGCAGATACTAGGGATTTTTTTTGTCTCTACGTTAAATCTTTAACGAAGACGCGCTAAAACATCATACGAAAGGCTAAAGCTGTTAATTTATTAATGCCCGGTAATGCTCGCGAATGAGAACGCAAAGCATTAAAGAAACCAAGGTCCAATTACAATGTCAATGTTTCATAGGTGATTTCCGATTCTATTCCAGGATGGCCAATTAGAACGGTTTAGGGATTTTTCGGGGAAAATGCTATATTTCCTACAATGCATTCCTATAATGATGATTATTTTTATGATATATTAATCATACATTTTGGGAAAATGTTATATATCCTTTGAAATTAGACTTACTTATACATATTTGAGGATACATCATTGGCACTTATTTTAGAAATTTAATTTTCCAATATTTCTGCTTTTAGAAGCCTCAAAAATTTTACTGAGTGTGTAAATTTTAAATTTTTAGCAGTTTTTTAAAATTAAATCATATCACATTCAACCCTAACATTTACACTAATATTATATTTATTAGTCCATTTATTCTATTTAGCAGATAAAGACAAGAAGCAATCCTAAGTGAATTAAATATGATGTAAAATCCTGGAAGATATAATGATACACACACACACATATATATATATATATATATATATATATATGTGTGTGTGTGTGTGTGTGTGTGTGTGTGTGTGTACATAAATATACATATATATAAGCATATACCTACATATACATATAAATATACATTCATATACTGGTATATATATACATACACATATATTTATATACATATATACATATAGATACATACATACATATATATATATATATGTATATACATATAAATGCATATACATACATATGGATATATATTCATATACTGGTATATATATACATACACATATATTTATATACATATATACATATAGATACATATATATATATATATATATATATATATACATACACATATATTTATATACACAAATACATATAGATATACATATACATATACATACATATGCATATACATATGCAGGTATATATATAAATAAATATATACATATATATACATATATTTTATGTTCATAAACTTAGAAGACTATACAAGATAAAGCAAAGTCTTTCTTATAGAGCTATACAAGATAAGCAGCTTTCTTAAAATACAACCACAAGCTCTTTCCAAATGAATCATCTTTGTTTTATCTCCTATAAATTTTAAAACTATCGACATAAATAGCCTCCGTTTATAAGTATTTTGTTCCCATTTTAAGTATCTTATGTTATCCAATTCCCTCCAAAAAAACCAATCATCTCAGAATATCGAAAGTCCAAGCATCGATAACATTTTTCATCGATATCGAACGGTTATCATACGCTATGATTTACTTCCCGTCTGCCTGCGGTTGCCAGGTGACTATATCCCCTGTGACGAAGGAGAGATCACGTGCTGTGATCTGCAGGAATTAAGTTTTCTTTCTTGCCGTCTTCTTTTTTAGCTGTCAGGCTATCTCATTTTCTTTATGGGCAGATGTTGCTCTTTCGCATCAGATTCTAGGGTTTATTTTGTCCCTACGTTAAATGTTTAACGAAGACGCGTTAAACATCATGGGAAAGGACTAAAGCTGTTATTTTATTAATGCCCGCTAATGTCCCCCAATGAGAGCGCAAAGCATTAAAGAAAGCAAGGTTCAATTACAATGTAAATGTTTCCTACGTGATTTCCGTTTCTATTTCAGGATGGCCAATTATAATGGTTTAGGGATTTTTCGTCGAAAATGCATTATTCCGTACAATACAGTCCCATAATGATGATTACTGTCATTTACATTAAATATATATTGTTGAAAAATGTTATGTAATCTTTGAATTTCTGCTTAGTGAAGTATTACTGATTGAGTAAATTATAAAATTTTAGCATTTTTTAAAAATTAAAACAAATGACATTCAATTAGACTTTTCCTAATATTCACACTAATATTATCTTTATTAGTCCATTTATTCCCTTTAACAGAGACAGACAAAAAACATTTCCCCATGAACATACATCATTTAAAATCCTGAAAGATAATATATATATATATATATATATATATATATATATATATATGTGTGTGTGTGTGTGTACATAAATATATATATACATATATATATGTACATAAATAAGCATATATATACATATATACTTACGCCGAACGCTGGCCGATTGGTTAGGGTGCTGATCGTCGGTACCAGAGTTCGTGGGTTCGAATCCCACTATGGCATGGATGTTAGTAGCCGTTCGGAATCGGCTTTAAGCAGTAGGTCCCGGTCTCATTAGCCCTCGTGTGCAAAACAGTAGACCGTAGCACTCCAAACCAAAACCAAAAAAAAATATACATATACATACG
>CM063497.1:23603132-23628132 GCA_032207245.1 Pardosa pseudoannulata
ATATATATACATAAAGAGAGAGAGAGAGAGAAAGAAAGCATGGGAGAGGATAGATAAATCACAACATCATTAATCATTTTATTTCAGCTTTGTTTTAATTTTTTTTTATCATTATGAACATCTAATTTATATATATATATATATATATATATATAGAGAGAGAGAGAGAGAGAGAGAAAAGGTGATATATATATACGTATAGAAAGATAGAAGGAGAGATACATATGAAAGTTTTTGCTCTATTTCTTCCTTTTTGTCCACACTCCACCAGACCCTAGCACCAGCAGTCATATTTATATAAAGCCCGGCTCTTCAGTACCGAAGTTTGCGGGTTCGAATCCCGCTGCTGGTATGGATGTTCGTAACCGTTCGGAATCGGTTTTAAGCTGTAGATCCCGGTCTCATTAGGCCTCGTGAGCAAAACAGTTGGCCTTTGCGTTCCAAACCAAAACCAGGAACTAATTTTACATATCTCAGTCGAGATTAACGAACACGGCGATTCTTAGGCAACCTGCATGTTACTAGATTGTTGCGTTTGCCAACTGAGCTTCCGTAGCTCATTTATAACGATATTTATGATATTAGATTCTATTGAAGATGCTTCGTGAAATTCAGAATACTGCATATATATGCATTTATGTGTAGATTTAGCAGTGTTGACATGATTTAAATCAGTTGATTTAAATCAGTTGGTTTTTGAAAAAACATTCATTGATTTAAATCAGGGTTTTTCACTTCTTTTAAAACTTATATTCCAAAGACAGGAGATTTGGGAATCAGTCAGCACAGAAATATCAATAAGTAAATAAGTGTAAATAGATAGGATGTGTTTTCCAAGAACTTAGGGGTTGTTATTAGAAAATATGTAGTAGGTGAAGGTACAATTACTTATAACTAGTGGAATTCATATTATGTAATGGGAGGTAAAGAGAGTATTACAGAACTTGAAATCCAGTTTATCTATCAAATAGCAACAGCTTGTCTACCTAAAACTTCCTAAAATTACCTAAAACTGTCTTTCTATTCTAACAGATGAAGCAACAGCCGTGGCATCATCTGCTAGAATAAAAGGACAGTTTTCTTCTTTTGGTATTGTTCATTCTAGCCTTCGTAACGAATTAGTAGTGGATAAAGTATAGAAACTAGTGTTTCTACTGATTGAAAGAGTTAAATACATAGTTCGTTGCTTAAAGAAATATTGAAATAATTGTGATTTCTTGTTTTTTTAAATAAATAGTTTGCATTAAATCAATATTCCATATGTTCTTTAAATTTACATCTTATTTAGTTGGCACTATCCAATTACAAAATAATAGAATGTATTTAGAATAAAATTTATAGATTTAATTTTAGGTAATCAGTGTGTAGAATATACTAGATTGATAAGATGTTACTTATAACAAGTTATTCCATGTGTATTGCAAAAAATATAAAAACACAACAATAACTAAAATTAAAATTCAGGAAAAAATCAAATAAATCTGATTTATTTTTAAAAATCTGATTTAAATAAAAAAAATCTGATTTAAATCAAATAAATTTGATTTAAATCAAACAAATCTGGTTTAAATTTTAAAAAATCTGATTTAAATCAAATAAATCTGATTTAAATTTCAAAAAATCTAATTTAAATCAAATAAATCTGATTTAAATTTAACAAACTCTGATTTAAATCAAATAAATCCGATTTAAATCAAATAAATCTGGTTCAAATCAAATAAATCTGGTTCAAATCAAATAAATCTGGTTCAAATTAAATAAATCGGATTTAAATCAAATAAATCTGATTTAAATCAAATAAATCTGATTTAAATCAAATAAATCTAATTTAAATCAAATAAATCTGATTTAAATTTAACAAACTCTGATTTAAATCAAATAAATCCGATTTAAATCAAATAAATCTGGTTCAAATCAAATAAATCTGGTTCAAATCAAATAAATCTGGTTCAAATTAAATAAATCGGATTTAAATAAAAAAAATCTGATTTAAATCATATAAATCTGATTTAAATCAAATAAATCTGATTTAAATCAAACAAATCTGATTTAAATTTTAAAAAATCTGATTCAAATCAAAAAACACTGATTTAAATCAAAAAACACTAATTTAAATGAAAAAACACTGATTTAAATAAAAACACTGATTTAAATAAAAAAAAACACTGATTTAAATCAAATAAATCTAATGTAAATCAAATAAATCTAATTTAAATCAAATAAATCTGATTTAAATTTAACACTCTGATTTAAATCAAATAAATCTGATTTAAATCAAAGAAATATGGTTCAAATCAAATAAATCTGATTTAAATAAAAAAACTCTGATTTAAATCAAATAAATCTAATTTAAGTAAATAAATCTGATTTAAATCAAATAAATCTGATTTAAATTTAATAAAATCTGATTTAAACCAAATGAATCTGATTTAAATTTTAAAAAATCTGATTTCAATCAAATAAATCTTATTTAAATCAAATCTGATTTAAATCGAAAAAATCTGATTTAAATAAAAAAAATCTGATTTAAATAAAAAAAATCTGATTTAAATAAAAAAAATCTGATTTAAATAAAAAAAATCTGATTTAAATAAAAAAAAATCTGATTTAAATAAAAAAAATCTGATTTAAATCAAATATATCTGATTTAAATAAAATAAATCTGATTTAAATCAAATAAAACTAATGATTTTGATTTTTTTCTTTCTTAAATCATGATTTTTTTCCAACCCTGTTTTTTAGATTGCTATTATTTATTTTCAGGATTCTAAAAATGAAAATTATCCTTCTGCTCATCAGTATTGTATGTCTACTTGTACACAGCTTTGGTTTTGAAGAGAATGACAACGGTAAGTATCATTCTTCCAGTTACATATTTAAAAATGAGTCGACCATATTAAACACTTTGACTCTCATGACCGGTGACGCAGCAAATAATAAAAGTACATAATTATAGTTAATACGGATACTGATAAATGTTTCAATAATATTATTCTTATTATAATTGATTCAAGAAATTAATTCAATATAATTTAATTAGTACATAAAATATGTACATTTAATCAGTGCATATTGCGATGAATTAGATTGAAATATTTAAGGTAAAGAAAAGGTGTATCGACGCAATCGGAACAATATGTCACCACTTTTTTGGTCAAAGTCTTTGCTCTAGTTCTTCCTAGCTGCTTTAAATTCTAAAGATCAGAGTAATCACTTAGCAATCAAAGCACGATTGTTTGAAAAAAAGGACAATCGTAACAATTGCTTACCTTGCCGTGAGAGTCACTGGTGACTCCCACCGCGAAAAGTGCTTCAAGCAGGATTTTATAACTCATTTTATCTGCTGCAAATAGTATTTCAGCATATGCATAACATAATCAAAAGTTCGCTTCACCGCCTTGGGCAAACCATCGAAAATGCGTCTGGCGGTCAAAGTGTTAAACAACTTACGGAGGCAAGGGATTTTGAATAATAAATTTTAAAATGTTTAACTTTTAGCTATAACCCGATATAATTACGTGTATATAGTACCTTTGGAGAACTAAAAACTTCATTAGACCAGCTATTCTTCGATTCGTCATTAAGTAAAAGCTTTGCCCAAATTTTTAATGATTTCTTTACAAGTTGTTTAATCTAGATAGTCTAACTTTAAAAAAACTATAACTAACACACACTAACACACACACACACACACACAAGCATTATTCAAGAATGTTGTTTAATATCAGTATCATAATATGAGTAGTAAAATTCTTTACAGAAATTTACCTCGGAATCATTGTTATTATCCTTTGTAGATTTCCTTTTTCCCGGTGAGTTCAACCCCTTCCAAGAAAAGTTTACAGAGAAGCTTCATGCCGAAGATGCCTTTGAGGAACAAGAAAGGTAATTGTCATTTAATTTTCATGAAACTATTCAAAATTATGTACTGCCTGGGGAGACAGACTGAATCTAGTTTTGCATTCTATATTTAAGTAGGACCAGAACAGAAAGTTCCTAAAATTGTGCCATTTTCACTTTTTATTTGTTGTTGTCGTTTTGAATTCCACTTGGACTAGACGACCTCGTAAACAGAAAGCTACTTGAATTAACCTGAAGGAGGTGTCTTTTGTTTTGTGGAAAGTATCTCTAGGGTGCAAATGACCTTTTGTTCAAAGTGGGTTTCATAATTTGGGAAGCAAGAACCAAGAAGACCCTAAGGACTCCACTTGGACGAGACAACCTCGTAAGCTGAAAGCTACTTGATTTAACCTGAAGGTGTTTCGTTTTGAGGAAAGCATCTCTAGGGTGCAAAAATGACGTTTACTTTAAAGTGGGTGTCCATAATTTGAGAAGCAAGGAGCAAGCAGAATACCCTAAGGACTCCACTTGGATGAGACAGCCTCGTAATTTGAAAGCTACTTGATTTAACTTGAAGGACTGTGTGTTTCGTTTTGTGAAACGTATCTCAGTGAGGCAAAAATGATATTTAGTTCATAATGGGTGTCCATAATTTGTGAAGCAAGGAGCAAGCAGAAGACTCTAAGGACTGCACTTGGACGAGACAACCCCTTAAGCTGAAAGCTACTTGATTTAACCTGAAGGTCTTTTGTTTTAAGGAATGCATCTTTACGGTGCAAAAAGGATGCTTAGTTCATGGTGGGTGACCATAATTTGAGAAGCAAGGTCCAAGCAGAATATCCTAAGGACTCCAAATGGATGAGACAACCTCGTAAACTGAAAGCTTCTTGATTTAACTTGAAGGGTTGTGTCTTTCGTTTTGAGGAAAGTATCTGAAGTGTGCAAAAAATGACGTTTAGTTCAAAGTGGGGGTCCATAATTTGGAAAGCAAGGTGTAAACAGAAGACCCTAAGGACTTCACTTGGACGAGACAACCTTGTAGGCTAAAAGCTACCTGATTTAAGCTGAAGGTCTTTCATTTTGACGACACCATCTCTAGGGTGGGTGCAAAAATGACGTTTAGTTCAAAGTAGGTGTCCATAATTTTGGAAAGCAAAGACCGTGGAGAAGACCCTAAGGACTCCACTTGGACGAGATAACCTCGTAAGCTGAAAGCTACTTGATATTACCTGAAGTGTTGCGACTTTCGTTTTGAGGAAAGCATCTCTAGGGTGCAAAAATGACGTTTTTTGAAAATGGGTGTCCATAATTTGGGAAGAATGGATCAAGGAGAATACCCTAAGGAGTCCACTTGGACGAGACAACCTCGTAAGCTGAAAGCTTCTTGATTTAACTTGAAGGGTTGTGTCTTTCGTTTTGAGGAAAGTATCTTAAGGGTGCAAGAAATGACATTTAGATCAAAGTGGGGGGTCCATAATGTAGGAAGCAAGGTCTAAACAGAAGACCCAAAGGACTCCACTTGGACGAGATAACCTCGTAAGCTGAAAGCTACTTAATTTAAACTGAAGGTCTTTCGTTTTTTGGAAAGATTCTCTAAGGTGCAAAAGTGACGTTTAGTTCATGGTGGTTGTCCATAATTTGAGAAGCAGGGACAAAGCAGAAGACTCTAAAGCTTCGATACCCACAGAAGTATTTTTAACCTTTAACTGATTCTGGAGTGCAACCTAACTACAATGACTGTTATGTGTTTAAGGTTTTTGAAACGCACTCCAGAGATCTTTTATTACATAAAATTTACATATGTACAAAGATTTTACAAAATTTGACCCCACGTGATAAGGAATAACACTTATGAGTATTATTTCTTACATAGATGAAATTTGTAAATAGGAAGACATTTAGATATTTACAAAAAATATATTTTAAGATATTTTCATTTATTTTCATGTACTTTCGTTTATATCAAAAGAGATAAAAGATAATAGATTTTTATTGCAAGACGTACATGCACTCTTGGTTTTACAATAACCAAGAAATGAGTAGGGAAGTTTAATTGGGGACATATTTAAAGATCATAACTCTCCACCATTATGGGGAGGGGTATGTAACTTACAGATATCACCTCAAAATTAGTTAAAATTAATTAAGGTTAGTTATAATGAATATTAAAATTCCAAATCTAAACTTTTAATGTATAAACTACAGACATAAACTCTCCACCATTATGGGGAGGGGTATGTAACTTACAGATATCACCTCAAAATTAGTTAAAATTAATTAAGGCTAGTTATAATGAATATTAAACTTCCAAATCTAAACTTTTAATGTATATACAACAGACATAAACTCTCCACCATTATGGGGAGGGGTATGTAACTTACAGATATCACCTCAAAATTAGTTAAAATTAATTAAGGTTAGTTATAATGAATATTAAAATTCCAAATCTAAACTTTTAATGTATAAACTACAGACATAAACTCTCCACCATTATGGGGAGGGGTATGTAACTTACAGATATCACCTCAAAATTAGTTAAAATTAATTAAGGTTAGTTATAATGAATATTAAAATTCCAAATCTAAACTTTTAATGTATAAACTACAGACATAAACTCTCCACCATTATGGGGAGGGGTATGTAACTTACAGATATCACCTCAAAATTAGTTAAAATTAATTAAGGTTAGTTATAATGAATATTAAAATTCCAAATCTAAACTTTTAATGTATATACTACAGACATAAACCTGAAGATAGTCAAAATAAATTCAAACAAAGACATAAAGAGTATTTTCTTTTAAATCCGAAGACAAATTCTTTTTTATTTTGATGATTCCCGATGATTACTTCATAGTAGGAAGTAAATAAAATACTTTAGTTAACGCATCAGCTTTAAACAATTTTAAATTGAATTTTTTCCTTATTTTTCATCTTATCTTTTTTATTATTATGATAACAGGTTCTAATTCAAACAACGGATATGTTTTAAACTGTTAAGAAATATCCAGAGATTTTAAAGGCGTATAAATCAAGAAATAGAACTTTTGAAGATTTACAGGTGTGTGCACCCTTAAACGAAAATTTCTAAAATTTAACAGGTTTGAGGCCATTTAAGAATTATGAATGATAACAGTTTTAAATTATCTCTGGTTGTCTAAAGGATTTCAAATGTATTATCCTGAAAGGTTGGCTGTAAGCACATACCCAAAGTTTCCAAAAAAGAACAATCTTCACAGTCTCTTAAAATAAAATAAAAAAAAATAAAAAGAAGAGTTATCTCCTATAGTGCCCACCACGTGATCGCCATTCTTCTCCGTCCTTTCGTGATCAGGTGAATAGTTGCCTAGCAACGGCTAGGAAATGGAAAAAAATCTGAAGTTGTCGATGAAAGTTCGATAGTGTTTTTCTGGAACAGGTAGTTTTCTCAATAACTAATGGCACAAAGTATAAAATAGATCATCCACGTTTACTTTGTGAGGTAACAGTCACACAAAATAAAGAGCTAAAATTTTCTATGATAGAGTTAATAGAACTAAAAAACAACTTTCGTTGCCAAATATTATACTAAATATCAAACAATATCTTAACTATTTATTAATATATTTCCTATATATATTAATATAATAAATATTTATATAAAATTATTATAATTATATTAAAAGTTATATTAAAAATTATATTTAAAAGTTATAAAAATTAAAAAATTATATTATAAAAATTATATTAAAAAATTATATTGAAAAATATTAAAAAATTATAAAAGTTATATTAAAAAATTATATTTAAAAAATTATAAAACTATATTAAAAAATTATAAAAATTATACTAAAAATGATAAAAATTATATTTAAAATTATAGTTAAAAATTATAAAAAATATATTAAAAAATTATAAAAATTATATTAAAAATTATATTTAAAAAGTCACAAAAATTATATTAAAAAATTATATTTAAAAGTTATAAAAATTATATTAAAAATTATATTTTTAACATTATAAAAATTGTTAAAAAATTATAAAAACTATACTAAAAAATATATTTAAAAAATTATAAAAATTATATCATAAAAATTATAAAAATTATATTGAAAAATATTAAAAAATTATAAAAGTTATATTAAAAAATTATAAAAATTGTAGTTTAAAAAATATATAAATATTAAATTATATATAATATTTATATATAACTTATGTTTATTAATACATTAATTATATATTTATTTTTAATTTATAACTTAAATTAAACAATTTTCGTTTGTCCTATCCCGATGTTTTCTTTTTAACTTCCTTGTACAAAGTAAAGGGAGTTTTGTACTCATGATAATTTTCACAGCTCTGATTTTAACAAATTACTTATTTTGACCATGATCGACAGAATTTCCACTATTTTTAATATTATGTCTGTACGTGCGTACAAGAAAGCTTTGATTTTGAAACTTTATATGTTCCTTATAACCATTTACTAGTTATGACTAGTTTACTCTTGACTTGATAACGTACGTACACATATAACCAAGTACTTACGTATACATGTGTATATGTGTCTAGCATAACTCAAAAAGGATTAACACCGAAAGATGTCTGAATGGTTAAGATGTTGATTTCCTGTACCGGAGTTTATGGGTTCGAATCCCTCTGGGGCATGAGTTACTTTGAACACTTAGTGTTTCGTTTCCATTCATGCTTGGTCCTCAGTTTGTCTACCCACTGAAGGGATGAAAGACTGAGTAAACCATGCCCAGCCCGTGGATCGAACCTTAGACCAGTGTCGTGGGAGCGTCAAACGCTACCCCTACGCCACTAGTTTTCTATTACTGAAGAAAGAATATTTATTATTTTTAAGTACTAAGATACGAGAGGCTTTTCTTCCTGCTGGTGGCGCCCTCTATTAATACAATAAAAATCACATTGGAAAAGTATTCTTGATTCAAGTTTATAAATTTTATTTAAATCAGGTGATTCAAATCAAGATTTATTTCAAGGTGATTTATATCCTCCAAATCTGCTTTAAACTCGTTATTTTCTTAGATGTCTAACGACAAATAATCTAATACTTACCTCCTAGTTAAATATTTAACGAACAATTACCTTTAAATCAACGCAATACGGAAATATTCCAATAAATAGACAGCACTTTCTTAACGGAAAACAACCTGCCTTTGTTCAGAAACCGATGTGATTTATGATCCCTTCGCAAAGATTTGTCTTCTATAAGAATCTATAAAATTTTAAGTACTAAGGTACGAGATACCTTTATTCCTAAAACTGCTGATGGAGCCCCTATTCATACAATAAGAAATCACATTAAAAAGTATTCTTGATTCAAATTAAAGAATTTTATTTAAATCTGGTGATTTAAACCACGATTTATTTCAAGGTCATTTAAATCGTCCAAACCTGCTTTAAAATAGTTATTTTCGTAGATGTCTAAAGTCGAATAAACAAATACTTACCTCCTAGTTAAATATTTAACGAACAATTACCTTTAAATCAACTTGATAGGGAAATATTCCAATAAATAGACAGCACTTTCTTCAGAAACCGATGTGATTTATGATCCCTTCGCAAATATTACGTTGTCCATAAGAATATTTATTATTTTTAAGTACTAAGATACGAGAGGCTTTTCTTCCTAAAACTGCTGGTGGCGCCCTCTATTCATACAATAAGAAATCACATTAAAAAGTATTCTTGATTCAAATTAAAGAATTTTATTTAAATCAGGTGATTCAAATCAAGATTTATTTCAAGGTGATTTATATCCTCCAAATCTGCTTTAAACTCGTTATTTTCTTAGATGTCTGAAGCCGAATAACCTATATAATAATAGCCTAAGTTATCTGTCCGTCTGTCCTTGAATTTATGAAGCTGTTGTACATGGAATGGATAGAGGCATCCATATTAGATTCTTGATGAGTTAGGGTTAGCAACGTTCGAAATTATCCCCTTCCTCCCTTTTCTAGCATTTAATGACATTATTTCAAGCCCTATTTTCCACAGTTAAGTGCAGGTGACTAAATTTATCAATTTGTCACATAAATATATAAAAATAATATTTTTCTAGCATTATGAGGTTATTCCTTTAACCATCTCATTTAATCATTTCTTATTTTAAATTATTGAAATATCGTCTGCATTATTTACATAAGTTTTTCACTGATCTTAGATATTCCTTAAATAATTATTTTCATACGTTTTATCACAGAACTTAGATATTACGTAAATAATTTTCTTTTATATTTTCTTAGATAATAGATTAGGTCAAATGTGATAATTTTAATTTAATCATCGATTATTTTTGTTGCAATGAAAATTTTATCACCGGTATTAACAAATTCTTTTCGTATAAGTCTAGGAGTCTATTTCACGGACTCATAAATACCTAGCGTTTAATTTATATATCTGTGAAAAGTTAGAAGTTCCTTCATTTGAGTGTTTGTTTTCTGTAAATAACCACACGGTTTGACGAAATGAATTGAACGTGATTCTAAACTGCATTTACAGCATTGGGAGACTTTAAAGGAGTATGAAGATAAACAAATTATTGAACTATTACCAGATAATTCTCAGCCAAAAAAGAAACCACTTTTTTACCTGCCTCATAGGGTACTTTACAATTCTGCAAAATTAAAAATTTTACTGATCCCGTCATATGACGGACTATATAGTAATATTATATATATATATATAAATATAAATATTTAAAAATATTATATTATATAATAAATATATAATTTGTATCAATAAAAACAGATCTATTTCTTTTCTCTCTTTTATATATATATATTTATTGTATCTTAAATTTCTTTAATATAATTTTTATTATATAATATTTGTATATATATATCGTATTTTTTGAAATAAATGTATTAAATATTTTATAAAATATATTAATTTATTATTATATATATGTATATTTATATATATAAATATGTATAATATTTTTGTATAAAATTTATATAATATAGTTATATTTGTATCAAAATTTATATATATATATATAAATAAATAAAATTATATATAAAATATTATAATAATATAAATTGTATTTCTATAAATTTATCTATATAAAATATATATATATTAAATATTTGAATATAATAAATATATATATAAATATATATAGTATTAAATATATATAATAAAATATTTTAAAAATATATATTAAATTTTTCTAAAAATAAAATATTATTTATATTTTGTTCTAAATTTATAATATATTTGTATCTTTAATTATATATATATATAATAAATATTATATTATGTATAGTTTTATTTAAATATGAAAATTTATATATTTTTCTATATAATATTATATATTTTTTCTATCTATATAATATAATAATAATATAATAAATATATTTTTCTAATAAAATTATAAAATTTTATAAATATAATTTGTTATCAATACATAATTATAGTTTGTTTTTTGCTAATTATAATAAAAATAAATATAACAAATATTATTTGTTATCTTATAATATATATTTTATCTATTATTTAAAATTTATTATATTTTATATATATTATATATTATATATTTGTTATAATATATGAAAAAATATATATATATATAATAAATATATATAATATATATAAATTATTTTATTTTAAATATGATATATACAAATAAAATTTAAAAAAATAAATATATAAATAATATATATAAATATATATATATATATATACACAATATATATATACATATTAAAATACATATATATTATTGTATAAAAATTAAATTTTATCAATGTGTAAAATAAAATAATTTGAATAAAAATTACTTTATTAATTTTTATAAAATACAAATTATTTTATATATTAGAATATAAACTTTAATAATACAAAAATTATATTGTACCAGATAAATTAGCCATATAAAAAATTTTTTTATAATATTTAAATTTATAAATTAAAAATTTTACTGATTATATGACATTTATGCAATATTAAAAAAAAAAGATTTATATTTACTTTTCATTATTAATATATAACAAATTAAATTTCCTTAAATATTATTATTAAATTAGAAACAATATATTTTATATCACTTTATATAATAAATACTAATATTTTTTTATTCGTAGATGATAATATAATCAATGAAATAATTTCCTGTATATAAAGTTGTAAATCTTATTCTTGTTAAACTTTATAAACAATGATCATTATAGCGTGATTCAAACAAGTACTAAAAGGTAAAAACAATTAGTTTTGTATATTATTTTACTTTTTTGTATATCGGCTGAATGATAGTCTTATATAAAATCTATTTAATAAATGTGTAATTTATTATAAATAAATAACACAATTCTACTTTTTTTAAATATATATTTAATACAAAAACATCTAATTATAATAAATGCAGGCAGTAATATTCAAATTTTTAGGTTGTAACAATCAAATATCTTACTTTACTATTAGCAGTACATATTTACTTACGTTTGAGACATTTGTCAGTACATATTGGCAGAAATTACTCGGGTATTAATAGGTTTAGGTCCGATCTCACTAATATTTATCACATAATAAATAAAAATAACATTTTTTCTAGCATTATGACGTCATTCCTTTCACCGTCTCATTGAGTCATTTGTAATTTTAAATTATTTAAATATCATCTGCATTATTTTCATCTGTTTTATCACTGAACTTAGATATGATGGAAATGATTTTCTTTTACATTTGGTTTAAATAATAGATTAAGTATGTGATCATTTTAAATTGAATCGCCGATTTCTTTTTGTTGTAATGAAAATTTTATCCCCGGTATTAACAAATTCCTTTCATAAAAGTCTAGGAGCCAAACGATGGCCGAATGGTTATGTTTAATCGTTTTTGAAACTATGGCATGGATTTCGTAGCCGTTAATCGGCTTTAAAGCATTTCTTTAGATGTTGAAAAAGTAGACCGTCACTAAAAAAACCACCAAAACCAAAAGATTACTAAAATTTAAAAAAACTGCTAATATTAGTAAATATAATTCGAGGACAGAAATAATTTACTAATTATTATATAGTATAAATTAGTTTTTAAAAAGAACATAAAAATTAAATTTCAATCCTTGCCAAATTAATATTGATCTAGAATCCATTAACTAGTTTCAAAGATACAATATTTTATATATCTTTAAACACGGTTACATTTTGTGGTGTCCATGATACGAACTTAGATAGAATCACGTAAATTTGTATCTGACAAGAAAATGTGTTATATCAGTATATATGTTTCTGTATTATAACAATAACGTGATGCGTAGAAACAAACTTCAACTAGTCCAGATTAATCAGCCGTATTTGTGAATACTGTATTTCCTTTACTTAGTACAGTAAAGTAAAAAATAGTAAAACCAGTAAAGTAGATTAAAAATAGATTTGAAAAGATTATGCCTAGAGGGCACTAGTAATTTCGAAACATCATATGTCTTCTATATTGACGTAGCAAACAAAAGAAAGTAAACTAATATTTGCACAGTAAGGTTTATCAGACTCGGATAGACAATTTAATCACAAACTTTATATATAATTTAAGTTTTATGATTCTTACTTTATAAAAAGATAAAATAATCGAAAAGAAATAATAATTTCTTTTATTTTAAAAATGAAAGTAATACATAAGAGTTAAAATTTTTAAAATTCATAATTTTATTTAAATTTTCAGTATTTATTACATTAATCAAATAAAGATATTACTATATATTAATTGTTTTAGTAAAATACTTTTAACATTTTAATAACAATTTTTCTGACGATAAATTGAGCGCAAAATTAATAATAATACTTTCTTAATCTACTAGTACTTTTAGTGTAACAACATGGTGTGTATTGTGGGTCAAAATAAGTTATATACTGGAAAAAATAATGTTTGTCTATAACATATTCTGAAAAAACAGAGACAAAAGAGCTTTTATCAGTCGAGCGGAATCACAAACGGGAATTTATAAATATCCATTAGATTTAAAATTAACTTTTTTTATCTTGCAAAATTTCATTATATATTTTTATAATATATATATTTATTAAAAATATATTTGTGTGTTATTTGTGTGTTATTTTTGTGTTTTTGTTTTTTTATTTTATATATTTTTTGTGTGTGTTTTTTTTTTGTGTGTGTAAAATATGTGTTTTATTTTTTTTTTAAAAAAAATAGAAAAAATTATTAAAAAATATTTTTAAATATATTTTATAATTATAAATATCAATATTATAAATTATATGCACAACTATAATATAATGTGTGTATGTTATTAATATTTTATATGAATATGTGTAAAAAATATATATGTGTAGTTTGTTATTTTAAATAAATTTATGTATATGTTATAGTTTGTAAATTTATATATAATATTTAAAAATATTTATGTATTATGTATATCAGAATATAATTATATATATATACAATTAATATATAGTCTAAATAATATATAAAAAATATATTAAGTTTATATATATATATATATATATATGTATATATAAGTTAATAATATTAGATATTATAAGTTTATATATAAAATATGATATGAATCTATATATGTATATAGTATCTAAAAAATAAAAAAAAGTTATAATTATAAAACAATATTATATATTAAATATATATAAGTATATATAAGGTAATAAATATGTTATATAATATAAAGTTATTTTATTTATTCTTAAAATATATTTATAGACAAATATAGATAAATATAATTATATTTTTTATAATATTATAAATATATATAAAATATTTTATTACAAATATATATATATATAATATTTTAATTTTATATATATATAAAAATATATATTTATACATTATATATTCTAAAAAAAAAATATATACATATATAAAAAATATCAAATTATATTAACAAATATGTATATAATATATTATATGTTTGTTGTTTTTATACAATATATATTTAAAATGTATATATGTATAATTTTGTATTTGAAAAGGAATAAAAATATATTTACATGTTTATGATGAAATATTTTTATATAAAAACATTTTTTTTAAAATATGAAAATATATTTAAAAAATATATATAAATATATATATATATATATATATATAAATTATATATATTACATATTTCATATATAAATATATATTATATATTATATATTTTTATATATATAAAATAAAAAATATATAATATTTATATATATAAATATTTAATTTAAACAAAAAAAGTCTATTTATATATTTGTTTATATATATCAATATAAAAACAGTAGGTTCACAAAATATAATTTTTTCTATTGAGATTTAACTGAATAACTAAATTTATTCGCAAAACGCCCGCTCCCGGTACAATTCCGCTGTGAAATGTACCCGCACACAATGTGTTAAGATCCATCTCTACAATGAAAACGAAACTTTATCAACATATTTTTTCATATAAAATATCAATATAAACAAAATATTCTAGTGTTAATAAAAATATTTTACATTTTAAATTTTATCTTTTATATTAGTTAACCAGCACATATTGAATATTAAAACAAGTTTAAATTTTATCTTTTTAATTTTCAATATATAACCACAGTCCTCCAAACACATACCATGCTTTTCTATTCCATTTGAAATTTTGAAAGTGAAACAGGAAAGTTTTCACATATTTTCATTCATCTTTTTGAGTTTCTCGACACTTTCGTCTTTTCATTCGATAAAAACAACTTGAAATTTAATTCGGAATATAAAATTATGGTAAAACTTGAATTAGAAAATCAGCAATCTATCGATTAACCCAGCGAATATGAGATCATCTCTAAAATATGAAGCAGGAAAGATAATTAGAGAGTGCATGGCTACATCAGATGTATAAGGATTAGTATTTCTTGTATTAATAATGGATTTATGTTTAGCAATGTTTTAAAGATAATAAACCAATTACACGATAATTTCAGAGGGATTTTCTGATAGCCGTTTGAAAGAGATTCTAAGTGCAAATTTTGGTAATTGCTGTCGTTTAGAATGCAACAAAATTAAACCGCACGTGCATATGATCAAGTGATAAATAAACATTTGTATGGAAAGCAAACTTAACATCACGATAACCATGTGAGATGAATTATAAGAGCAAATATGTTAATGGAAATTGTTAATGGAAAGCATATATATGAAATTAATTGCAGTCTTACAGGATACCAAAAATCAACATGTGCATAAGATCAAGTCATAAATTTTGATATAGGAAGTAAAATTAACACCACCATTCTATAGCCATGTGTGTGTGAGCCATGGATTATAACAGCAAATTGGTCTAATTGAAATTTTGTAGGATAACAACAATCGGAAACATTCCATGGCATATGATCAAGTGATAAATAAAACTTGCATATGGAAAATAAACTTAATATCACCATTCGAGAGCTATATGAGAGAGATTATAAGAGAAAATATTGGACTAATTGAAGATTTGCCGGATAGCAACAAACAACAAAACTGCATGTGGATATGATCAAGTGATCAATAAAACTTTGATATGGAAAGCAAACTTAACATCAAAGTTGGATAGCAATGTGACAAGAACTATAAGAACAAATATTGGACTAATTGCAGACTTGACGGATAGCAACAAATAACAAAACTACATGTGCATATGAACAAACAACAAAACTACATGTGCATATGATCAAATGATAAATAAAACTTGCATGTGGAAAGTAACTTAGCATCACCATTCGAGAGCCATGTGAGATGGATTATTAGAGCAAATTCTGCTAATTTTGGTCTTGCCGGAAAGCAACAACTAGAAAAGCTAAGTGGGAATATGATCAAGTGATATAAATAAAACTGATATAGAAAGTAAAGTTAGCATCACCATTATATTGACATATGAGAAGGATTATAAGATAAATTATTAAGATTTGCTGGATACCAATAATCAAAAATCAATACATGTGCATGTGATCCAGTAATAATTAAAACTTTGATATAGAAAGTAAACTGAACATCACCATTTGATAGCCATACGAGGGTGATTGTAAGAGTAAATCCTGATAATTGCAGTCTTTTAAGGATAGCACCAATCAAAAAAACTTCATGGGCATATGATCCAGTGATAAATAAAACTTTGATAAGGAAAGCAATCTGAACATCAGCATTCGATAGCCATGTGAAAAGGATTGTAAGAGAAAATTGTATTAATTTTAGTCGTGGATAATAACAATCGGAAATAGTGCATGGCATACGATCAAGTGATAAATAAAACTTTGACATGGAAAGTAAACTTAACATCAGCATTCGAGAGCCATGTGAAAGGGAATATAAGAGAAAATATTGTGTTAGTTACAGACTTGCAAACAGTAACAATCCATAAAAATTCATGTATGTGTGTTTAAATGATAAATAAAACTTTGATATGGAAAGTAACTTAACATCAGCATTCGAGATCCATGTGAGAGGGTTTATAAGAGCAAATATTATGTTAGTTGCAGTCTAACAGATAGCAACAATCAACAAAAGTTTATGTACATGTGTTTAATTATAAATAAAATTTGATATGGAAAGTAACTTAACATCAGCATTCGAGAGCCATGTGAGATGGATTATAAAAGCAATTATCCTGTTAGTTGCAGTCTTACAGATAGCAACAATCAACAAAGGTTCATGTACGTGTGTTTAAGTGATAAATAAAACTTAGATATGGAAATTAACCGAACATTAGCATTCGAGATCCATGTGAGAGGGTTTATAAGAGCAAATATAATGTTAGTTACAGTCTTACAAGGTAGTAACAATCAACAAATATTCATGTGCATATGATCAAGTGATAAATAAAACTTTGAAATCACACTTAGCATCACCGACAGCCATTTGAGAGGGAATGGGTTCAAATTGCTCTAATTTCTGTCTTGTAGAATAGCAACAATCAATAAAAAGGTCTTTTAATGCCTCGATGTAGAAATAATATCGGTATATTAGTTTATATTAGTTTGTGTAAGTTAGAAATATGTAACACGATCATATAAAACAGACTGTTATAGATCAAAAATTGCTGTTTATTTAGCTGTACATTTTACAAAATATACCTGAAAACCAAAACTTCCAATTTCAATCCAGATCCATTTCATCGGTAGCTTGCATCTTCATCGTAATTTCGTTTAACCCTTTCTACGATTCAGATTCGATCTAGGACAGCTCTGAGGTCTGTTGCGTGTGCACTTTCTCGCCTTTCTCTGGCAAGTCTGGTAGTCGCCGAAGGTGCAAGAGCAGAAATATTTCCCAAACCAGCAGTTACACGTGGCGATGTTGAGACAGCAATCACAGTCATCTTTGCAATCACCCCCCATCCCGGCACAGGACCTAAAATTAATCCGATGTCTCACTGACAAAGATCGATGTTTTGTATATATTTGTATGCATTTAAATTTAGGAATATTAATATTCACCAGAAAAGAGGAGATAAACAATACCCATTAAGCAAAAACAGGACTCTTTTATATAAAAATAGTCAATACTCATAAAGGGAAGGAGTTACTGTTTACTGCAACCTGATGCCCCATTTCCTATGTAGGGAAAATGATCTAGGTAAGATAAATGATACATATATTTATATAAACTTAAGTTTAGGGTTATTAATATTCAGCAGAAACTTGAAGCGAAACAGGAACCATCAAGAAAAAACGAGGCGCTTCTATATGAAAACTGTCAATACTCATAGAGCAAAAGCAGGTGTCTTTGTAACCTGATGCTTATTTCCTATGAATGGAAAAGAATGTAGGAAGGATAAATGAAACGTATGCTGGTATCTATAGATTAGGGTAATAAACGTGAAGAACAAGCCCATTAGAAACGAGAAGCTATATTAAAGTGAAAAATGAGAATAGTAATATATTCATAAAGTAAAAAGAGTCTTTGCAACCTGACACTTCATTTCCTATTAAGGAACAGGGATCTAGGAAGGATAAATTTTACATATACTTATATATATAAGTTTAGGGTTTATTGCAAACTGGCGCTTCATTTCCTATGTGGGGAAAATGATCTAGATAAAATAAATGATACATACATTTGTATAAACTTACGTTTAGGGTTAGTGTTATTAATATTAACCAGAAACGTAAAGCAAAAGAAGACCCATTAAGCAGAAACGAGATGCTTCTATATGAAAATTGTCAATACTCATAGAGAGAAAGAGTTACTGTCTTTGCAACCTGACGCTTTATTTCCTATGAAGGAAAAGGGATATAGGAAGGATACATTACTACATATACTTGTATATATATAAGATTAGGGTTATTAATATTCCCCAGAAACGGGAAGCTAAACGAGACCTATAATGCATACACGGGACGCTTTTGTATGAGAATAGTCAATACTCAAAAAAGGAAATAGTTACTGTTTATTGCAACCTAACGCCTCATTTCCTTTGAAGGGAAAGGGATCTAGGTAAAATAAATTATACATATATTTGTATAAACCTAAGTTTAAGGTTATTAATATTTCCCAGAAACGTGAAGCTAAACGAGACCCATTAAGCAAAAACGGGACGCTTTTATATATAAATAGTCAATATTCATAAAGGGAAAGAGTAACTGTTTACTGCAACCTGACTCTTCATTATCTATGTAGGGAAAATGATCTAGGTAAGATAAATGATACATATATGTGTATAAACTTAAGTTTAGGGTTATTAATATTAACCAGAAACTTGAAGCTAAACAAGACCCATTAAGAAAAAACGAGAGGCTTCTATATGAGAATTGTCAATACTAATAGAGTGAAAGAGTTACTGTTTTTGCAACCTGACGCTTCATTTCCTATGAAGAAAAGGGGATCTAGGAAGGATAAATGATACATATATTTGCATATATTTAAGTTTAGGGTTATTAGTATTAGCTAGAAACGTGGAACTAAAGAAGACAACTTCTGCTAAAAAGAGACGTTTTTATATGACAATCATTAATTCTCATCAAGAGAAAAAGTTACTGTTTATGCAACCTGACGCTTCATTCTCAATTAAAGAAAAAGTATCTAGAAAGGATCTAGAAGTGTCTAGAAAGGTACATATACTTATATATTTAAGTTTAGTGTTATTTATATTCATCAGGAACGTGAAGATATACAAGATCCATTAATCAAAAAGAAGATGCGTTTATATGAAAATCTTTAATACTCATAAAAAGAAAGAGTTACTGTTTATTTCAACCTAATACTTCATTTCCTATGATAAGAAAAAAAAATATAGGAATGATAAATGATACATATTCTTGTATATATATAAAATTAGGATTGTTTATATTCACCAGAAACGGGAAGCCAAACAAGACTACTTAAACAAAAACGAGACTTTTTTATATGAAAATCGTCAATACACATAAATTGAAAGAGTTACTGCTTACTGCAACCTAACGCTTCATTTTCTATGAAGGGAACCTAGGTAGATGATCTAATTGGAATAAATGATGCAATATATGTATATACTTAAGTCTAGAGTTAGTAATATTAACCAGATAAGTAGAGCTAAAAAATACAACTTAAGAAACAACGAGACGCTTTTGTATAAAAATCGTCAACACTCATCAGGTGAAAGATTTACTAATTATTTCAACCTCATGTTTCATTTTCTATAAAGTGAAAATGATCTAGATAAGATAAATGATACATAAATTTGTATAAACTTAAGCTTAAGGTTATTAATATTCAGCAGAAATGTGAAGCTAAACAAGACCAAGTAAGCAAAAACGAGACGCTTTTATTATATGAAAATCATCAATACTCATAAAAGGAAAGAATTACTGTTTACTGCAGCCTGGTACTTCATTTTCTATGAAGGAAAAGCGATCTAGGACGGATAAATGATGCTCATACTTGTATATATATTTAAGTTTGGGGGGTTATTTATCTTCACCAGAAACGAGAAGTTAAACAAGATCCATCAAGCAAAAACAAGATGTTTTTACCTGAAAATCGTCAATACTCATAAAGCTAAAGAGTTACTGTATTTGCAACCTAACGCTTCATTTTCTATGACGAGAAAATGTTCTAGGTAGTATAAATGATACATATATTTGTATAAACTTATGATTGGGGTTATTAATATTCACCAGAAATGAGGAGCTACACAAGAATCTTTAAGCAAAAACGAAACACATTTATATGAAAATCGTCAATACTCATAAAGTGAAAAAGTTACTGTTTATTGCAACCTGACGTTTCATTTCCTATGAAGGTAAAATGATATAAGTAGAATAAATGATACATATAATTGCATACATTTAAGATAAGGGTTATTTATATTCACCAAAAACTTGGGGCTAAATAAGATCCATATCACAAACTAGACGCTTTTATACAAAAATCATTAATACTCATAAAGTGAGAGTTACTGTTAATTGCAACCAGAAGCTTCCTTTTCTATAAATGAAAAAGGATCTATATAAGAAAAATGATGCATATATTTGTATATACTTACGTTTAGAGTTATTAATATTAACCATAAACGTGGAGCTAAACAAGACAGAGTAAGCAAAAACGAGAGGCTGTTATATGAAAAATGTCAATACTCATACAGCGAACGAGTGGCTGTCTTTGCAGCCTGACGCTTCATTTCCTATGAAAGAAAATGGATTTGGGAAACATAAATGATACATATATTTGTATATATTTAACTTTAGGGTTATTAGTATTAGCTAGAAACGGGGAACTAAAGAAGAGAACTTCAGCTAAAACGTTACGCTTTTGTATGAAAATCATTAACTCTCATAAAGGGAAAAAGTTACTGTTTATTGCAACCTGACACCCCATTTCCTATGTAGGGAAAATTATCTAGGTAAGATAAATGATACATGTATTTGTATAAACTTAAGTTTAGGGTTATTAATATTAACCATAAACGTGGAGCTAAACAAGACAGTGTAAGCAAAAACGAGACGCCTCTATATGAAAATTGTCAATGCTCATACAGCGAAAGAGTTACTGTCTTTGCAACCTGACGCTTCATTTCCTACGGAGGAAAGGGGATCTCGGAAGGATAAATGATACATGTATATATTTTAGTTTAGGGTTATTAGTATTAGATAGAAACGTGGAACTAAAGAAGAGAACTTCAGCTAAAAAGGGAGGCTTTCATATGAAAATCGTAAATTCCCATAAAGGGAAAAAGTTACTGTTTATGCAACCTGACGATTCGTTTTCTATGAAAGAAAAAGTATCTAGAAAGGAAAAATGATACATATTCCTGTATATATTCAAGTTTAGGGTTATTAATATTCCCCAGAAACTTAAAGCTAACGAGACCGTTAAGCAAAAACTAGATGATTTTATATGAAAATTGTCAATACTCATAAAGGGAAAGAATTACAGTTTACTGCAACCTGGCGCTTCATTTCCTATGAAGGAAAAGGGACCCAGGAAGGATAAATGATGCATATACATGTATATATATATTTAAGTTCAGGGGTTATTTATACTCACCATAAACTTGAAGCTAAACAAGTTCCATTAAGCAAACACGAGATACTTTTATATAAATATCATCAATACTCATGAAGAGAAAGAGTTACTGTTAATTGCAACCTGACTCTTCATTTTATATGAAGATAAAATTATCTAGTAGGATAAATGATACATATATTTGTATATGCATAGGTTCAGGTTTGGTTATATTCATCAGAAACATTAAGCTAAATAAGGACCGATTAAACAAAAACGAGATGTTTTTATATGAAAATCGTCAATACTCATAAATGGAAAGCGTTACTCATCATTGCAACTGGAAATTTTCTTACTATTGACTTGTCATTTGTGATACTGTGGTAAGAATATAAGTAGAATATAGGATACATGTATTTATATATGCATTAGTTTAGGGTTATTAAACCCTAAACGTGCACGCTCGAGTTAACGCGAGAGCGTTAAAGTGGCCAAATGCTAAGATACATTCGAGCGTTATACTTATGTGCTGTAAATTTCAAACCTATCATCATGGCATTGTAAGGTGTATTCGACTATTTTCTGCAATGTTATCAAAATCCAAAATTGCAATAAAATTTTTTGATTGTATTTGTATTTTTGTAATTTTCTTGGCAAGACAACACTAATTTTTTTTTACGCTAAATTAATTGATTTATGTTTGGCCGGCCTTTTTCAAAAAACTGTGCATTAAGGGATTAATACTTGCAAAAAATAATGTAAGATTTAAAGATTTACCTTTCTTCTTCCTCCACGGGTTCCAATGCTGCAGGCTGCTCTAAATTTGTATCCTCTGCAGGTTCTAAATCGTTGCTCAAATAAGCATCTGACAATAATTAAAACGAAAGGTTATATATTATATAGCACTATACATTTATGATTATTAAATCTAGTCTCGTGCATTATGAATATTAATTACAAACTTTATAATGAAATGTTTTTCTGTTACTGTTATCTAAAATCCCTCCTCTGATTTTAAATGAATTAAAACATTCATTTCTATACAGAATAAAAAACTATATGAAGGTGAATTTGGACTTATCTCTTGCCGAGGTGAGCAGAAACGAGTACATATCTGTATGTGTGTATACAGGGTGTCACTTTTTCACTCTCTATTATCATTCAAAACTTTTTTCTTTACAAATTTGCATTTTTAAAGTTTTCTTTTTTCCCACATTCCTTTTGTATGCAAGCCGTCCTTTCCAGACTACGAGTGCATATAAATATGTTTTGGATTCTTTTTTTTTTTTAGAATTCCTTCTAGCAAGCACAATTCTAGGTATTAATGTACTCTTCCCCACTACCAAACATCCCTGTTCTGTGCCATATATCCCTGTATGTATGTATGCCCTATATGTAGATATATTCAAATAAATAAATGTATATATATCCATATATATAAAAAATGAATATAATAAATATAGATATAAGATATATATATATAAAAATAATAATAGATATAAAGAATATATATAATATTTTAAATAATATATATATATATATATATATAAATTATATAAATACTAAATATATATCCATATATAAATAATAACTATATATAAATATACAAATATAAATATATTTTATATAAATATATATCTCATATATAAATATATATATATATATATAACATATTTTAATAATATATATATATATCCATATAAATATAAAAAAATATATATATATAATCATTTCTATATATTAATATATATATTTTATAAATATATACTATATATATCACATAATATATAAAGATATAAATATCCATATAATATATAGATATTTATTATATATATATACTATATTCTATATATATCAATAATCCATATAATATAAATATATATATATACTATATATTATAGAATATACATTTATAATAGCTAAATATATATACTATCCATATATTATATATATACATATATATTATATAAAATCCATATATATATATATAATATATTTAGTAATTATATATATATAATTATATAATATATAATAAATATATATATATATCCATATCTAATATAAATGAAATATAAGTTTTTATAAATATATATATATGTATATATATATATATATAGTATAATATATATATATATATATTCCATAAATTAAATATATAATATATATATATATAGTCCTATACTATATATAACCATATATATATATAATAGAATATATATATATATAAATTGCCCATGATATATATAGATATATTTATAATATCCATATATGATAATATATATATATATCCATATAATATAGTATATATATATACTATATAAATATATATATAAAATATATAAAAAATATAGTCCATATAAATCTATATATAATATATATATATAAAAATATATATTATTAATAAATATATAATATAAACCATATATATAATATATATATCATATATATATATAACCTATATTATATATAAATATAAAAATCCATATATATAAATATATATATAATATCCATATATATATATAATGTTGTTCGATAAATATATATATATGATAACATATATACATATATCCATATATAAATATTATTTGTCCAATGTATATAATATACAATATAGTATATATATAAATATTTTTTAATATATATATATATCTATATATAATATTTTTTATATATATATCCCATTTTTTATATGTATATAATATATCCATATTATATAATATTCCTCCATATATATATATATCCATATGTGATATTATATAATATATATTATAAATGTATATATATATATATAT
>CM063497.1:23643132-23645632 GCA_032207245.1 Pardosa pseudoannulata
ATTAAAAACAAATTTAATAATTATTAGTGACTTCCTTGGGCCTGTCTTTCAGAGCAAAGTTTTTCGAAGGAGGGTTTAATATTAGAAATAGACACTCTCAGTTCTTTTTCTATATTTAGCTGAGATCTATATTTTGTCTTCAAAGAAGCCACCGCAGAAAATCCAGTTTCACAAAGGTAAGATGTTGAAAATGGTAGTAGAATGCGAAATGCCCTTGTTTTTAGTGCAGAAAACTCATCATCCACTCCTGCACAAAATTCAAAGAGTGATTTATTACTAAATTGTCTTTTGGTTTCGCCGCTTGCCGTGAAGTCTATGAAGGTTTCTTCCTCTTCAATTGAGAGTCCTTCGGGAGTATTTTGAAATGGATCCCTCACCCACTTGTAACTTGATATCAGTTTGTCGTCAGCAAGAAAGTACTTTTTAAAATTCTTTGCTAGCATTGCTAAATGATTTTCAATGGTTGCAAAAACAACTTTTACATGTTGTTCTTCAGCCTTGTAAGTTTTAATACAATCATTCAAATTTGCAAACATTGTTAAGTTTTCTTGCTTTAAATTTCTGCTCCACAATTCCAATTTCCTACAAAAAGCATTAACTTTATCACTCGTATCCAATATATGTGTATTTGCTCCTTGCAGATGAAGATTCAAGTTATTTAATTTCTCGAATATGTCGACCATGTAGCTCAATTTCATCACAAATAAACTATCGCGAAAATTCTCAGCTTCCGGTCTGTTTTCCTCTTCTAGGAAAACGGCGATTTCTTCTTTTAATTCATAAACACGTTGCAAAAATTTCCCTCGTGATAACCATCTTGCCTCGCAATAAAATAGTAACGCTGAATGTACTGCACCCATGTCTTTACAAAGTGCGGAAAAGATTCTTGATTTCAGGGGTCTCATTTTTATATAATTTACTACGGTTACAACCGTAGTTAACACAATATTCAAACCAGGACTAATTTCTTTGGAAGCCAAAGCTTCTCTGTGGATCATGCAATGTGTCCAGACGCACTGTGGCGATTTTTGTTTCACAAGTGCTTGAATACTTTGGAATCTTCCGGACATAGAACGAGCACCATCGGTGCATATTTCGACGCAATTTTTCCATTCTATGTTTGCCTCGTTCATAAAATCATTTAAGATAGCAAATAATGCGAGTGCTGTTGCTTTGAGTTCTATTGGTTTGCAGAAAAGTAATTCTTCTACTACTGACAAATCATCACAAAATCTAACATAGGCAATGAAATGAGCATCTTTATTACTATCTGTTGCCTCATCGAGTTGTATTGAAAACAATTTGTCACGCAACTTCGACAAAAGCTGACACTCTACATCTTCAGCTATATCAGCAATTCGACGGGCAACAGTATCATTTGAAACAGGTATAGACTGCAATTGTTTTGCAAAATTATCTCCAAACATAATTTCTACAATCTCAATTGCGGCTGGCAAAATAAGCTCTTCACCAATGGTGTGAGGCTTTTTACATCTGGCTATTTTATATGAAAGTTTGTAAGAGGCAATTAAAGCTTTTTCATTCACAGACAAAGTTTTTTTAAACAATGATTTTTGCTTTTCATATGATTTTAATTTTAATTCGAAGAATTCTCTGGGTTTGTTTACGTACTCACTATGAAGCGTTTCCAAATGTCGTTTAAGTTTATTAGGTTTCATGCTGTCTGCCGCCAACATTTTTGAGCAAATGATACACAGGGGCCTTTCTTCTTCATTTACTTCAGTACTAGTGAACCCAAAATTTAAGTATTCTTGAGAATATTTTCTTGATTTTATTTTCGGAACCACGCTCGTCTGTGTACTTGTTGATGCTTGTCTATCGTCTAATGCTCGCTTACGCCCGCTTAAAAATTTATCCATGATTCTGCATAAGTCTGCTGCCGTGAATATTTAATACCGTGAATTGCAATTACACGAAAATATATATAACATACACATTAAGAATAGATTCAATAGCGATAAGAAGGATCGACTCGAATGAGATTGTCTGGAATTGAAATTGGCGTCATAGAACTTTCTCCTTCTCCCTATGAGAAAACATTTGTTCACATCTGCGCACGCTCCTAACTTAACTTTTAAGCTGACCAGACAAATTCCAGACAAATCGAAACTTCTCGCGAAACCGTGAGAATGCCCGACATGGCGGGACGCAAGAGCAATAAAAAGGCATAGGATTATTGTTTTTTCAATGCTGAGTATCAGTGTTGCAAAATGTCAATAAATTTCCGTATTCTTGGTAATTTGCAAAGTTTAAAATTAAGGTTGTAGTGCAGGTTTAGCGCCATAATGCTCAAAATACATTATTATTGTATACATTTTATTGTACGCGGTGGGGAGGGGGGTGCGATGAAAATTATGATTGAAAATTGGGCCGTGAATTCTAAAAGGTTGAGAAACACTGGGTTAAACAAATCCGAGATATTGCGAATGGGTGGTCTTTGAACTCTGAGCTGCCGTCCCATGACATCAGAAATGTGTTC
>CM063497.1:23655632-23680632 GCA_032207245.1 Pardosa pseudoannulata
ATAAAACACAACACATACGTGTGTTGGGTGTATATAAATATATATTTATATTTATGTCTAAGCAAATGTGTAAAAACTAAATCGTGCAATGTGTTAAAGTTATTTTTAATAATAATTTTATAGGATTTCAGTATTTTAGTTTTGAATGAGAGAATGTTTTTTCGTAGGTTTGAGTGTGTATTCATAATTTGTAAAAAATATCTATGTTAAAGTTTATCGATTTTAACATTATTATTTATAGTTTGTATCAATATAATATCATTGGCTGTTTTAGAGTAATAAAATATCATTACGCTTTACTCAGCCATTCTATTCGAATCTGTCTGCTTGTGCGTCGATTTAATTTTTGGCGCACGTTCCCTCCTTATCTCCTGCCTTTAACTATTCCTCCTTATCGCATTTGAGTAGTTGGAGACAAGCACCTCTTATTCCGGCTTTTGCCATGGTTACATCACGTAAGGTCATTACCAGTGAAGTTGTCCCGCTATATATGGCCGATCCTGCAGAGAAATACACATTTGATTTAGAAGCACTCCATCGGGTTTCCGTAACGATCAGTGCGGCACACGATTCACTTAATTTTTTCCTGTTTACTTCGACTGTGTTTTACTCTATTTTGGAAAATCAGTATTCGCATTTAGTCTTAGATCGATGAACTGTACAATGAGGAATTAAAATAGATGTATATTTTCACTTGCTCCTCCAATTATTATATAAAAAATCAAAGAAACCATTAAATGAATTGAAATACTGAAACTTTTATTCTACGTTATTTGATAAGAATTTATTCTTTGTAATCCTATTAAATATTATCACATTGTAATACATACACATATAATATGACTCTAATTACACGCTTATGCATCTAATCCATTAATTATAAAACTGCTAGACAAGGAGACAGCTAAACAGCTAGTAGTAATAAAAATGCAGTCGGCTGACATTGACGAGAACGGTACAACTCGAATTAAAACTTTATTTTAGAGCTGCTAAGACGGACAACTTTACTAGTCAACGACAGACAAGAGAAAGACACAAAATCACTCTGCTCGAACAAAGGTGCACCCAAGAGCGAAGATAGAAATAATTTTTCCACTTACTGAGCGAATTTAAGTTTAAAATAAAGAAAAATGGGGAGCTATTTATCGGCGACAGCTGGAAAACGTGTAGAATAGACAGAAAATTGACATCTATAGAAGAGAAATCTTTGGGAAATGTAACGAAAGAATTTTAAGTCGAGAACGCTCCTTTGATTTAGACATTTAGACTGGGAAAAAGATTTAAGGAATTAGAAGGAGAGAGGAAGTTTTTCAGGAAATATTAACGTTAAATAATTTTGATATATTACACACACACACATATATATATATATATATATATATATATATATATATATACACATGTATATATAAACATATATATTTTTATACATGTATATATATATATATATATAAACATTAAACAAATATATATATTCATACACATGTATATATAAACATATATATATATATATATATATATACATATATATATATATATATAAACATATATATATATATATAAACATATATATATACATATATATATTTATATACATATATATGTATATATACATATATATACTTATATATACATATATATACATATATATATATAAACATATATATATAAACATATATATATATAAACATATATATACATACATATATATACATATATATATATATATATATATATATATATATATATATATATATATAAAACACATATACATACACATACGTTTTCGTGTGTATAGTTGTAAATAAATGCATATGTTTATATACGAGTACGCAAACGTATATATATATGTACATTTTAAAGCATAAAATTAAAACGGGCAGTGTATTTTAAATACTTCTATTACCAATTTAAACAATTATGTGTTTTAAAAAAACTATGTTATTATAGTGTTTTAGAAAATATATCAATGAAGTTGTAAAATCAGACACAAAATCTATTGTTTCTGTATTCAAATTATCAAATCAAAAACAACTCTATTTTTTTCTAAACTACCAACTGCTATGCGCACATATATAATAAATACGCTACGATGTTAAAACACATAATTTCAATGCATTATTACTTATAGTTTCTATTTATAACATATAATTCACATCTTCAGAATTATGATATTTTACGATTTTAAAATTTCCAGCAATATTTTAATACAAATTATAATGAAACTACAACTGAATCTCTCTGCTTGTGCTTCGATTTAATTTTTGGCGCACGCTCCCTCCTTAGCTCTTGCCTTTAACTATTCCTCCTTATCGCATCTGAGTAGTTGGAGACAAGCACCTCTCGTCCGGGCTTTTGCCATGGTTACATCACGTAAGGTCATTACCAATAAGGAGTTGTGCTATTTATGGCCGATCCTGTGGAGAAATACACATTTGATTAAGAAACACTCCATCTGGTTTCCTTAACGATTAATGCGGCACACGATTCACTTAATTTTTCCTGTTTACTTCCACTGTGTTATACTGTTTTGGGAAATCAGTATTCGCATTTAGTCTGAGATTGATAAATTTTAATGGAAAGGTTTAAAATAGAGGTACGTTTTTGGTCGTTTGCTCAAATATAATATTAAAAAAATCAAAGAAAAATTTGCTTTATAAACTTCAATACTGAAATCTGCATTACGTTACTTAAAAAATTGTTCTTCGTGATTTTATTAAGTTAAAGTAAACTTAATCAAATGAGAATGTAATACATCTTTATAAATAAAATTCTTTCTCGTGCTTGTAATTGAACTTCTCCTAAACTGCTGGCCGATTTTGATGAAATCTTTTGTATGTTATTAAGTTAGTTCGAGAATGATTTAGAATCAAAATTTGACTCTATAGAAATGTGTTTTCATTAAAAAATTCAGAATTGCACGCTAATAGAGATTATTATAATGCCGCTCGAAACCCTTCGCTGTCACGTATCTGTGGCGCAGTGGTTGGCGCAACGGCCTCAGTACGAGAAGTCCCAGAATCGAATGCCCGTAGAAGCGATTTGAGAATTTTAAATCTAATTACGTTTATGATGACTGTACGCGTGGTGACTTAAAGTATTTTTTTTTTAATTTTTTCCTTACTTTTCAATCAAAACGATCCAATTTATAACTCATTTAAAAATATTTATAATTTTTGTATTTACATCATTAAAAACACGACAACATCTGACGTCTTGTCTAGTACCCATATAAAATTTTGAGGCATATATTATGACTGTAATAAATATAAATTTTATAAAGATATACATATTCATCTTATACATACACACATGTATATGTATATATATATTTATATGCATTTATAGACACAAACGTTTAATATATGTATTATATATATATATATATTATATATATATATATGTTTACGTCTATTTAATTATATATATATATATATTTTATATATATATATATATATATATATATATATATATATATATATATATATATAAAAATTTATACCTAAGTAAATGTGTAAATCTGAAAACAACCAGTATATTTCAATTGCTTTTATTAATTTTTATTACATAGTTACAAATGAGGTTTTATGACAATACTAAGAATAAAAGAAGCAAAATATAAAGTATACTGTATTATCTGTGTATTCAAATCATTGACAAATTTTAGTGTCTTATTACTTAATTTTTGCTACCAAATGTTATTTTGTGTATGTGTATCCATAATTTTTATAAAAAATTATCTTAGCTCAAATGATTAAAATTTTACAGTTTTGTTTTATTATTACTTAATGGTTTGTATCAATAAATATCATTCGTTTGCTTTAGAGTAATAATATTTAACAATTTCCAAATTTCCATCGCTGTTTTATTGCGATTTAGTCAGACATTCTAACAGAATCTCTCTGCTTGTGCGAGGATTTAATTTTTGGCGCAGGTACCCCTCCTTATCTCTTGCCTTTAACTATTCCTCCTTATCGCATCCGAGTAGTTGGAGACAAGAACCTCTTATTCCGACTTTTGCCATGGTTACATCACGTAAGGTCATTACAAGTAAAGAGTCGCGCTATTTATGGCCGATCCTGCGGAGAAATACACATTTGATTAAGAAGCACTCCATTTGGTTTCCGTTATAATCAATGCGGCGCACGATTAACTTTATTTTTTCCTGTTTACTTCCACTGTGTTTTCTTCCATTTGGGGAAATCAGTATTCGCATTTAGTCTGAGATCCATAAATTGTAATATAGAGCTCTAAAATAGAGGTATGTTTTTGGCAGTTTGTTGAATTATAATATTAAAAAAGAAGATCAAAGAAAAATTTGTTTTATAAAACCTCTATTTTACGTTACTTGAAATAAAATTGTTCTTCTTGATCCTATTTAGTAAAAAATAAAGTACTCTAATCAATTGATGTAATACATCTTTTTATATATAAAATTCTTCTCTCGTGTGTTGTAATAGAACTTCTCCTAAACGGTTGGATTGACTTTGATGAAATTTTTGTATATTAATTAAATTGGATTCGAGAATGGTTTAGATTCAAAATTTGACTCTATAGAAATGTTTTTCATTAAAAATTCAGAATTGCAACGCTAATAGAGATTATTATAATGCCGCTCGAAACCTTCACTGTCACGTATACTGTGGCGCAAGCAGTGGTCGGCGCAACGGGCTTCAGTACGAGAAGTCCCAGAATCGAATGCCTTTACAGACGATGAGAGAATTTTAATCTAATTACGTTTATGATGGCTATACGCGTGGTGACTTCAAGTATTTTTTTTAAAAAAAATTTCCTTACTTTTCTATCAAAATGGTCCAATTTATAACTCATTTAAAAACATTTTACTATTTTTGAATTAACACCATTAAAACAGGACATCTGTCGGGTTGTCTAATAGGCGCATAAAATTTTGAGGCAAGTGTTATCACTGTAATAAATATAAATTTATAAAGATATACATATTCATCTATATACATACACAAATGTATATGTAAGTATACATTTATATACATATATATATATATATATATATATATATATATATATGGGGTATACATATATGCATATGTTTATTTACATATATACAAATATATGTATAAATATATGCCTAAGTAAATGTGTAAATCTAAAGCATCCAATATATTTCAAATACTTTTATTAATATTTTACACAGTTTCAAATGAGGTTTTATAAAAATCCTAATCATAAAGAGGCAAAATATAGAGCAATATGTATTATCTATGTATTCACATCATTGACAAATTTTAGGGTTTTAATTACTTTAATTTTGTGTGTATCCATAATTTGTAAAAATTATCTAAACTCAAATGATACAATTTATTGCTTTGTTTTATTATTACCTATGGTCTGTATCAATAAAATATCATTCGGTACTTTAGAGTAATAATATTTAACAATTTCCAACTTTCCATCGCTGTTTTATTACGATTTACTCAGACATTCTAACCGAATCTATCTGCTTGTGTGAGAAATTAATTTTTGGCGCACGTTCCCTCCTTATCTCCTGCCTTTAACTATTCCTCCTTATCGCATCTGAGTAGTTGGAGACAAGCACCTCTTATTCCGGCTTTTACCATGGTTACATCACGTAAGGTCATTACCAGTAAAGGAGTCGCGCTATTTATGGCCGATCCTGCGGAGAAATACACATTTGATTAAGAAGCACTCCATCTGGTTTCAGCAACGATCAATGCGGCACACGAATCACTTAATTTTTTTCTGTTTACTTCGACTGTGTTTTCCTCTATTTTGGAGAATCAGTATTAAAATTTAGTCTTAGATCGATAAATTGTAATCGAGAGGTTTAAATAGAGGTATGTTTTTGAGCTTTTGCTCAATTATAATATTAAAAACATCAAAGAAAAATTTGTTTTATAATTTCAATTACTAAAATCTGTATTTCAGGTCTATTAAAAAATTGTTCTTCTTGATCCTATTTAGTAAAAATAAAGTACTCTAATCGAATGAGACTGTAATACATCTTTATATATTAAATTCGTTTGTCCACATGTTTGTAATAGAACGGTTGGATTGATTTTGATGAAATTTTGTGTATGTAATAAAGTTGATTCGAGAATGGTTTAGATTTCCAATTGGATCCGATAGAATATGTCTTTTTTAATAAAAATCCAGAATTGCGCTCTTATTGAGATTATTATGATGAAACCCTTCACTGCCCATGTGTCTGTGACGCATTGGACCGTGGAGTCAATTGAACGATGTAAATATATATTAAATATATATATATATTCTTTAAGTATGCTGAAATATTGAAATTTTCTACGTGGTATACATAAATTTCAAAATGAGTAAAGTTTATCTTTACCTAAACTATAGATCCGATTCTGAAATATATTGGTATGAATGAGCTTCGAGTCAGAGAAAAATCCTGTCATCTTTAAAACGTTCGAAATCCACCCCGTCCCCCTTTTCGAGCGTTTAATGCCATTATATCAAGCCCTATTTTAAGAATAGGCGATTAAATTTATCAATTTATCCCATAATAAATAGGTAAAAATAACAAATTTTTCTAGCATTATGACGTCATTCCTTTAATCACCTCATTTAAACATTTCTTATTTTAAAATATTTAAATATCGTCTGCATTATTTTCATACGTTTTATCACTGTATTTTAGATATTACGTAAATAATTTTCTTTTATAATTGACTTAAATAACAGATTAGGTACATATGTGATAATTTTAATCGATTATTTTTGTTGAAAGATATTTCTCAGCCAAAAAACAAACCATTTTTTTAACTGCCTCATAGGGTACTTTACAATTCTGAAAAAATTAAAAATTTTACTGCTCCCGTCAAATGACGGACTATATGCTAATAAATAATAAAAAATTACAAGTTTAAAACAGTAATTTTTTTTTAATTGCGCAGTCACAAAATTCAAAAGTACTAGATCAATGATTTAGCTACGGTTAAACAGTAGTTAGATAATAAAAGTCTGGAGATATTCCCAAAAAATCAGACATTCTCCTCCAAAGAGAAAATCCAATAAAGAAGTCTGGTGTTTCCCACAGCGCCATCTGTCGGAGAGACGACACAAGAGAAACTTATTGCACCTGCCCGGTGTTCATGAATATTTCATGATAAAACTTTCGATTGACTTAATTTCTTTTGCCTTCCATTTCTTGTAAGCCCATTTCAGGATTTTTATTTTGATTTTTATCCTGACAGTTGCTGAGGAAATGCATCATTTTTTTTCATTCAATGTCAATCATTACAAAAAACGAGATCAATAATTTATTTGTCCTTTTAAAAATTGCCTTATTTCCTGAGAAATTTTCTTTTATCGTCACGTGGAATAAAAGAAACAGGGCATGCGCTGTACAGTACTATTGAAAGTTAAATACCTTAAGGTATCTATACACCTTCATAGACGAATGTTTCAATTTTTTGAAATATTTAATAAAAATTATTAATATTATTAATATATAAAAATTGTTAATATTAATAGAAATTTTATGATGAAACGAAACTTAACCCTATCACTACCAATTTTTCTAAAAAAAAAATTACAAGTCATATACCTAGTGGTATTATTGCAATTTAAAGTAAAGAAAACAGTCATTTTTACTATAGTAATAAAATACCCATGGATATTTTCCTGAGGTACTCTTTTTTGGGACATACATTTTCTATGGTATCTAAAAACTGAAATCAAATCAGTAAATATGCTCAGTGATATAGTCAGTATTATACAACTGAAATCACCAAGAGATCAGTACATATGTGTCCATTGGTGATGTTTCACACAGATGGTATTATAGCAATTGAAAAGAAAAAATGCTTCTTCACCCATCTTTACAGTGATTTCAAAATAACCATACATATGTCAGTTATATTTGTAACTCACGTCCTCGTGATATTATAACAATTGAAATTACCAATAGGTAACGGGACATGTGTCCCCTGGTGATTTTTGGTGGGACACATCTATTATTATAGCTGTTGAAAATAAAAATCAACGGGAAAGAAAACCCATGCACCTTTATACTATACTGATTTTAAAATATGGGTCATATTATCCCAAAAGTACTCTTTTTAAACATATTACAGTGGTATTATAACAATTGAAATCACAAACAGGTCATGGGACATATGTGTCCATTGGTAAATTTTAGGACACATATCTCCTAATAGTATTATAGCAATAAATTGAAACTCAACGGGAAAGAAAACCCATGCACCTTTATACTATAGTGATTTTAAAACAATAAATATTGAAATACTCTTTTAAACATTTCCAATTGTATTTAACAATTGAAATAAAAGAGGTCAGTGTTACATATTGTCATTGTTATTAATTTCAGTGGTATAACAATTAAAATCACCAAGAGGTCAGCGGGACATATGTGTCCCATTGGTGATTGTCGGTGGGACACATATCTAGTGGTATTATAGTAATTGAAAATGAAACTCACCGGGTAAGAAAACCCATGCATCTTTATACTACAGTAATTTCAAAATAACCATGGGACATATATATCCCAAAGGTGTATTTTTGGTGGACGAACATGTCCTCGTGATATTATAACAATTGAAATCATCAATAGGTCATCGGGAATTGTGTAACATTGGTGATTTTTCGTGGGACACATATTTCTAATGGTATATAATAATTGAAAATGAACTCGAAAAAGAAAATTGCATCTTTATACTTAGTGATTTAAATTACCAATAGACATATATGTCCAAAAAGGTACTCTTTGGTGAGATAAACATTTTCCAGTGGTATTATAACAATTGAAATCCCCCAAGACGTCAACGGGACATATGTGTCCCATTGGTGATTTTTGGTGGGACACATATCTAGTGGTATTATAGCTGTTGAAAATAAAAATCAACTGGAAAGAAAACCCATGCATCTTTATACTATAGTGATTTTAAAACACCCATGGTACATATTGTCCCAAAGGTACTCTTTGGTGATACACACATTTTCCAGTGGTATTATAAAAATTGAAATCTCCAAGAAGTCAATGGGACATATATGCCCCATTGGTGATTTTTGGTGGGACACATATCTAGTGGTATTATAACAATTGAAAATGAAACTCAACGAAAGAAAACTTGTGCATCTTTTTACTACAGTGATTTCAAAATACCCATGAGACAAATATGTCCCAAAGGTGTATTTTTGGGGTATGCACATGATTCAGTGGTATTATAACAATAAAATTCACCAAGAGGTCAGCGGGATATATGTGTCGTATTTTTGTTTTTGTGGGACACATATCTGGTGGTATTATAGCAATTGAAAATGAAACTGAAAAGGAAAGAAAACCCATGCATTTTTATACTACAGTGTTTTCAAATTACCCATGGGACAAATAAGTCCCAGAGGTTCTCTTTGGTAGGACACACATTTTCCAGTGGTATTATAACAATTGAAATCACCAAGAGGTAGTGGGACATATGTGTTGTATTGGTGTTTTTTTTGGTGGGACACATATCTAGTGTTGTTATAACAACTGAAAATGAAACTCAACGGGAAAGAAAACCCATGTATCATTATACTACAGTGATTTCAAAAACAACATGGGGCATATATGTCCCAAAGGTGTTCTTTAGTCGGACACAACTATCCCAGTGATATTAAAACAAACCAAATCACGAACAGGTCAGTGGGACATATTTATCCTATTGGTGTATTTCGTGGTACGTATAGTACGATTATAACAATTGAAAATGAAACTCATCGGGAAAGAAAACCCATGCATCTTTATACTACAGTGATTTCAAAATACCCATGGGGCATATATGTCCCAAAGGTGTTCTTTGGTCTTACACACTTATTCCAGTGGTATTGTAACAATTGAAATCACCAAAAGGTCAGGGGAACATATGTGTCCCATTGGTGTTTTTTATGGGACACATATCTAGTAGTATAACAATCAATTGAAAATGAAACTCAAAGAGAAAGAAAACTCATGCATCTTTATAATGCAGTGATTTCGAAATACCCATGGGAGATATATGTCCCAAAGTTGTATTTTTGGTGGGACACACATGTCCCAGTAATATTATAAGAATTGAAATGAAACTCAACTGGAATTGCGTTTATTAAAAAAACGCATCTTATTTGTACAGTGATTTCATCATGTTTGTGGGACATTTGTCCGGGTGGCAGTAGTAAAAATTTGTAATTTGAAGTTTTGAATAATCTTTTTTCAAATTTTATTGAGAAAAATTAAGTAAAAATTTCCGTATAGTTAAATAATACAAAAAACACAATAACTCCTAAATAAATTATTCTATCACTGTTTTGTAAATTTATCAATGCTTTTAATTATATATTTCAGGGATTAGATTTTTATCATGGATATCATAAATATATTGGTGAAGTTACAAAAATCGGGTACAACAAAATTAGAATTTTTAAAAGAAATTTATGCTATTCATGAATTAAATCACTGTAAATTCCAAAATAATCTGTAACCATAATTTTAGTCTGTTCCTTTGACACATTTATATAAAATACACTTAAAATATCCCTTAAAGCATTTGAGCTTATTTTTAGGAGTTACTTATTTTATAAATCATATTCAGGAGTAAGAATAATCACGCTAAAATTAATATTGAGAAAAAGGAATAAACTTAATGTACTGTAAAAACTATATGTAGATATTATACGCGCTTAAAACATTACTTAAGCATTTGAGCTTATATTTAGAAGTTAAGTATGTTTTAAATCATATTCAGAAGTAAGAAAAATCACATTTAAATTAATTTTGAGAAAAAGGAGTAAACTTAATGTACTGTAACACTATATATAGACACTATACACGCTTAAAATATCACTTAAGCATTTAAGCTTAACTTTAGGAGTTACTTATTTTTTTAATTATATTCAAGAGTAAGCAAAATCACGCTAAAATCAATTTTGAGAAAAAGGAGTAAACTTAATGTACTGTAACACTATATATAGACACTATACACGCTTAAAATATCACTTAAGCATTTGACCTTATTTTTAGGAGTTACTTATTTTATAAATCATATTCAGGAGTAAGAATAATCACGCTAAAATTAATATTGAGAAAAAGGAATAAACTTAATGTACTGTAAAAACTATATATAGAAATATTACACGCCTAAAATATCACTTAAGCATTTAAGCTTAACTTTAGGAGTTACTTATTTTTTAAATCATATTCAGGACTAAGAAAAATCACTCTAAAATGAATATTGAGAAAAAGGAATAAACTTAATGTACTGCTAAAACTATATATAGACATAATATACACTTAAAATATTACTTAAGCTTTTGAGTATATATATTTAGGAGTTAGGTATTTTTTTAATTATATTCAAGAGTAAGCAAAATCACGCTAAAATCAATTTTGAGAAAAATTAATAGACTAAATGTACTGTAAAAACTATATATAGACATTATACACGCTTAAAATATTACTTAAGCATTTGACCTTATACTAAGGAGTTAGGTATTTTTTTAGGTATATTCAGGAGTAAGCAAAATCACGCTAAATCAATTTTGAGAAAAAAAAGGAATAAACTTAATGTACTGTAAAAACTACATATAGGCACCTGTGCATAGTACCTGTTTACTAATACACCTGTAATCCACCTGTTTATTCATTGCACATTTTTTTATAAGACAATCATTTTTTCTGGATGATTTTAATATTTTATTTTGCTTTATTTTATAAGGAGTAAACTGCTTTTAATAATAATTTAAAATACTTCATCCTAATAAATAAAACAAACAAAATGCTAATTTTTAAATATTTAAAGCAGATTTACCTTCAGCCCACCTTTACACATAAACCGTGCGGTATAAATGTATCAGAAAATGAATTTAAATTCCGTTTTCCCACATTGAAACCAACACTAACAAAAGATTAAATGCAAACATCAAAGTCCTCTAAACTACATGTAACCACTTTTAACAAGTCACCAGTTCCGCAACAAGAACTGTCTTCAAAGTTTAATTAATTCTATCTAACAGTGACGGGACTTTTAAACAATTTAGACGTTGGGTAAGAGATTAGTTTAAAATATCTACTATTGCTACAGTCCCTAAGGAGACGTTTCAAACGTCTTCGCTTCCATTCCGAATGCATGACAGCAAATTCATTAGTGAACTTGTGAATTATCGGTAGCTCCGACCTACACAGGTGACAGAGGGGTAGTGCAGTAAATTACTTGAGCAGAAATTAAAACCCGCAGTTCAGTGGAAAATAGAATATTCTATGTCCCACTAGAAATTTGTTTAAATTTTCAATAAAAGCGTTACACCGTAATATTTCTAAATGTTCTTGGAGAGCTTTGCTTTTAGTTTTATTTCATATGTATGAAAGTAGTTACTCTAAATAACTAGAAATTGCAGCATTTAAACCACTTTTTAGTTGGAAATGAAGGACTTTTCATCCAATTCAATTATAAAAAATTAAATTTTTAATAAGCTGTTGAATAGTTCTCCCTTTAATTTTTAGACCCTTTTTACTAACTTGAAAATCTTGAATAAAAGTATGCATTTACTATATGTAGATACGCATGGCTTAATTTAAAAAACCAAAGTAGTATGAGTAGTAGAAAATTTACTTAAAAAGACATACCTTTCGAGTAGAAAAGTTTTATCAAAGTAGGTTTCGTTTGGTTTGGTTTGGAGTGCTACGGTATACTCTTTGCAACACGAGGGGTAATAAGACCGGGACCTACAGTTTAAAGCCGATTCCGGTCAGCTGCGAACATCCATGCCACTGTGGGATTCGAACCCACGAAAACCAGTACCGAAGATCAGCAGTCTAACCAATACTCCATCTTTCAATCCTCCATCGCCAAAATAGCCAAGATTGGATCTAATATGTAAAATAAAAAGTTCTGCTTTGTTTACAATAAAACTTTTTCTACATGAATAATCAGAATCTAAAATGCATTCAGTTTTGTAACATGAAGCAATAAATGTCTAGAAAATCATAAAATATATAGGACATGCAGATGAGTTGAAATTTGAAAAATATTAACAACAGTTGAAATTTAAAAAAAATAATTTGATAAAAGGGGAAATTTAAAAAAATAATTATGTATTATTAAATATATTTTAAATGGGATTTTAATTTCTTTTTAATTATAATTATATAATTTTACTTATAATTATTCTTAACTATTCAGTTATTTTATTGTATATGTATACAGAGATTCGTAAATTTAAATCAATATTTTTTATAAAATCAATGTAACATCCACTTTCCCCTTGGTTTGGTTAGTTGTTAAAGTTGCTCGTGACATTGCATGAAATTATTTCCTTTTCCAGTTAGACATAAACTGCAGTGGACTCCGCTTAATCTTCAGCTTGGAACATCGCTATTTTGATAACAATAGCCGATTAATAACAATAAACGATAATTAGATAAATGTACCTTTCCCTTTAATTCACAGTACTAAATTTCAAAATAAAATTAAAAATCTCGCCTTATATTTATGTACTGTATATTATCCTTTAAAACATAAGAATTGTATACATAATTAAAAAATTGTTCAATGAGGAATTTGCACATGTGGGGGATTCGAACAATTTAGTGTTTTTCTGACAATTTCAGACTCGTAGATTCCAAAAATGTTCTCAAAAATGTAAAAAACTGGGTCCATCATTTAAAAAATTAATTTTAAAGTTAAGCGAAAATCACGTGACATCAAAAAGCTCCGTGATTGGTTGTGATGTCATCGTTCATGCAGACCAATATTTTTGTATTGCTTTTAAGCGCGCACTATTTTCCGATTTTGTTTTTGCAAGTTCCTGAAATTTTCTAGCTATCAAAATTTATTTTTATTTAAACCTGAAGGTTTATTTTATCGATCTAGATAGCTTAGTTATCTCAATTTGTCATAAATGTCTCTTCTACCTGGATTTACCAATCAGACAACCTCCCGAAAATTGACAGCATGTCAATGTTTTCTTTCTTGGCAAAAAACCCGGATTTTATGGGAGCAGAAATACGAGGAATTAAAACCCAAAGGTATGTAAAATCATTTATATTTTTTTCCAATTTTACTTAACATGTATTAATACTTTATTCATGCTAAACACAGCTCTTTTGTTTGTAAACACAAACAAGTCAAATAAATATACATATATCATATACACACACATTTGTAGTTGCATCGTTTTTTATAAATAGAGACGGATGTAATATTAAAATAAAAATTAGAGGAGGTATTTTTTGTGAGACCGGTCTCATTAGCCTTCGTGTTGCAAAAAGTAGACCGTAGCATTCCAAAACCAAACCAAAACAAAATCAATTCTTAGATATTTTAAATATGATGAAAAGAAATTTAAAATCTTTAAATGGCTTTACTTAATTATTTATACATTTTTAAATAGCAATACAATTTTATTGCCTTTAATATTAATGTCAAATTAAAAAATGTATAAAATTTCTCAAATTAAATTTAATTTTTAAAGTAATATAATTATTAAGTATTTTAAAAATATTATACTTTTTTTTTCAAATTAGTCACCAATTTAATCGAAAAATATCACTGTTACATTTGATACATAAGAAAGTATGCATCTCTGAAGAAAATATTTATAATACCTTGAAAATACATAACTTTCCCCTCCCCCGAGTTATTTATTAGATAATTATATGCTTTAGATATGCTTTAGATATTTATATGTTTTTCGATATTTATATGCTTTATAAAATATTTATTGTACTTGAACTCTGTGATAATACTCGAAAATTAGCAGTTTTAAAAGTTAAATAGCAGTGGTTAATCAACAATCCTTTTAAAGGTATAGATGTATTTTTATATACTTTAATTGTTCTAAATTAGTAATATTTAAACAAATGCAAGCATTTATTTACCGAAAAATGGTCTTCACAAACCCATAGAGATGATTTATATGATAATTTGAGGTTTAATTTCTCATCCCTTTTCATCTCAGTTGTCCAGATTTTACGTGTATGTGGGTCTTTTGGGACGCTGAAAAATATCTTCTCATTGCAATTAGTTGTTGTATTTTTACAGAGTGGCACAATACAATATTTAGAGTATGATTTTTTAATGCCAGACATAACAAAAAAATTTCTATTATATGCGATACTTTACACAAAAACAAATTTAAAAGTCGCCTTTTAACATGTAAACAGCATAGGCGCTCGGTGTTTACATGAACGATGACGTCACAAACTCGGCGGAGAAAAAGTATCGTTTTTGAGAGACGTTAAAGAGTCCGCTATAAAACCCATTAGAAATCACTCATTAGGCCCCCAAATGAAAGAAAAATAGCTACTGTCCTGCTTACTTTTTTGTCTTCTATCGTTTAAAATCAAAATTAGAAAACATGAAAATTCCTCATTGTTAATTGTCTACAATTTTTTCTATGAAGCTCGTTGATAAATTGTTCGTTATCATAATCAACCTGTCAACGATTTAAAACGTCGATCTTTTGTTTTAATGTTAAATCATTTCGCTTTCTGGCTTCCATATCGACAAGCTGCATGTAAGCGAACAAGGCATAAAATAGGAATACGCTCCTTCTCAGTTTCGATTATAATGTGTTACATTCGCTTATCTGACAACTACTGACCAACAACAGGGTGTGGGTATTGCTGAAAAATTCCAAGAACGAGTAATTAATTCCCCACTTATTTGTTTATTCCTCATTTCCCTAGGTTGAAATCTAAACAGTAAAGGGAAAGAAAAGAATGGGTTCCTTCTGAATTCCAGGAAAGGGTAATTCCCCATTCCTTTGGTCGTTCTCCATTTCCCTAGGTGGAAGAGGGAAAATTCTCAGAAATTCAAACGAAAAGAATGGGTTCCTTCTGAATGAATTCCAGGAAAGGGTAATTCCCCATTCCTTTGGTCGTTCTCCATTTCCCTAGGTGGAAGAGGGAAAATTCTCAGAAATTCAAACGAAAAGAATGGGTTCCTTCTGAATTCCAGGAAAGGGTAATTCCCCATTCCTTTGGTCGTTCTCCATTTCCCTAGGTGGAAGAGGGAAAATTCTCAGAAATTCAAACGAAAAGAATGGGTTCCTTCTGAATTCAATTCCAGGAAAGGGTAATTCCCCATTCCTTTGGTCGTTCTCCATTTCCCTAGGTGGAAGAGGGAAAATTCTCAGAAATTCAAACGAAAAGAATGGGTTCCTTCTGAATTCCAGGAAAGGGTAATTCCCCATTCCTTTGGTCGTTCTCCATTTCCCTAGGTGGAAGAGGGAAAATTCTCAGACATTCAAACGAAAAGAATGGGTTAATTCTGAATTCCAGGAAAGGGTAATACCCCATTCCTTTGGTCGTTCTCCATTTCCCTAGGTGGAAGAGGGAAAATTCTCAGACATTCAAACGAAAAGAATGGGTTAATTCTGAATTCCAGGAAAGGGTAATACCCCATTCCTTTGGTCGTTCTCCATTTCCCTAGGTGGAAGAGGGAAAATTCTCAGACATTCAAACGAAAAGAATGGGTTTCTTCTGAATACATTGTGAATATTCCTTTGCAGTTAAAATGAGGTCCTGATAATTAACCGATGAATTCCAGGAAAGGGTAATACCCCATTCCTTTGGTCGTTCTCCATTTCCCTAGGTGGAAGAGGGAAAATTCTCAGAAATTCAAACGAAAAGAGTGGGTTTCTTCTGAATACATTGTGAATATTCCTTTGCCAGTTAAAATGAGGTTCAAAAACTGATCCCATTAACCGATGTAACGATCCCATTAAGCTATCATTTAACATACAAATGAATAGAAAAAATAGGGACCAAGTGATTTCGATAACAATAAGCGATTGATAATATGAACAGCGATAACATTAAGCGGAGTCCACCATATACATACATACTACTCTATCATATCAATTTAAATATCTGTATCTGAATATTTTGTCCTTTATTTTTAGACATTTTATACTTTATACAATATTTCTTATAATTTAATAATTCCTAAACCCCTTCTATTCACCAAAGCATTCAAAAGCAAATTTAATTCAATTGTTGATAAACATCAAAACAGTAATTCTTTTTTTCCCTGCGAAAGTTTATTTTTGAAAACTTTTAACAGTATTCCAATAGCTGACAAGTATCCATAGGTTTATTACTAAACAAATATAAACTAAAAGAACATATGATAAAAGTTTTGACTTCTTTTGTTATGATTAAAAGTTTATTTTTAGTGATCTCGAATTGTTTAAGTTAAGATGTAAAACTATTTGAAAGACCTAAGTTTATTCTGTCAGCAAAATTACGTACTACTCAATAAGTTTACTGAGATAATATCAACACTATAAACTTTTAAATGCTCCCAAACTTTTCAAAAATATATGTCACAAATATTTAGACATCATAAACAAAACTTTGAACTTCGGTTTAATTAATATAAAAGAGAACTTGACAAAAACGAAAATATATTTCTTTAAAAAATTTCGATCTAACATTTGGCAACACAAACTATTCTCCCCAACATACGAAATTTGTTTTTTCGATTACTTCGGAGAAATTTTTCAGATATACTTCTATTACATCCGCTGTCAAAACATCAAGAAGTAAACGCTAAAATAACAAAAGACTGCCCTAGCAGACAAAAAATGTTTAAGAATACAAACCGAAAGACAGCAGGTGTTTGTAACTTTTTTTTATCTTCAACACAGATAGATGGCGCTAGATGCCAAAGTTGGACCTTTTTTGCTTTTACTGATAAGACAGAATTTGAATAGGGCGTTTACTTTTCGACGTTGCAAAAAGTATCTAGAAAAAAGTGTCTTTGGAAACCACGTTTATACAAAAGTCTTTTATTCGTTTCTTTCTTGATACAGCATATTGAAATGAATGGAATTAAATTAGAAGTTTTTGTATCTGTTTCAATATAAAGTACATTAAATAAAAATATGTTGCATAAAAGTAATCAAATTTTTAACTTACTAAATTTTTAAATATCATATTTACCATTTATTATTTAAATATCTTATTTTGGTATGAGAATCGTTCAAGATAAATTAAGAACATGGTAAATAGTGCAATTTTTAACATGCTACATTTTTAAATATCATAAATAAATGTCGTATTTTGGTTTGGTAATTATTCAAGATAAATTAAGACCATTGTAAATAATGCAATTTTTTTCTCCATAATTCTGTAAATATCATGAATAAACATATTTTGGTTTGGTAATTGTTCATGATAAATTAAGAACATGGTAAATAGTGCAATTTTTAACAATTTTTTTAAACATCCTATTTTGGTATGGGAATAGCATAAGATAAAGTAAAAACATGGTAGATAGTGCAATTAAATATCATAAACAAAAATCTTGTTTTGGTATGGGATCTTTCCAAGATAAATTAAGAGCATGGTAAATAGTGCAATTTTTAACTTGCTAATTTTCTAAATATCGTAAATAAACATCTTATTTTGATATATGAACCGTTCTAGATAAATTAAGAACATAATTAGTGCAATTTTTAGCTTCCTAGTTTTCTAAATATCATGAATAAACATATTTTGGTTTATTAATCACTCAAGAAAAATTAAGAACATGGTAAATAGTGCAATTTTTAACTAATCTATTAAATACTATAAACATCTTATTTTGGAATGGGAATCGCTCAAGATAAAGTAAAAACAGGATAAAGAGTACAAATTTTAGCTTACTATTTTTTTTAAATATCATAAACATCTTACTTTTGTATTTGAATGGTTCAGATAAATTAAGGACATGGTAAACAGTGCAATTTTTAACTTACTAATTTTCTAGGTATAATAAACATCGTATTTTGGTTTTTTAACCATTCAATATAAATTAAGACATTACAATTAGTGCAATTTTTAGCTCGCTAATTCTGTAAATATCATGAATAAATATATTTTGGTATGGGAATCGTATAAGATAAAGAATAAGCATGGTAACTAGTGCAATTGAATATCATAAACATCTTATTTTGATATGAGAATCGTTCAATATAGATTAACAACATAGTAAACAGTGCAATTTTTTACTAATTTTTTAAATACTACAAACATCTTATTTTGGTATGGATATTATTCAAGATAAAGCAAAAACATGGTAAACAATGCAAATTTTAGCTTACTACTTTTTTAAAATATCATAAACAAACATCTTATTTTGGTATGGGAATCGTTCAAGATAAATTAAGGACATGATAAACAGTGCAAATTTAACTTACTAATTTTCCAGATATCAGTCGTATTTTGGTTTGACAATAATTCTATATAAAGTAAGACACTGTAATTAGTGCAATTTTTAGCTAGTTAGTTCTGTAAATATCATGAATAGATATCATATTTTGGTTTAATAATCTTTCAAGAGAAATTAAGAACATGGTAAATAGTGCAATTTTTAACTTCCTAATTATGTAAATATCCTAAATAAACGTATTTACGTTTGGTAATTATTCCAGATAAATTAAGAATATTGTAATTACTGCAACTTTAACACGCTAGTTTTCTAAATATCATGAATAGACATCATAGTTATTTGGTAATCGTTCAAGATAAATTAAGAACATGTCAAATAGTGCAATTTTTAACTTAATAATTTATGTAAATATCCTAAATAAACGTATTTACGTTTGGTAATTATTCCAGATAAATTAAGAATATTGTAATTACTGCAACTTTAACACGCTAGTTTTCTAAATATCATGAATAGACATCATAGTTATTTGGTAATCGTTCATCATCATGATTTGGTAATTGTTCAAAAGAAATCAAGAACATGGTAAATAGTGCAATTTTTAATTTCATAATTATGTAAATATCCTAAATAAACGTATTTACGTTTGGTAATTATTCCAGATAAATTAAGAATATTGTAATTAGTGCAACTGTAACACGCCAGTTTTCTAAATATCATGAATAGATATCATATTTTGGTTTGGTAATCATTCAAGAGAAATGAAGAACATGGTAAATAATGCAATTTTTAACTTGCATAATTTTTGCAAGCTATTTAGACATATGTACGCTGGTTTAATTAGGGAGATAAATAAAATTCTCAGGTATTTACCTTGATAGCAAACTAAACTGGAATAAACAATATACTAATTATATTATCTAAAAATTCTATAGAGCACATAAAGAATTAGATTTTTATTGAAAAGAAGGTGTGCTAAGTTTAATAATAAAACTATATTCCACAAAACTGGACTAAGACCAATAATACCCTAGTATGGGGGGGGTCCGCATACAACCACAAATCTAGTGTCTACAAATACTTCAAAACAAAACACTGAGAATTTTCAGAAAAACCAACAGGTACATGACAAATATCTTAACACTTTAATGCCTAACGTCTCATGTTAGATACAGCTAAAATATAGCTTTTTGAACTATTGTCTTTTCTTATAACGAGATTAAAGCCGATTAGAACTGCTTAAGACTATTTTTGAAAGGCTATGAACATCAGTGTCACAGTGGGATTCGAACCTATGAACTCCGGTACCGAAGATTAGCGTCCTAACCATTTGGCTATTGTTCGGTCCCCAACTTGCTCCTCCTCTGTTTCCATCACCCCAATCAGCAAATCTGTATTTTTAACCAGTTGCCTTTACCCTGCCTACAAATCGCAAAGAGAGGGAAAACCCCACCCCTTCAAACTGGTCACTCCCGACAGTTCCAAACATTCAAAATTTGTCCCTAGGGACCTATAAATAATTCCACATAGGTACATTCTTACTTACTGTGATGAAAGGAGACAATTTTAATCAAGGTCTGGGATCAGAATCCGCAATGGACGATCAATTTTTATAGTTCCTCTCTTCTTTACAAAAAGATATCATGAGTTCAGATTTAGATCCGAAGCATTTCAGCTTCCTGTTCTATTTCTATTAATTCCAAAAATTAAAAGAATCTAAATCGCTGCACCACACCCATCGATATATGACTGATTCATGACTTAGGGTAACATGAAGCATCACTTTGAGTGAGCAATCACGATTGATAAAGATTGACTTAACCTCAAGAATAAGTCCTTGTAATTTAAAGCTGGGACCAAGCAAAAGATCACCTCTCTAAGTTTTGCCTGCCAAATCCAGAGGTATCGTTTGAGAACGTGCCCCCATGAGTTTGTATTGCCTCTGAGAGCGTAACTATACATTCAAAAAAATTATGCGAATCCCCTAAATAGTATCTCAACGCTGTTAAAGGCGGAATCAATTGCTTTTCGCCTTTTAACTAGGTAATGTGCACATTAACGGCTTCCGTATCTTTAAAATCCAAACATTTGTTACTGTCATTTCCATTTCCTACTAATTACGTCTAGAATTTGTAAACTACTAAAACGGGTATTTTAAAATAAATGTATGCGATATCTGAAATCAGCGTTTGCTATGAGAGATTTTTGACTTAAAAACATGCCCCTGTTTGTAGAAATATCACTAGTCAAACACATTTACCAGTAATCCTTTAGTAATGATATGGTTTCAAAAGATAAGATCCGACTGAAAACCTAAATGTATTACAAACAGATATGCTTGTCGCAAAAGCCAATTGCTATGCAATTCAAAGTGTCACAGTCTTTATATTGCACTGAGAAGTAAAAAATAATTTTATCGTATGTTTTGCAAATTCATTTCCTTAATCGTAATAATACGTTAAACTTTTCATTCTGATTCTTTGTAACATAGATTTTCAATCAATTGATAATTGATTCTATAATTAATGGGTTGTTTGCTGGATTGTATTAACGTGATTCTTAAAATATAAAAAAATAAATAACTTGTCAATTTCTTTAATTCAAAATAGGATTTTAAACCATTTGATTCTTTGTATTAAAGTTTTTCAATTGACTGACGATTTATTCTATTAACAAATTTGTTGTTTGCTTTATTGTATTAACGCGAATCTTAAAATATAAAAAAATAAATAACTTGTCAATTTCTTTAATTCAAAAAGGATTTTAAACCATTTGATTCTTCGTATCATAGTTTTACAATTGACTGACGATTGATTCTATCAATAAATTTGTTGTTGATTTATTGTATTAAAGCGATTCTTAACATTATAAAAGTAAATAATATGCCAATTTATTTATTTTTATAATTGCTATAATATTCCAAACCGCTTGATTCTATACATTATAGTTTTTTAATTAATTGATGATTGATTCTATCAAGAAATTTGTTGTTGTCTTGATTGTATTAACGTGATTCATAAAAAAATTAAATATAAATGACATACCAATTTCCTTAATTGTTACAGTATTGTAAACAGTTAAATTCTTTGTATTATAGTTTTTCAATTGAGTGATGATTGATTCAATCAATCAATTTGTTGTTTGCTTGATTGTATTAACGTGATTCTTTAGATCTAGAAAAATAAATAACCATATGTCAATTTTCTTAAATGAATTAGTATTTTGAACCCCTTTTAAAACTTTTGTATTATAGTTTTTCGTTTAATTAAAGATTAATTCCATCAACTAAATTCTTGTTACTTGATTGTATTAACATGATACTTTAGATATAGAAAAATAAGTAATATTGTTAATTTCCTTAATTGCGATAGTAATTTAAACCGGTTGATTCTTTGGACTATAGTTTTCAATTAATTGATGGATGATTTTATCAACTAATTTGCTGTTTGCTTGATTATATAAAGTGATTCTACAGATCTAGTACAATAAATAATATGCCAATTTCCTTAATAAAAATGGCATTTTAAACTGTTTGATTCTTTGTATTATGGTTTATCAATTAATTGATGACTGATTCTATCAACCAATTTGCTGTTTACTTGATTGTATTAAAGCGATTCTTTAGATATAGAAAAATAGATAATATGTCAATTTCCGTAATAGAAATGGCATTTTAAATTGTTTAATTCTTTGTATTATAGTTTTTCAATTGAGTGATGATTGATTCAATCAACTAATTTGTTGTTTGCTTGATTGTATTAACGTGATTCTTTAGATCTAGAAAAAAATACGTCAATTTCCTAAATAAAAAATGGCATTTTAAACTGTTTGATTCTTTGTATTATAGTTTTTCAATTGAGTGATGACTGATTTAATCAACAAATTTGCTGTTTGCTCGATTGTATTAAAGCGATTCTTTAGATATAGACAAATAAATGGTACGTCAATTTCCTTAACAGAAATGCATTTTAAACTGTTTGATTCTTTGTATTATAGTTTATCAATTAATTGATGACTGATTCTATCAACCAATTTGCTGTTTGGTTGATTGTATTAAAGCGATTCTTTAGATATAGACAAATAAATGGTACGTCAATTTCCTTAACAGAAATGCATTTTAAACTGTTTGATTCTTTGTATTACAGTTTTTCAATTGACTGACGACTGATTCAATCAGCAAATGTGTTGTTTGCTTGATTGTATTAACGTGATTCTTTAGATCTAGAAAAATAGATAATATGTCAATTTCCTTAATAGAAATGGCATTTTAAATTGTTTGATACTTTGTATTATAGTTTTTTTTTTTTTTTTTTTTTGTTCACAGATGACTGATTCAATCAGTAAATTTGTTATTTGCTTGATTGTACTAATGTGATTCTTTAGGTATAGAAAAATAAGTAACATTGTCAATTTCTTTAATTTCATTAGTAGTTTAAACCATTTGAATATTTGGATTATAGTTTTTCAGTTAATTGATGACTGATGCAATCAACAAATTTGTTGTTTGTTTGATTGTACTAACGTAACTCTTTAGATATAGAAAAAATAAATGGCATATGGCATTTTATGGTAGAAATGGCATTTTAAACTATTTGATTATTTGTATTATAGTTGTTTTTTAATTGACAAATGACTGATTCAATCAACTAACTTGTTGTCTGCTTGACTGTATTAACAGGATTCTTTTGATCTAGAAAAATAGATATGTCAATTTCCTTAATAGAAATAGTATTTAAGCTGTTTTATATAGTTTTTCAATTGACTGATGATTGATTCAATCAACTAATTTGTTGTTTGTTTCATTGTACTAGAGTGATACTTTAGATGTATAAAAATAAATATCATTATGAAAGTTTGCTTAATTTATATAGCATATTAAACTATTTGATTCTTTTTATTATAGTTTCCAAAAGATTCAGGATTGATTCTATCAACTAATTTGCTGTTTGCTTGATTGTATTAAAGGAAATTTTAAAATATAGAAAAATAAATAACATTATGTCAATTCCCTGAATTGCAATAGTATTTTAAACTGTTTGATTCTTTGTATTATAGTTTTTCAAATGATTGACGATTGATTCTACCAACTAATTTGTTTTTTTTTCATGTTTGTGTTCAAAGGATTCTTAAAATATAGAAAAATATATAACATTATGTCAATTCCCTTAATTGCAGCAGTTTTTTTAAACTGTTTGGTTCTTTGTATTACAGTTTTTAAATGAATGAAGTTTGATTATACCAACTAATTTGTTGTTTGCTTGATTATATTAAAGGAATTTTAAAATATAGAAAAATCCCTTAATTGTAATAGTATTTTAAACTATTTGATTCTTTATATTATATTTTTTCAATTAACTGAGGAGTGATTCTATCAACCAATTTTTTGTCTGCTTGATTGTAATAAAGAAATATATAGAAAAACAAACAAATAACATTTCATTTAATCGTATAGAAATACTGGTATTGTTTCAGCAAAGACCTTATTTTCATTTCAATTAGTTCCTAATTGGTAATGTGCAGATTATCTAGGTAATTCAGGATTATCGTGGTAATTTGATAAATGAAACAGTTTCCCTTAGTTTAACGGAGTACCCTTGTTAAAATGCAGATTAGCCAGCTAATCTGCAGAATTACCGATTTCTGACCTTTAGCAGTATCATAAATGACACTTTGACGACACGTAACAGAGAAATTTAAATAAATGAAAAGTATTTACCTAAAAGGGAAGTTGCATAATCCTGCTTGGAATTACTTGTCTTTATCTTATTCAAAAGTTTTCTCTGTACGGGTCACCTCTTTAAAGGCTTCCACCTGCAATATCTTACTAGAGCTAGAAGCACTCAACAGTGTTG
>CM063497.1:23690632-23693132 GCA_032207245.1 Pardosa pseudoannulata
GTAAATCTATAATAATATTAATGACCGTAATATCCGATCTTTCCTTGATTTCTTCCGCCAGTAAAATGGCCGTAAATCGCGAAATAACCAATATCGTAATGACCGGCCAATATCCGATCTTTCCTGATTTCGGGGTTCCGCCAGTTAAAATGGCCGGTCAAATCGCGAAATAACCAATATCGCCAATGACCGAATATCCGATCTTTTTGATTTCTTCCGCCAGTTAAAATGGCCGGTCAAATCGCGAAATAACCAATATCGCCTCCCAATGACCGACCAATGTCCGATCTTTCCTTGATTCGGGGTTCCGCCAGTTAAAATGGCCGGTAAATCGCGAAATAAATATCGCCTAATGACCGGCCAATATCCGATCTTTCCTTGATTTCATAGTTCGGCCAGTTCCCAGATTGGCCGGTTAAATCGTGAAATAACCAATATTGCCTCACAATGACCGGCCAATATCCGATCTTTCCTTGATTTCGTGGTTCGGACGGTTCACGAATTGGCCGGACAAATCGCAAAATAGCCAATATCGCCTCACAATGACCGGCCAATATCCGATCTTTCCTTGATTTCGTGGTTCGGGCAGTTCACGAATTGGCCGGCCAAATCGCAAAATAGCCAATATCGCCTCACAATGACCGGCCAATATCCGATCTTTCCTTGATTTCATGGTTCGGCCAGTTCCCGAATTGGCCGGCCAAATCGCGAAATAACCAATATCGCCTCCCAATGACCGGCCAATGCCCGATCTTTCCTTGATTTCGGGGTTTTGCCAGTTCCCGAATTGGCCGGTCAAATCGCGAAATAACCAATATCGCCTCCCAATGACCGGCCAATGTCCGATCTTTCCTTGATTTCATGGTTCGGCCAGTTCCCGAATTGGCCGGCCAAATCGCGAAATAGCCAATATCGCCTCACAATGACCGGCCAATATCCGATCTTTCCTTGATTTCATGGTTCGGCCAGTTCCCGAATTGGCCGGCCAAATCGCAAAATAGCCAATATCGCCTCACAATGACCGGCCAATATCCGATCTTTCCTTGATTTCGTGGTTCGGGCAGTTCACGAATTGGCCGGCCAAATCGCAAAATAGCCAATATCGCCTCACAATGACCGGCCAATGTCCGATCTTTCCGTGATTTCGGGATTTGGCCAGCCAATTCGGGAACTGGCATGGGGTGATCAACCAAAGTCAGAAGATAAAGGTCATGAGCAAATTTTGGGTGTTTGTATACAGTAATGCTAACGATAATCCATTATAGCTACCACGGAGGAGTTTTCCGACGAATCTGTCCCTCTTAGGTGCCTAAGATCGTCCTTCGGAACAAAGACAATGTACGGTGTCCCATGTGTTATAGTGTGATGAGAAATAGTGAGTAAGAGTAAGTTCGTACAGAGAAGTAAAAATCAATGCCTAGACTACCAAATTTAAAATAAACTCTATCAAAACCAATTCCGGCATGGTCAAATTATATTTTGCTTGAAATTTGAACACCAAATTATTTTCAGTTACGATATTTTATTTAGTTAGTACAGAGAAGCAAAAATCAATGCCTAATCTAACAAAGTTAAAGAAAAAGCACTATTAAAAACATATTCAGGCATGGTCAAAATGTATTTTCATTAAACTTTGAACACCCAATTTTTTTCAATTACTATATTTCATTTACTACTTATAGAGAAGCAAAAATAAATGCCTAGACTAACAAAATTTTAAAAAACTTAGTTCAAAACAAATTCAGGTATAGTCAAAATGTATTTTGATTGAAATTTGAACACCATTTTTTTTCAATTAGAATATTTCATTGAGTTCGTATAGAGATGCAAAAATCAATGCCTATACTAACAACGTTAAAAAAAACTCTATTCAAAACAAATTCAGGTATGATCAAAATGTATTTTGTTTGAAATTTGAACACCCAATTTTTTTCAATTATCATATTTCATTTAGTTCGTACAGAGAATCAAAAATCAATGCCTAGACTAACACAATTTTAAATAAACTTAGTCCAAAACCAATTCAGGCATGCTCAAAATGTATTTTGATTTAAATTTGAACATTTTTTTTTCAATTACATATTCTTTAGTCGTACAGAGAAGCAAAAATCAATGCCTGAACTAAGTTAAAAATTACTCTATTAGCCAATTCAGACATGGTCAAAATGTATTTTGATTGAAATTTGAACACCCAATTTTTTTCAATCATGATATTTCATTTAGTACGTACAGAGAAGCAAAAATCAATGCCTAGACTAACAAAGTTTAAAAAAACTGTATTAAAAACTAATTCAGGCATGGTCAAAATGTATTTTGATTGAAATTTGAACACCCAACTTTTTTTAATTACAATATTTCATTTAGTTCGTACAGAGAAGCAAAAATCAATACCTAGACTAACAAATTTAAAATAATCTCTAGTCAAAATCAATTCTAGCATGGTCAAAGTATATTTTGATTGAAATTTGAACACCCAATTTTTTTCAATTACTATATTTCA
>CM063497.1:23723132-23725632 GCA_032207245.1 Pardosa pseudoannulata
AAAACAAAAACAGATTTAGAAGCCTAAAAGTTGAAATTTTACAGTAGAGAAATAAAAGAAAATTATGATTTCTGGCAAAAAATGACGTTTTCAATGTAGACTGACACCTTAAGAGATGTGTACATGCTGAAAGTGTAAATGTTTTACTCTTATTAGATTTTTAAATACTTAAGGCGACTTAGTATCTTTCCAACTTATAAAAAGTCTTCATTATAATATGTAATTTGTTATTCACTTAATAAAAATAGTCTGAACTGTTTAGAATAATTTTTTTCCTATATCATTACTAAGAGATAAACTTTATAAAACTTATTTAATTTTGTTGTATCAAGCAATATTTTTTTAAAAATTATTAAATATGTTCACTAAGAAAAGAAATATAAATCTACTTACTCTCAAAGTAAATTTTAGAATTTAAATATACTGACTTATTATTATCAGATAACTTTAAAGTATTAGGTATACAAAGAATAGATATTTTAATACAATTTGATAATAAAAATATTTTTTAATATACCTTTTCCAAAATTATCTTGCTAGTGAATTTCTTTTTGTTTTTTTTTTTAATTTCGAGAACATTTTATGTACATTTTCTACGTTACTGAAAAATATTTCACTTGAAATAAGAGTATTGATTTCACTTCAGGTACTATTGATTACTAAAGAAATTTACAGTTTTAGTTTAAGGGCTGTGTACATGCTGAAAGTGTATTTTGTACAATTTCAAGTTTTTGAATACTTAAGGATACTTAATATCTTTCAAACTGAAAGTGTTCATTATAACACTTAATCTTTAAATATATTCTAAAACATTAATAAGAGATAAAATTTATAAAAATTATTCACTTTTGTTGAATGAAACAATAAAATTTTTAAAAACAAAATCTGAAAAAATATAAATTTACTTACCCGCAAAATTACTTTGGGAATTTACATATTAGAAACTAATTTTCATATCTATTTGATTCTAATTGTGTTTTTTTTTAATTCTGTGAACCTCAATTATATTAATATATGCATTATATATTGTTTTATTGCATCATAAAGGCTAATTGGGTTATATTTTTTTCATTTTTTGAATTTAGATAACTTTAAGAGTTAGGTTTACAAAAAAACAGATATTTTGGTGTAATTTGACATAAAAATATAGTTCTAATATACCTTTTTCAAAAGTTATACCTTGTAAGTTTTTAATTTAGCGAATATTTTATGTATATATTCTCCGTTACTAAAAAATATTTTACTTGAAATAAGGTATTGCTCTCACTTCAGAGGTTATTGATTACTAAAGACGTATGTAATTTACAATTTTAGTTTAAGGGATGCGTACATGCTGAAAGTGTATCTATTTTCCCAATCTTAAGTTTTTGAATACTTAAGGATTCTTAGTATCTTTGGAACTGAAAGTATTCATTATAATACCTAACTGTTTTTTTCACTTATAACAGTTCTGATCTCTCTAGAATAAAATATTTTCTAAGACATTAATAAAAGATTAAATTAAAAAAATTAGTTACTTTTGTTCAATGAAACATTTATTTTTTTAAAAACATAAAATTTGAAAAAATATGAATATACTTACCCGCAATATACATTGGAAATTTACATATTAGAAACTAATTTTTATATCTATTTGATTCTAATTGTGTTTTTTTTTATTCTGTGAACCTCAATTATATTAATGCATGCATTATATATTGTTTTATTGCATCATAAAGGCTAATTGGGTTATATTTTTTTCATTTTTTGAATTTAGATAACTTTAAGAGTTAGGTTTACAAAAAAACAGATATTTTGGTGTAATTTGACATAAAAATATAGTTTCTAATATACCTTTTTCAAAAGTTATCTTGTAAGTTAGTGAATTTAATTTTTTTAATTTAGCGAATATTTTATGTATATATTCTACGTTACTAAAAAATATTTTACCTAAAATAGGCGTATTGCTTTCACTTCAGATGTTATTAATTACTAAAGTGTACTTACGTATGTAATGTACAATTTTAGTTTAAGGGGTGCGTACATGCTGAAAGTGTATCTGTTTAACGAATCTTAAGTTTTTATATACTTAGTGGGACTTAGTAACTTTCAAGCTGAAAAGCCGTTGAGGCGTTTTTTGATTCACTCTAAAAGAAAAAGTTCTGATCTCTTTAGAATAAAATAATTTCTAAAACATTAATAAGAGAATAAATTTATAAAAATTATTCACCTTTGTTGAATGAAACAATAAAATTTTTAAAAACAAAATCTGAAAAAATATTAATTTACTTACCCGCTAAATTACTTTGGGAATTTACATATTAGAAACTAATTTTTATATCTATTTGATTCTAATTGTGTTTTTTTTTAATTCTGTGAACCTCATTTATATTAATATATGCATTACATATTGTTTTATTGCATCATAAAGGCTAATTGTGTTATATTTTTTTTCATTTTTTGAATTTAGATAACTTTAAGTGTTAGGTTTACAAAAAACAGATGGTTTGGTGTAATTTGA
>CM063497.1:23735632-23750632 GCA_032207245.1 Pardosa pseudoannulata
CCATGGCGCGCACATGCATGAAGCGAAATGCGCAGTGAACGTTTTAAACAGTATCATCTGGAACGATATGCAAATACTGTTTTTGATATGTCCAATAAAGTGTTTTTTCTTGCACCGGCAGTGATATCCTACTTTGTTTTTAGTATTTTTCTCTTAACCCTTTGACGGTTAGGGAAACGAGAAGTTTTCGTTTACTTAATCTCGCGCAGCATTACGAGTAAAACAGTAGTCGAAATTGGCAGCTGTATTTCCCCAGCCGTTCTTCCGAAAATGTCACCCTTCTCTGGCGATGCCGTAGATAGCTCGCCTCACGCGTTTTAAAAATTTCTTAGCACTCGAGTATTTGTAGTACATAAATAACAGTTTTTACGCACTTTAAAATAATTAATAAATGATAATTATTAAATAGTAAATTATAAAATGATTATAATCAATTATATAAAATAATAATAGTTAATTATAAATATTAGACAAATATTAAATTGAAAGGACTAAATAAATACAACTAATGTAAAACTTTATGAAGCTTGAATCGTCTTCTGAGCTTAATATACTGTAACCAAAGTCTTCATCAGACTAAAACTTGATAAGCTTTCTGTATCACAATTATAATCGTCATCATAATTATGTAACTTTCGCTTTTGAGCCATTTTCCTTTACAAACACCCTAAAACACGCGCCAAAATACGTATAAGAAGAGGAAGGTAAAAAAAAAAAATTTCCCTTCATTATGAAAAAAAAATTATAGAACCCGTATTCCCATCTGTAGGCAGTAAAAACTAATTAAATTTCGCGAGTCGGAATCGTTTTGTAACATAAACAATGCAGAATAATAACGGTGAACGAGCTCAGCTCGTCAGCGCGCATTGGGGAAAATTTTCACTACGCGAGTAGTGCTCGTTTCTAACCATTTCGGTCAAAATTTTGCCCACGAGCGGAACTCGTTTGCGCGCATTATGAAGCAAGATTCGATTGCGAGCTGAACTCGTTCATAAACCGTCAAAGGGTTAAACTATGGATCGTACAGGAACTCTTAAACTATGATCGTACAGGAATTCTTTGGACAGTTTTTATGCACTTCCAGCTAGGAATCTAGATGTGCAGAGTTTATGCGATCGTTTTGGGACATCCTATATATTAGAAGTTGATTCATAATAAAATATGTGTAAATAAAGAACACTGAATTTCCTTACATGGATCCATAATGTTGTAATCATCTAAATTGCAATCTTCTTATAATTTTTTATCAATACAGATCTTTAAAAATCCTTTTTCTCAATACTAACATAATTACATTGTATCATTGCAGAATCCATACCATTCGTCAACACAGCGTCCAGCGAGGTGACATCTGAGTCTGCGACTAGTGACGTCTATGATCAAATTTCACCATCAAGAGACCCGACGACGCCTATTTCCCGTAACTACCTCAAACTGCATCAAGACACCTTATCCAATCCGTCAACGATACCCACGATTCTCAATGCTCCTCCGCCATTTTACTATGGCTCTTGAGTAGCGGTTTTTAACTGAAACATTTCCAGAAATTGGTGCTTGTTGAGAAACTTATACTAGAGAATTCCAAAGAAGAAAAAGTTTCGATAAGACTTTTAAATGCTTCAACTTTCAAATGTTTTCATTTTTCAATCTTATGGGAACTTAAGATTTCGCATAATTTAGGGTGATTTTCCTTTTTCTATTGGCACTACTCAAAAGCAATCTGACGTATCGCTACTCAATATATCCGGAGGATTACCACTAAATTCTAGTTTAGAGTTAAAATATCGCCATCGAAATATCACCTTCCAAAGCATCGTCACCATAACATCGCCTGCCCATAATATCGCCTGTTCAAAATATTGCCTGCTGATAATATCGAAAGTTCAAAATAATGCCTGTCCATAATATCGAGTGTTAAAAATAATGCCTGCTCATATCGACAGTTCAAAATAATACCTGCCCATAATATCGACAGTTCAAAATAACGTCTACTCATGATATCCACAGTTCAATATAGTGCCTGCTCTGCAGTTCAGTACATGAACTGCTACTTCAGTATTCATAGTGCTGTTTCGGCAGTTCAAAATAACCTACTACACCATCAGCCGAAATCCCTGCTACGGGGTTTATATACCAACTGATTTATTCTGAATGTACCCTAAGCCAGCTTAAGAGCAAAAATATCTGTTCAAGATTCATATTAAGTTTCGTTTTACTAAGATGCCTGCTGATTTTCAGTCTATATTTCACGTCCTATTGGTCCCAAAGGCTTCACCACAATGTTGATTCATTCTCAGGAGGAAAATTTTCACTTGATTATGTACCCTTCTACATCATTTGCCGAAATCATTACAAATGGTTTGTAGACCAACGGATTTATCTTGAATTTACCCTAGGCCAGATTAATAGCAAATATATTCCTTCAAGATTCATATTACGTTTCATTTCTGTATGATGTCTACTGATTGTCAGTCTGTATTTCACGTCCTATTGGTCCTCAATGCATCACCACAATATTGATTCATTCTCAGGAGGAAAATTTTCACTTAATTATGTACTCTTCTGCACCATCTGCCGAAATCCCTGCGAAAGGGTTTCTAGACCACTGACTTACCTGGAATGTACCTTAAGTCAGCTTAAGAGCAAAAATATCTGTTCAAGATTCATATTAAGTTTCGTTTTACTAAGATGTCTGCTGATATTCAGTCTATATTTCACATCCTATTGGTCCCCAGGGCATCACCACAATGTTGATTCATTCTCAGAAAAATTTGCACTTGATTATGTATCCCTCTACAGCATCTTCCGAATTCCCTGCGACAGGTTTTATAGACCAACTGATTTACCTTGACTGTACCCTAAGCCAGCTTAAGAGCAAAGATATCTGTTCAAGATTCATATTAAATTTCATTTCACTCCTACTTTTGGTCTCAGATCACCACAATATTGTTCTACTGATTGTTTTCTATATTTCACGCCGAAATCCTATTAGTCACGAATGTCCTTATCACGTAAGAGCAAAAATATATGTTTTCACAATGTTGATTCATTCTGTCTATATTCACATCCTATTGGTCCCCAGGGCATCACCAACAGGAGGAAAATGTTCATTTACTTAATTGCCAGCTGGTAACTCTTTCTATATTTAAGTTTCACCATCTGCCATATTGAAATCCCACACAAATGGGATTCATTCCGAAAGGGTTTCTAGACCAACTGATTTACCTTGAATGTACTCTAAGCCAGCTTAAGAGCAAAGATATCTGTTCAAGATTCAGCTTAAGTTTCGTTTCACTAAGATGTCTGCTAAATGTCAGTTCATATTTCACGTCCTATTGGTCCACAAGGCATCACCACAATGTTGATTCATTCTCAGGAGGAAAATTTTCACTTGATTATGTACCCTTCTACACCATGTTCCGAATTCCCTGCGACAGGGTTTCTAGGCCAACTGATTTATCTTTAATATATCCAAACCAACTTATGAGCAAAGATATTTGCTCAAGATTGATATTAAATTTCGTTTCACTAAGATAATAACTTATCATTGTAAGTCTGTATTTCAAGTAACGCCAAGCTAAAAAAGTCGTTTAAGCTGTGATGAAAAGAACTGAAAATTGTACTCAATATCCAATGTTATTGCATCATAGGTACAATCGCATAATTGTATCTAGGAATTCACAATAAAGGATTCCGAGTTCAATAAAATTTGTTTAATTGCTCTATAGAAAAATTTCAATAACTAGAAATTCTATGTAGATTTTACAATTGTGCCTAGAGTCTGTATTCAAGAAGTCTTGTGTTCAAAAGTCCATTTGTATTAGAAATTGTATGTAGACTATGAACCGAAAGCAAAATTAACAGTACAGTGTCTTCGAGTGATCTAATGGATTTACTGAAAACTCTAAAACTGTAAATTGTTTGCATAATTTGTAGTTGTACATAAAATAAATATTTACACAATACAGTATCCACACAATTTAGTTGTTTTGTAGAAACATTAAATATAATTGGAAATTCATGCAAAATGTACACAATTTAGACAATATGAATTCTGTGATCAAAAATATTTATCAACAAAAGATGTTCCGAAAGTAAGTTTCATCATTTTTTAAAATAACAGATGGTACATCTGTTATTTTAAACACATAATCGTCATAACAATCCATACACCTGGCTGGTACATCTATCCATCCATATCCATCCATCCATCTATCTATCTATATCCATCTATCTGTATCTATCCATCCATCCATCCATCCATCCATCTATCTATCTATCTATATCCATCTATCTGTATCTATCCATCCATCCATCCATCCATCTATCTATATATATCCATCTATCTATCTATCTATATATATCCATCTATCTATATCCATCTATTCATCCATCTATCTATCTATATCTATCCATCCATCCATCCATCCATCTATCTATCTATATATATCCATCTATCTATATATCTATCTATATCCATCTATCTATCTATCTATATATATCCATCCATCCATCTATCTATATATATCCATCCATCCATCCATCCATCTGTATCTATCCATCTATGCCTATCTATCATACCTATCTATCTATCTATCCATCTATCTATTCATCTATATCTATCCATCTATATCTATCTTTATATATAACCTTCAGAACTGCAAAAGCAGTGTCCTTTGATCAACCTTGGTAACTAAGTACCACTATTTAAATTCCACATTTCAGTTCCATTCTTACGTTATCAAGGACAACCCTTGACCTTAGACCCATTTTCCTACCTCATGCATAATTTGAAATCTAAAATTAAGAATCGTCAATACAGATCTGAACTGACATTTAGCAGGGGTTCCTAAAATATGTAACGAGTGTTAACATGGACCAAAACCGAAATCTTTACACAATCGACTGTAAGCTGTATTTTATACACATGAAATTGTCTTGTCCATATTATGTCCATTAACGAATTCTACTTAAAAATTATTAAATTCAACCGATTGTCGAGTTTATTACCAGTAAACAGAACAGTAATTGAAAAAGGTGTTATGAATGATTTTAAGTCTAGAATTTAAATACAATAAAAGATTCGTATTTAAGAAAATTTCTTAACAAATTACGACGCACTGCAGCAATAAGGATAAAGCCAAACTTGACGATAAATCATCCATATTCCACTTAAAACTCGGGTTAGTTCGGATCAAAACTGACCAACAGTTATTCTCTGTATTGAACTCTGCTGAAGCGCAGGGGTAAGATTTTCACAAAATTGAGTACTTTCGAATAACGAAGCTATTTGGCATGCGTGTTCTTATACCCCAATACATAATCACAAATTTTATTTCAATTATATTACAAATTCAACGCAAACAGATAAAAACGATTGACGATACGGTATTGTTCTACATTACTGACAGCACGTATGAAAATATCCCTCTTACTTTTGTCCAACATAAATCGGACAGACTACAAACAACCAGTGTGGTGCGAGATCAGTTCCATTAACTTCCCTCAGTTACTCTATTAACAATTCTTTAGTGTTCCAAGCTTAAACCCAAAACTTATTCAGCTGTCTAATAAACCTATCTCCTCTTAGTTTTTAATTAAAATCACTATACTGGCAATTTTAACGCTAGTAACACCTCACAGCCATACGTATGACAAGTTGCCCAACTCCAAACGTTAACATATCATCTGTACACCTAAAAAAATTTATTCGATTTTTACAGTTTAAAGATCTGTCTTAAAAAATACAATCAAAGCAGGACATTTAAAAATATGCAATCTTTGTATTTAATATAGAATTTAAGGAAATTAAAAGCTGACTGAAAATAATTAAATGATGTCACTTGTATAGTTTAATAATGTTTTTATAAAGAGTAAGGATTAGTTCTTTTCAGTTTCAGAATGCTTGGCCAGTAGGTTAAAAGTTATCCTTCTAAAAAAGGAAAAATTTGGCCTACTAATACGCAACATCGCAGTATGTAAACTTTGAGAGTGTAGAATGATGTAGGTTTTTAATGGAGTCGAGCACTAGAAAGCAAGCAACATATTTATCTACTTTTTAACCCCTTCCCGGTTGTTCCCGATCTGAACTCGGGCAGGCGAGGTGTACCATCTTGGATTATCCCGAGTGTAGCTCGGGTACTATGAAAGTTTACACTGTGCAATCAGTCTTTTCAGAATTATTTCACATGTACTTTTTATAGTTTCGAATGCTTTTATCTACTTTTCTGGTTACTAAATTATTTTCTGCTCAAAAAGAGACAGTAGAAGGAAGAAGGTAAGCAGAGAAACAAGGTTCTACTGTCCAGATTGCGATGTTGGACAGTGTGCAGTACCTTGTTTTCGATTGTATCATATACCACCAAATTTTGATTAATAATTTCATAATCATTTATGTAAATGCATAGGATATAAATAAAATTTAATTCAAGATAAAAGATAGGTATTCTAAGCTTTATATTTATAGTTAGTGTGAATTGACTGCAAAGTCTAATGATTTCTGCCGTAGAGAAAGCCAACTACATAGGTAAATTACTCATTTATTTAAATTTGTATGCGGATGGTGCTATTATGCTTAATAAGAGATTTGAAAAAAAATTTTCAATTTTACAACTCCTCTTCAACCTCCACTCAAAATACGTGTTCTGCAAAGATCGGTAGATTTACTTGAAAAATTGAAATAAAAAATAAGTATCTAACGTGTTCTGCAAAGATCGGTCGATTTACTTAAAAATTGGAAAAAGAATTTACCAAGTATCTAACGAGTTCTATTAAGATCGCTCTATTTACTTAGAAAATAAAGAAAAATTTACACTAAATCACAAATTTGTGATGAAAATCACACTCAGTTTATTTAATTTGTGATTAAGTGAATGTTTCAGTCTATTTAGTATGAATGTAATGTGTTTCCTTTGTGTTTTCTTTGTTAATTCAATTAGATTTTAAATATTCAATTTTTGTAAAATTTTTCCTCAAAATGTTGTTTTTGTTTATGTATCAATTTGTTGAGTTACGATCCCCTCGCCAGATTTCAAACGCCACGCTGCAAGCACGCCAATTTCGCCAAATGTGGTTGAAGCACCAACAAGATCCATGATTAGAAACAGGAGAGTGGGATAAGAAGAGGAGTTGAAAAAAGCTATGTATGTATGAAAATAAGCATAAAAAATGACATTTTTTAACCCATAATCCCGAAATAAATTAACCTGGAAGGGGTTAAGGAAGACAAGTATAAATTAACAAAAGCAATTCATTTTCTTTGAGATCTTGCGATAGTTATTTTCAAGGGACACAACTTTTAAAACCCTATCTTTTATCATCCTTTCAAGAAAGCAATGATTAGGCATAAGGTAAAGAGCCTGCTTTAAAGTCGCCGTTAGAATAAGAATTACGAATACCGAAGTGATTTGACCAATTCGGCAAGGGGACAACAACCCTAAGAGTCCTTAACCCATTAGCGCCCAGTGATCTATTTTTAGATCGCTAAACATAGCTTGGTAAACTCGCTTTTAGATGACCTTAAACCCACCCCACACATTCTATACTGCACAGGGGGCAAGACAAGGCATGCACCTGTTTACCAACAAGTGGTTTTCTTGTTTTGTTTATATCATTGATCTAAAGCGATAAGAGAAAGTTTGTATCGCCCTTTCGTTCCGCCGTTTTTCTACGTTTCTTAGCATAAACACTGAAAACAGCTAAGTAATAAGCGAAAGTTAAATTTTTTTTGGCGATTTAATATCTTCATAGATGTAGCTATCAGAATATAAACCGATGTTATCTTAAAACAAATATAAATAGTAAAAATTAGTGTCAAAATACTGCTGATCTAGAAATAGATCACTGGGCGTTCGGGCGTTTTTTCCTGACCCTGGTAATATTACGTTTTTTCACCTTTAGATGAAAATATGAGTTGAAAAGTATTTAATAGCTTTCAGGATGCAGTTGATTATCTGTTTTCTGAACAAATTAAAGAGGATATTATTGCCATATCCACTGATGTAGATGAACTGACAGATGAAGAGAAAATAGATGATAAGTTACATGCTCCATTTGTAAATGATATTGTTGGTAAAATAGAAGTAATATCAAAATATGAGTGTGATTAAATAGATTTACCTTCAACGTTTGAGAGGAAGCCTAAAATATTAAAAACAGAAAAGCCAAAAATTGTTTGGAAAAAAACCCGAATTATACCAAATGGTCGGAATTAGGGGAAACGTATAAGAATAATATTTTGGCAATGGAAAATGATCTTGCAAATGCATCTTGCATCATTGCTTTGAAAAACTTTTTTCTGATGAAGTATATAACGTAATTGTGGATGAGACTATTTTCTATGCTAAAAATGTCAAAAACGACCATGATTTAATTATCACTAAAGAAGATATAAAGATATTTATAGGGTTTTTGATATATTTTGGCTATCTTACTCTTTCAAGTGAAAGATATTATTGGAGTGATGTAGAAGATTTAGTGATAGGTCTTGTACAGGACTCTTTTAATAAAAATGCTTACCTAAAAATAAAGTCATATATTCATTTCCAAGACATTTCAAAAGCAGATGAACGTAAGAATGACAAATCAAGATAAAACTCCTTTTGGAGAGAATAAGAGGTAAAATATGGTACTGGTGTCTATTCACTCGAATAATTGATATGGCTGTAGTTAATGCAAGTATTCTGCACAGAAATATTCATAAAGGTGATTCTATGCCCATGTAAGATTTTCGAAGAGCTGTTGCTGTAAAATATCTAAAATTGGGAATCGGAAAAAAAGTTTTGAAAGGTCGACCTTACAGTTTTCCTTCATCCTCAAAAGCTAATCTCAGTCATGATGTTCGCTTTTATAAAAGGGATCACAATATGGGACAAAGAAAGGGCAAAAGACGCTGTCGACTTGTAGGGTGCCAAGGAAGTCCCCTAACATATTGTGTGAAGTGCGATGAAACTTTATGCAAGAAGTGTTTCTTCAAATTCCACACTAAACTGTAGAAACATTGAAATTTTATTATTTTAAAATAATTAAACTTTACTAAGTACATTCTGTAATATTGTGAAATTCTGCATAAATAAACGTTTTTTAAAAGAAAATGCATTAGTTTTTATCTATTTGGTTCGATTTTACCACGTTATTGAAGTACTAATGATTGTTGTGTATTTGCTAAAATATATCCTCCGAACGCCCAGTGATCTATTTTTAGATCAGCATTTTTAAAAAAAAACTAAGGTACGTATTGATAAAATTCGATAATAATATTCATGTTGATGGTAAAAGACACCCAATTTATGAATTATATGTCAGTGCGTCAAAATAAAATAATTTGGGCGTTAATGGGTTAACCACACGTCTGTCATTAGAGGTCCCTCTCAAATTCCCGATTTTTTTCCACATCATACAAACATTTAGTTAGTGGTGTTCCTTTTCCTTTCCGAGCAATTTGTTGGGGTTTCTGTACCGAGATTTTTTTTTTTATCGGGTAAGGTAGTTGGCTTTACGCCGAACCCGAATGACCAATCCCCTGATGTATGTGATGAGGCGATTTAGATGAATAATATAATTGATTCATTCATACAAGAATTAAAATGCTGGGGATCTAAAACTGACCTCATCACATGTTTTGTAAAAGACAGAGGACCATAAATTTATATTCAACGGATATTGTTGTCTTGTAGGGTTGTTTCGGGCGGGGTTCTGATCCCAATCCCAGATTAGAATCCCGTCTCCGTACTTAACACTAAAGGAGAATGTACCTTTGTGGAGTTATTTATGAGTCCCTAAGGGACAGGGCCCAATTAGAAGTTATAAGGTTTTTCCACGTTGGCGGGCTCAAGGCGGGGTTTAAGCAGACCAATTAGATTCTTACAACTATCCCGATTGGACGATAAGAAGGAAGAGGGGACAAGGATGAAATTAATAAAATAAGAAAAATTAAAAAAAAAAGAGAAGGTGTTCGGGAGTCTAGACGAGGGGAGAATCCGACGGAACGTGTTCGAGAATCCAGTCAAGAAGACAAGTCCAACGGGAAGTGTTCCTGAATCAAATATCGATGCCGCACCTCAAATACTCAGACGAAAGCCTCTAACCAGACTGAAGGCAGATCCATACATACCCAATCCTGATCAGCCATCAGCAGTGTTCCGGGCACACCATATTAACTCACAAAGGTACCCCTTTTTTACATACATTTTGAAATTGAGATTAGGTCCTTTCTCTTATATTTACGTATTTACTTAAGTGATGAAAATTATTGTCCGAACTAAATAAGAGTGTCACTTAATTTTGAAGGTGTTGATAAAGCATATTTTATGAAGATAGAATCAGTTGGTGTGTACATAGATGTTTATATATATAATTATAATAAATTTACTTTTTATTTTAATCTGGGTTCAGATGCTTTTAATTTAGCTTTTAGTTTATTTTCATATCTTGTGTCTGTAGTTTCTCAGAGCCTGTGGTTAAATTTAGTACTAAAATACTTTCACACAACGCAATCAAATAAATACCACTATACATTTGATCACAGATTAATACACAAATATAAACGAGAACTACACGACAATGTAATCTACGCACTGGATTCTTTTAGTCTACATTGAGACATTCTTTCGCACCAAGGCATCACACAAGCTATTAACTTTTACATTGAAATCTGGATATTTCTGAAACAACCCTATTGAAAATAACCTATAAAAATAGGTCACCATTTTAACTGAAACAATTTGAAAGCAGTAAACTGAAAATCTTGCTTTCTCAGTTTACGTCCATTGTAAATAAAACTATTGCAAATACAAATTCGAAATCTTCACAGTACATATGTTACAGACAAAAATGAAATCACCTAATCTTCGGTTGGTATAATATTGGAAATGAGATTGTAAAACACAGCTTCAGAAACTGTATTTATAAATAGACTAGCCAAGTGTACCCGCGTTTCGCTAAGGTGAACTTAATATATTACTTTTAAACAAAGATTTTTTTGTATAAAAAACATACAAATGAAAACTGTTCTTTATATCAGTAAATAAAAATAACAAAATATATGTTTACATATTAGCGATTAAATCTGCATCGAATTTGTTTCTTTTAATAAATTTGTTCAAACTTTTTTATGGTAAAATATAAGTTTAACCCTAAATTTCATTACTGTATTACTACTGTACGTTGATTAGCAACGTTAATAGATCTTGCCATATTACATGGAAGAATAGGAAGCAGAGGTTTTGACAGCAACATTCCTAATTTTGTTAGCATTACTAAATGTTGTCCAAAATTAAGGAAATTAAGGAAACCACATGGTTTTGTATGAAACAGAAACACACATTTTATTGACAACCATATAAATTAAACTATTTAAAGATTACTATAAAATGATACGTTTTTACTTGCCTATGAGAGTCGCTGAAATTTGTACTTTTTGTTATAAGAATATTGTTGATAATCGTTTCATTGAAACTTAAAAATGAACCAAGAATTAAATTTAAAATTAGTTCTTATATAAAAATGCTATAATTTGAGTCACATAGAAATGAAAGTGAATCACTTTATATCTAAAGTTCCAGGTCAAATCGAATGGATACTACGCAGACGATGTTTAAATAACATAAAATAAGAAATGAATAAATGAGATATTAGAATGACGTCATGATACAAATATCGTTTTCACTTATTTATTATGTGATAAATTGAAAATTTTAATCTCCTGCTTTTAACCAAGAAAAACTGCGTTTTAAACAATTACTTGGGATGACGTCACTTTGCTAGAAATATTGTTTCTCTCAGTTAGTTATGATGCGATAAATTAAAAAGTTAATCGTTTGCGTTTAACCAGGGAAAATAATGCTTGGAATAATGACATGAAATGCTCGAAATACTGTGAAGGAATGGATTTCGAACTTTAAAAATTTACAAAAACCTTCCCAGGGATATACCTAAGAATTTCCCAAATTTTCACGGCGATTGGATGCATGGTTTTTGAGTCTATCGAATACAGACAGACAGACACAAATTCATTTATATATATATATATATATATAGACTAGGCTTTTTGAAAGTGCAAACCGCCGATGTAATATTCCTATTACTTTAAAAAATGAAAACAGGAAAGCAATTATACCCAATAACCATAATTTACAAATTATAAAAGATTAATGAAATTTCGTATTATTGATCTGCCCACAACGTATCAGAAAACTTTGAAACTTGTGAAACAAGATTTGACTCTACACTGCACATGAAAAAAGCTTTATATATAAATTAAAAACCCAGTTTTAAACTAAATCAAAATAGAGAATAGTTGCTGAAAATCACATGTATTCGTGATAATTAAGATTTAAAGCTAAAAATAAGATAAATTTAGCATTTAAAGGGTTACATCATTTTTTTATGGCAACTTTAAATGTTCGAGATGAACTAACCCTAAATGTCATTCGGGTAATTTTCATTACTTACCGATTTTTTAGTAGACACCTGGTCGAGATTATTAGAGTCGAAAAACGCTTTTGTCACCTTAATTAAGTTCGATTAATTGATCATGTAAGCATCCCAAATATCTGTTTATAATGCCATTTACGATTGCAAATTTTTACAAGTAAAAATTAGCAACCGTAATGGCATTATAAAGCTAATAGAAACGTGCTTGACTAAAAGTTCTTAAACGACTCTCCTCCCCTTAAAATTTTACATATGTCTTACCTTAGTGTCGTGTAGTCCTCGATTATATTTGGGTATTAACCTGTGATCAAATGTATAGTGATTTTTATTTTGGTTGCGTTGTGTAAAAGTATTTTAGTACTAAATTTAACCACAGGTTCTGAGAAACTACAGACATAAAATATAAAAATAAACTAAAAGCTAAATTAAAAGCATCTGAAACCACCTTAAAATAAAAAAGGGAAATTTATTATAATGATGTATAAACATCTATGTACACACAAACTGTTTCTATCTTCATAAAATTTGCTTTATCTTCAAATTAGGTGCCACTCAAATTTATTTTTGACAATAATTTTTCATCACTTAAATAAATACGTAAATATAAGAGAAAGGACCTTATCTCAACTTCAAATATATGTAAAAGGGGATAGTGAGTTGATATGGTATGCCCGGAACACTGCTGGTTGAGGGCTGATCAGGACTGGATATGTATGGATATTCCGGTGGTCTGGTCAGGGGCTTCCTTCTGAGTGTTTGGGGTGCGGCCGTAATATTTGATACAGGAACACTTCCCGTCGGACTTGTTTCCTCGACTGGACTGCCGAACACCTTCTCTCGGACTTCCGAACACCTTCCGTCGGACTTGTCTAGTCGACTGGCCTTCCGAACACTTTCTTTTGGACCTTTCTTCTCCACAGGACTCCCGAACACGTTATCTTTTTAGATTTTTCTTATTTTATTAATTTCATCCTTGCCTTCTCTTCCTTCTTATCGTCCAATGGGGATCATTGTAAAAATCTAATTGGTCTGCTTAAACCCGGCCTTGAGACCGCCAACGGGGAAAACCTTATCCCTTCTAATTGGGCACTGTCCCTTAGGGACTCATAAATAACTCCACAAAGGTACATTCTTATTTAGTGTCATGTTCGGAGAAGGGATTCTAATCTGGGACTGGGGTCAGAACCCCTTCCGAGACCACCGTACAAGACAAAAATATCCGTAGAATATAATTTTATGGTCCTCTGTCTTTTACAAAGATGAAGTCAGATTTAGATCCCGAGCATTTTACTCCTTTTATGAATGAATCGATTATATTACTGATCTAAATCGCCTCATCCAACTTAGACTCCTATTTCATGTGTAAGAAAGCTTAAAGCAGAAACTGGTATGAACTAAACACAACGGGTTTATTAGACACGAGGCAAAGAGACTGAGTAAAGTCACTTTAGACCAAGAATTACACATCCTGAAATGTGTCGACAAAATCGGCAAGTCGACGATATCAACTACAAAAGCCAATATGCTTTTAAAGATCGCGTACACATGAGGTCACGTTTAATTTGGCTAAACAAAGTGACTACGAATATTTTAGACTTATTTTAAAACATCTTTAGAACTGTATGTGTATGTATGTGTGTTAGAACAGTATTCCGAGACACTTACAATTATAAATTAATGGAAGTCACATGAAATAAGAGTAATTCATATATTTATCGAATAAGCAGTGTTCCTGAGGGAGTGAGCTTTAAGAGATGGCAGAAAATTTAGCGATTTTAAGCTATAATAGGAATGCTAGTTTTCAATTGCTTAATAAAAGGAAGGCTCCAATTTGTTCCAGATAATCTTCCCTCAAACAACTAAACATTAGAATCCTTTCCTAGCAAAATGCTTTAAATAATACAGTTTTGTAGGCAACACAAACGTCACGGCTCCAAGGCTATGTTATTTTGAACATATATAATCACTATAAGTTTTTTAGGTTAACTATAGCCGTTTCCAGATTTAGCTATCATACCGAAAAAAAATGAACCCAACTTTAACTATTTAACAAAGAAATAATCGATGGTCGGTTGCTAACTTGTATTTTACCCCTTCTTTTGAGGTAGTTTGTCAAATTACTCAAGTGTCCGAAGATGCAGTCCATTTTATGCGATTGTTATTTTTTATATTTATTTATTTATTTTTACCTTATAATCAATGTAATAAATATATATTTATTTTTGCAACTGACCAATAAATAAGCAAGCTGTTTTTTTATTTAATTTACTTGTATGACATTTTCAATATGGAGTAATTCACTTATTTTATGTCATTTAATACATTTCTACTTAATTTACACAATATACATTTTTACTTAATACATTTTCCCTTAATTTAATACATTTTTATTGACTAATATAAATATCAATATTATATATAATATAGAATAAAAATTGAATTGAATAAAAATTGAATAAAAATGTATATAGTTTCTGAAATTAAATTTGCCTTTTTTGAGTAATACCAATAGAGTATTATAAAGACAATAAAGCAATATTTTTATTATCCTTTTTCAAAGCAATGTTT
>CM063497.1:23755632-23790632 GCA_032207245.1 Pardosa pseudoannulata
TTGTCTTGGCGCCACCTATAGGCAGCTGTAGAATAAGTAGGATCTGATTTATGAGGATCTGGAGAGTCGGAGCCTTGTGGGACTGGTGTAGGATAAGTAACAACAACAACATGACATATTAAAATTATTAATTTTAATTTTGACCAATGTCCTTAAAAATTTAATATTTTATCAGCAAAAATATTTGATGGGAAGTTAATACAATTTCAAAATAAGAGCGATGCTGTTATTTAAGTTTTCAATAAAACGTGTAAGTGTAGCTTAAAGACACATATGATAGGTACAAATTGTATTTTAAAAATAATTTATCTATTTGTCTTATTCTTAACGCAATCCTGGGCCTTGGAACCCTGACTCGAGAGTCATTCAGAAGGGACTTCGACAAACCTTGCGGAACGCTCGTGACTCAGCTTGCTCGGAAAATATCCACCCGAACCTCTAAATTGACTTGGAGGTCAAAAATAGCCTGCCCAAAAAAGATACTTATAATGTTTAAAGTGCCAAATACACCTCTGTAATGTTAAAATTAAATTAGAGTTCTTTTCCTCAGTCTTCTTACAGTTTTCTCATTTCACCTGGTGATGCAAACCTTTTAAAAAGTTTTAGAGAAAATGAAAGTTTCAATAACCATGAACGGATATGCGGAAAATTTATAGCGCAGAGTGTTAAAAGATTCCCGGACAGATAATAGAGTTTACTTGACTCCTACAAATTGAATTTCATCCGGCATGGTAGATTTCAAATCATGAATTTGTAACACAAGAGGGCAATAACACAAGATCTACAATAGGTTAGTTTCTTTCCTAGTAATTTATTTCTTACGATAACATAGTGCTGAAAATGTTGTATCCAAAGTCGAAGAGGAGAATCTCCTGATTTTTGTTCTCCTAACATTTGGTGATTCAGAAAGTACTGTAAATTGTCTCTATCAAAACTGTAAGACTAAGATTGACACAGTCCCAAACACACCTCTCTAAATTACTTCTCCCATAAAACAAAAAATTGTATTTCCCACTTCCACATCATCAGACTCTTAAGCCAACTGCTATTTTCAGGTAACCATAAGAAGCCAGGACTCTAGAACTTCTAATTTTGACTGACTGCCAGTAGTTGGTCTCTCTCGATAAGGGTTTCTTCAACCTCACAAAAGCGTAATGATGTTTACGGAAACATTTTAAACGAACATCCAATTTAGATGTTTACGCAATACTTTATTTTAAGCATGTAACTATAGAAATAAATCTCGTTTATCAATCAGTTTCAGATCGGAGATGTTTTGTTCGCACGTGTTCTTGTAGACTAAGGTTTTAGGGTACTTTTCCTTGGTGTTTTTAGGAATACTCTGAAGATATATATATATATATATATATATATATATATATATATATATATATATATATATATATATATATATATATATATATATATATATGTAAAAATGTACTTTAAATTATTATTTAAGGAAACATAATTGAAAAAAGTAATTTTTAAAGCTTAAAACAGTTCCGAAAAGTTAAATATAAGTTTTAACATAAATTATAAATAAACTTTAATAAAAAATGCCCCAAAAGTATTTACAAATATTTAAACAACTTTTACTAGTAAATACGTTTAGAAAAATTTGCTAAGGAATGTTACGCTTCAAAGCATGAGTTTGTACACGTAACAACACCACAAAATTCAATATAGAGTTCTTTCCTCAGTCTTCTAGAAGTTTCTTCTGTTGATTTAGGGCTGAGAATGCTGCAAAATCTTTTATGGGAAACAGATGGTTTGTAGATGTTGCCTAAATCAACAACGAAATTATAAATAAGTTTTAATAATATAAAATGTCCCCAAACTTATTTACAAATATTTATAAATAACTTTTACTAGTAAATACATTTCGAAGAATTTGTTAAGGTATGTTACGCTGCAAAGCATGAGTTTGTATACACAGCATCACCACAAAATTCAATATAGAGTTCTTTCCTCAGCCTTCTAACAGTTTCTTCTTTTGATCTGGTGCTGAAAATTATGCAAAATCTCTTAGGGAAAACAGATGGTTTGTAGATGTTGCCTAAATCAACAACGAAATTATAAATAAGCTTTAATAATATAAAATGTCCTCAAAATTATTTACTATTATTTATAAATAACTTTTACTAGTAAATACATTTAGAAGAATTTACTAAGGTATGTTACGCTTCAAAGCATGAGCTTGTATACATAGCAACACCCCAAAATTCAATATAGACTTCTTTCCTCAGTCTTATAACAGTTTCTTCTGTTGATTTAGGGATGAGAATGCTGTAAAATCTTTTAGGGGAAACAGATGGTTTGTAGATATTACCTAAATGAACAACGGAACTGTATGCGAGAATTTTAAAATTAGGAGTGTGGAATGTTCCCTCTTAGAGATACAGGCTTAGTTCCTGAATTTATTCAAGGAAAAAGACTAAAAGGTTCTTAATAAGTTCTAACTTATTAAGAACCTTTTTCCTTAGTCTCCTTACTCCCTTGATTTGGTTCTGCAAATTCTGAAAACCTTAATCTTTTAGGGATAATAACATATTCGCAGGTCTGAAGAAATTTTAACATATAGGGGCTTACTCTGGACGTTGAGAGTCAGTTCGAACGTTCATTGTGACGTCATTTTCACGTCAGCTTGATCGTTTGCAAGCGAAATGCTGACGTCAAAGTGACGACACAATGTTCGGACAGAACCGCAACTTCCAGAGTAAGGGCCCTAAGCAGAAATTTCACAGTTCACAGAGTTAAAAGATATCGTAAGAGATACTCGGATTTTACTTCACTTCCTCAAAATAAATTAGCTTTGGTATAGTACATTTGAAAACATGAATTACTACAAAAGCAACACCACAATGTTCGTTAAAAGCTGAAGTATTTTATTTCAGTTTTCAAACAGTTTGCCCACTTTACCTGATAATGCAAAGCTTATAAAGTCTTTTAGAGAAAATAAAAGTATCACAGATATTATCTGAGCAGATCATGAACAGATATGAGGGAATTTTATAGTTCAGAAAGTTAAAAGTTCCCTTCTAAAGGTAATCATGCTTAGTTGACTCGTTCAAATTGAATTTGCTTCGGTAGCCTTTCAGAGCATGAATTCATACAAATAGCAGCCGACCAACCCTTACTCAGTCTTTTACAGTTTCTTTCTTTTATTTATCGCTGAAAATTCAGATAACCTTATAAAGTGTTTTGTTGAAAATAAAAGATTCACAGGCATTATCCAATCATACATAGGAATGCATATGAGAGAATTTTAAGGTTCAGAGATTTAAAAGTTCGTCCCGAGAACACACTCGGGCTGGCTTTACTTCGATCCTACAAACGAATTTACTTCAGTATGGTGTGTCTCAAAGCGTGAATTTGTTCAAAGTGAAAACCACAAGATTCGCAATAAGTCAGAGTTTTTTCCCCTCAGTCTTCTTAGAGTTTCTTTTTACTGTGATGTGGTGCTGTAAATGCAGCAAACCTTAAAAGTTTTTAGGCAAAATAAAAGCTTCACAGATATTATCATCATAGGCCACGATTGAATATGCGGGAATTTTATAGCTTAGAGAGTTAAAATTTCCTCTTAAGATACAATTGTACTCATTTCGGAATGACAAATTGAATTTGATTTGGTATGATGCGTTTCAAAATGAATTTGTACAAAGAACGACACCAAAATATTCATAAAAGTCAAATTCTTTCCTCTGTCCTTTCTTTTTTCGATGGATTGTAGTATTCTCACCCACCTACCCAATTAATCTTTCCTTAGTATTCTTACAGTTTCTTCCTCTGATTTGACTCTTCGACTGATATATTAGGCAAGGGGTTAAAATTTTCCCTAAGGCACAATTGTACTTAGTTCGGACTGAGAAACTGAATTTGATTTTGTATGGTGCTTTTCAAACATGAATTTATACAAAGAACGACACCAAAATATTCGTAATAAGTCAAATTATTTCCTCAGTCTATCCTTTTTTAGATGGATTGTAGTATTTCCACCCACCTACCCAATTAACCTTTCTTCAGTATTCTTACAGTTTCTTCCTCTGATTTGACTCTGCGACAGATATATTAGGCAGAGGGTTAAAATTTCCCCTAAGGCACAATTGTACTTAGTTCGAACTGACAAATTGAATTTGATTTTGTATGGGGCTTTTCAAACATGAATTTATACGAAGAGCGACACCACAATATTTGTAATAAGTCAAATTCTTTCCTCAGTCCTTCCTTTTTTAGATGGATTGTAGTATTCCCACTCACCAACCCGATTAATCTTTTCTCAGTATTCTTACAGTTTCTTCCTCTGATTTGACTCTGCGACAGATATATTAGGCAGAGGGTTAAAATTTCCCCTAAGGCACAATTGTACTTAGTTCGGACTGACAAATTGAATTTGATTTTGTATGGGGCTTTTCAAACATGAATTTATAGGAAGAGCGAGCCACAATATTTGTAATAAGTCAAATTATTTCCTCAGTCCTTCCTTTTTTGGATGGATTGTAGTATTCCCACCCACCTACCCAATTAACCTTTCCTCAGTATTCTTAGAGTTTCTTCCTCTGATTTGACTCTGCAAATGTAGCAAACTTTTACAAAATCTTTTAAGGAAAATAAAAGATTCACAGATATTATACAATCAGACTAAAAATAAGTTAAGTTCTTTTTCCCACATTCCTTTTGCAAGTCGTCCTTTCCAATCTACCAATACAGATAAATATTTTGGAATTCCCTTTTTTAGAATTCTTTTTCACAAGCAGAATGGGTGTAGTCTTCCCCATTTTCAGACATCCCTGCTCTAAACAAAAACACACTCCATTTCGAAATTTGGAATATCATACTGCCGAATCCCAGAACAATCGAATGTTATTGCACCAGTGATGATACTATGTATTAAACTAGATGATTATTGATGAATTCTCGATTATCCGAAAATTTAGATTATCCGAAGTAATTTCCGTCCCAATTACTTCGGATAACCGATGTTCAACTGTATTTTGTTCATTTTCAACATATTGTTATTTTACATTTAGAACAACTATATACAGTTTTGTTTCAACGCTTGGAATCTTATTAATGAACTATTTTCAGCATTATATTTTTATCATCTAATTCTTCAATATTATATTTTCATAAATTTTTATATGTATAAAATTAGGAAAAGTCAGGATAGAATTTATTTAAATTTCTTCCACTGTTTTATTGTTAATTGTTAGTTAACTATTTTATCATCTTCTAAGTCGTTGAACTTTATGAATACGATAAATTCCAATTTTCCAGCTATCCCTTTTGCCGCTTTTAATATTCTGACCTTAAAAATCTTGAATTTATAAGTCCAATTCTATATATATCTTATATACATAAAATTCTTCTATCCGTGTGTTTGTAATAGAACTCCTCCTAAACGGCTGGATGTAATAAGTTGATTCGAGAATGGTTTAGATTCACAATATGATCCGATAGAAAATGTTTTTTATTAAAAATCGGGAACGCCGAACGATGGGCGATTGGTTACGGTGCTAGCCTTCGGTAGCGGAGTTCGTGGGTTCGAATTCCACAGTGGCATGGATGTTCGTAGCCGTAAGTTGTAGGTCCCGGTCTCATTAGCCCTCGTGTTGCAAAAAGTAGACCGTAGCACTCCAAACCAAACCAAAAATCGGGAACTGTGCCCTTATTGAGATCATTACAATGACGTTGTAAACCCTTCGCTTAACGTACCTGTGGCGCAGTGGTCGGCGCAACAAGCTTCAGCACGAGAAGTCTCATGATCGAATCCCCGTACAGGCGATGCGGGAATTTTAATATAGTCTAATTACGTTTGTGATGCCTGTAAGCTAGATGGCTTCAAGTATTTTTAAAATATTTTTTACTTTACTTTTCTATCAAAACGGTCCAATTTATAATGCATTAATTTATTTTTTTAAATATTTGGATTTACAGCGTTAAATCAGGACAACCTCTGCCGGGTGTAGTTTATATATATATATGGCTTTTCTAATACTGCTAAAGATTAAAAGAAAAATTCTCAGTGTTCTTTAATTCATCTCCAGTTGCCAGTAAGAATGTTTCAAACAATGCTGGCAGCAGATCTGCGGAGACGTTCTGTCTAGACTATGCCCGACAGGCTATGCTGCCACCCGCTAACGAGCTTAGGTACGGTCCTGCTAATAGCTGGCTTCTCGTTAAAGCTTGGGAATCATCCAGCTAATACAGGCGTCCACTGGACTTCGGTATTCAGTGAGCAGAGGAAGGGTGTGTAAGCAGAATTTAAAAATTGCTACGCGTTCACTATTTCCATATTTGATATGATAATAACGTTCTCAACTTGACATATATTATTTTTCCTGTACTTATGTGGGTTATCTATTATACTCGATGTACACAAATAGTATTATATGAATAACTGTGGATGAATATGATGATAATGTTCTCAACTTGACATGTATTACTTTCCTGTACTTATGTGGGTTATCTATTAGATTCGATTTACATAAATAGTATTATATGAGGAACTGTGGATGAATATTGTGATAATGTTCTCAACTTGACATGTATTACTTTCCTGTACTTATGTGGGTTATGTATTAGATTCGATTTACATAAATAGAATTATGTGAGGAACTGTGGCTAGATATGAGGAAAAGGTTTTCAACTTGACATGTATTATTTCCCTGTATTTATGTGGGTTATCTATTAGACTCGATTTACACAAATAGTATTGTATGAGGAACTGTGACTGGATATGATGATAATGTTCTGAACTTGACATGTATTATTTTCCATGTTTTTATGAGGGTTATCTATTAGACTCGATTTACACAAAGAGAATATGTATGAGAAACTGTGGCTGGATATGATAATAATGTTCTCAACTTGACATGTATTATTTTTTCTGTACTTATGTGGGTTATCTATTATACTCGATTTACAGCAATAGAATATATATCAGGAACTGTGGCTGAATATGATGATAATGTTCTTAGCTTGACATGAATTATTTTTCTTGTACTTAAGTGGGTTATCTATTAGACTCTATTTACATAAATAAAATACATATGAGGAACTGTAACTGGATATGATGATAATGTTCTCAACTTGACATGTATTATTTTTCATGTACTTATGTGGGTTATCTATTAGACTCGATTTACTCAAATAGAATTATATGAGGAACTGTGGCTGAATATGATGATAATGTTCTAAACTTGACATGTATTATTTTCCTGTACTTATGTGGGTTATCTATTAGACTGCATTTACACAAATAAAATATATAGGAGGAACTGTAAATGGATATGATGATAATGTTCTCAACTTGACATGTATTATTTTCCTGTACTTATGTGGGTTATCTATTAGACTCGATTTACACAAACAGAAATATATGAGGAACTGTAGCTGGATATGATGACAATGTTCTCAAGTTGACATGTATTATAAATCCTATACTTATGTGGGTTAATCTATTAGACTCGATTTACACAAATAGAATATATATGAGGAACTGTGGCTTGATATGATGATAATGTTCTCAAGTTGACATGTATTATTTTCTTGTATTTATGTGGCTTATCTATTAGACTCGATTTACACAAATAGAATTAAATGAGGAACTGCGGCTTCATAGAGTGAAGATTTCAAGAGAAATTCTATGAAATGTATAAGTTACATATATTTATATATTTACATTCTACAAAAATATATTAAAACCGTTTCTGCTTCTTACTTAAAACTTAAATACTTAAAAACCAATTCCATGGAGTATAAACAAACAGTAAACAATGCCCAACCACATTTCAGGGTTAATTAATGTATAATCGAGTAGAACAAACAACTACATATATACATATGTATATACATGTATATATAATACACACACATATGTAATATGGGCGAAAATCATTCGAAATCACAACAGAGTTTATTTCTGGTGAGATATATGAAATCCATGCAACAGGCAAACACTTTTACAACATCGTGCACATAGACAATGTGATCCCGCACATACGCTTTTCAAGTAGTGATTCCTCAGGTAAAAAGACTACGAATAATCCCTAAGCACAATTGATAACTTGATAAAAAAAAATACCCATGTTTAAAGAGAACACTCTAACTATTGGCTAAAGTCGTACAGACAGAGGCTGACTTAAGTCTATAGCGTGTCTGGAAGAAAAAATCAGAATTACCGCGCAAACCCCGGACGTACTTTATGAACAAAAGTTGTTAAATTATTATTAAAATATGTAAATAGGGGAGTTTAATATTACATATATATATATATATATATATATATATATATATATATATATATATATATATATATATATATATATATATATATATATATAAGTACATAATTCCCTTTGCATTAGAACTCACGCCTCGTCACAGATACTAAGCCCGCAGAATCCAGCACTAATAGAACCATGGAATTAATTCCTTTATAATTCAGTATGTGTATTATAAATTAACTCTCAGCCCTGCTCTGCTCTTTTCTGTCAGTTATAACTCAATTCTTTCCTTTTTACCTCGTAGATCGAAAAGGCTAGACAATCTCTTCATTTCAACCAAGCAATCAAAATAATTTAGGATGCTCTGCATTCAACAGCGGCAGTAGCTCTCAATCGATTCTGTTATGTGCCAAACATAAAACTGGGTACTGTCAGTGCTATACCATTTCTCATCAGTCATACGGGGGAAATTTCAGAAAACTGCGATAAGAGTTACTAATTTATTCATGTGTCAATTACTTGGAAAATCAGCACAGCGGAGATGAGTAGTAGAGTGGTAGTGCTTCTGGAATTTTTAGTGCAAGAATTGTAGTAACTGTGGAGGACGAAATAGTTGCTCACCTGTGAGGGAGGAGAGAAGGGTCAGAGAATTCATCGCGCTTGCCCAGAAACCCCCGACGTTCTGCGACACTGTTATCTAACTACAGTAAAACCTCGATTATCCGAACCTCGATTAACCGGAACTCTCCGTTAACCGAAGTCTGTTTCTTCTTCCCTTTTTTTCCCTTCCTAAGATCATTGAAAAATTTCTCTTTACAAACATGCATTTTTAAAGTTTTCTTTTTTCTATGGAATTAATTCCTTTATAATTCAATATGTTTATATAAATTAACGCTCTGTCCTGCTCTGCTCTTTTGTTTCAATTATAACTCAGTCCTTCTCTTTATACGCAATAGATAGCAAAATCTAGACAATTCCTTCATTTCAACCAAGTTATCAAACTGATTTAGGATGTTCTGCATTCATTAGCCGCGGTAGCCGTCTTTCGATTTTATTATGCACCAAGCAGAAACCTGGGTACTGTCAGTACTTTTCCATTTCTCATCAGTCATAGAGGAGAAATTCGAAATAGTTGCGATAAGAGTTACTAATTTATTCATGTGTCAATTACTTGGGAAATCAGCTCATCGGAGATTAGTAGAGTGGTAATGCTTCTGGAATTTGTAGTGCAAGAATTGTAGTGACTGTGGAGAACGAAATAGTTGCTCCTCTGTTACGAAAGAGAGATGGGTCAGTGAATTCATAGCGCATGCCCAGTAATCCCTGACGCTCTGAGACACTGTTATCTAACGATAGTAGAATCTCGATTATCCGAACCTCGATTAACTGAAACTATCCATTAACCGAAGTCAGTTTCTCCTTCAATTTTTTTCACTTTCTACTATCATCCAAAATTTTCTATTTAGAAACATGCATTTTTAAAATTTTCTTTTATTCATGGAATTAATTTCTTTATAATTCAATATTTGTATATAAATTAACGTTCTGTCCTGCTCTGCTCTTTTGTTTCAGTTATAACTCAGTCCGTTTCTTCATACGCAATAGATAGCAAAATCTAGACAATTCCTACATTTCAACCAAGTTATCAAAATGATTTAGGATGTTCTGCATTCATTAGCCGCGGTAGCCGTCTATCTATTCTGTTATGCACCAAGCACAAAATTCGGTACTGTCAGTGCTATATCATTTCTCATCAGTCATAGGGGGGAACTCCAGATAGCTGCGATAAGAATTACTAACTTATTCATTTGTCAATTATTTGGAAAATCAGCACAGTGGAGGTTTGTAGAGTGATAGTGCTTCTGGAATTTGTGATGCAAGAATTGCAGTACCTGCGGAGGACGAAATAGTAGCTCCCCTGTGAGGAAGGAAAGAGGGGTCAGCGAATTCATCCAGTGACCCCGACGATACGAGAGACTGTTATTTAACTACAGTAGAATCTCTATTAACCAAAGTATATTTCTTCTTTTTTTTTTTTTTTTAACTATTATCCAAAATTTTCTCTTTACAAACAAACATTTTTAAAGTTTTCTTTTTTCTCACATTGCTTTTTGTATGCAAGCCGTCCTTTCCAAATTACGAATGCAGATAAATATTTTGGAATTCCTTTATTTTTAGAATTTCTTCTCACAAGCAAAATACTTCCCGACCTTCAAACATCCTTGTTCTACACAAAAACACACCCTATTTCGGAATTTGGAAGATCATACTGCCGAGTTCTAGAACAATCGAATGTTATTGCACCAATTTCAGTACTACACATTAAACTAGATGATATTCATGAATTCTCGATTATCCGAAAATTTCGATTATCTGAAGTAGGTTCGATTCCAATTACTTCGAATAATCGAGGTTCTACTGTATACTCTATCTACTGATGACTAATCAAGCGAGAAGTTCAGTTAGCACATGGACATGGAGTTGTTAACACACTCTACGCGTGTCTTTGCAACGAATAAATGCAAATGGCACAAGCCATGCCTGAAACGGAAACCCAAAGTAAATAAATAAGTGTTTTTACTAAGAAGGACTAATTATTCCATTCGCCTTAACACTGGACCATTACATATATATATATATATATATATATATATATATATATATATATATATATATATATATATATATATATATATATATATATATATATATATATATATATATATATATTAAAGAGAGAAAGAAATTATTCTCGAGATTAGTGGTTCTGTAAGAGAACTAGATAGTCTGACGCCCTTCATTCATAAAGTCTTACTGAAGCAAACATTCCATTGTACCTTCCATTATATAAGCTCTAATTATATTTGACCCGTATGTTCGAGGGAATTCACATCCCTTCAAAAGCAGCTGTTCTTCGAAAAAATTTCGGGGAACTCGCGACTTCCAAAAAGACATCCGACACCATTGGCAGGAAATTTTATGGAGCTTTAAAATACTGCTAAAATCGCATTTTGAAACGCCGAGACAATCAAAGCGGTTACCTCAGAGTCTCGATTCTAAAACCGTAACAATGGTTGTTTCGAATTCTTTCTTTTCTTTCTTACACGTAAGCTTGGAACTCCCGCAGTTCATTGACAGACTTTCAGGGGTGCCGTTGGAAGAGCACGTGGAAGGTTTCTTAAAAAAAGGAAAGCTTTGGCTTTCTTTGTTTTGATGATAGGCCAGAAAATGCAAATGGATTAGATTTGCTCCAATTTTTTTTTAATTTTGGTAGATTTCATAAGTGACCTACTATACTGGCTAATTCAAAAATTTTAAAGCGTTTGTTTAATTAGAAATCAGATCTTAAAACTGACTCACAAGTTCAGGGAACACTGAATCTCAGTTCTCAAATTTTTAAATTTTTAACCATTAATTATAATCAAAATAGGGTATCTGAACTTAAATCTGATTCTCAAATTTAGAGTACAAGCTACGTTGAATCTCAGATTTCAAAGTTATAAACTTTTAACGATATTTTTATAATGAGAATAAAGGAACGAATCTTAAATCTGACTCTCAAGTTAGAGGTACAATGGACATTGAATCTCAGTTTTCAGTTTTTTAATGTTTTTTTTTTCTTATAATGATAATATCGTATCTGATCTTAAATCTTACTTTCTGATTAAGAGTACAAGGAACTTTGAATCGCAGTTTTCAGATTTTTAACGTTTTTCCTTATAATGAGAATAACATATCTGATCTTAAAATTGATTCTCAGGTTTAGGGTACAGTGAATCTCAATTCTCCAATTTTTAAATTTTTAACGATTAATTATAGTGAAAATAAGGTATCTGAACTTAAATCTGATTCTCAAATTTAGGGTACAAGCGACGTTGAATCTCAGATTTCAAAGTTTTAAACTTTTAACGATATTTTCATAATGAGAATAAAGGAACTTGTCTTAAATCTGACTCTCAGGTTAAGGGTACAATGGACATTGAATCTCAGTTTTCAGTTTTTTAATGTTTTTTTTTTCTTATAATGATAATATCGTATCTGATCTTAAATCTTACTTTCTGATTAAGAGTACAAGGAACTTTGAATCGCAGTTTTCAGATTTTTAACGTTTTTCCTTATAATGAGAATAACATATCTGATCTTAAAATTGATTCTCAGGTTTAGGGTACACAAGTAACGTTGAATCTCAGATTTCAAATTTTTAACTTTTTAACGATATTCTTATAATGAGAAACAGGAAATTGATCTTAAAATAATTGATTAGTTGATCTTAATCTGACTGTCAAGTTAAAGTTTAAGGAATACTGAATCTCAGTTTTGAAATTTTTAAAATTTTAAGAATTTTTTTATAAGGAGAATAAAGTATTTGACCTCAAAACTGATTCTCAACTTAAGGATACAAAGGACATTTGATCTCTTTACAAATATTTAGCGTTCTTTCTTATATTGAGAATAAGGTATCTGACCTGTAACCTGACTCTCAGATTTAGGGTACAAGGAACATTGAATCTCAGTTTTGAAATTTTAAAATTCATAAGAAATTTTTATAAGGAGAATAAAGTATTTGATCTCAAAACTGATTCTCAGCTTAAGGGTACAAAGGACATTGGATCGCTTTTCAAATATTTAACGTTTTTTCTTATAATGAAAATAAGGTATCTGATCTGAAATCTGACTCTCAGATTTAGGGTACAAGAAACATTGAATCTCGGTTTTCAAATTTTTAAATTTTTAAGAATTTTTTTATAAGAAGAGTAAAGTATTTAATCTCAAAACTGATTCTCAGCTTAAGGATACAAAGGACATTGAATCGCTTTTCAAATATTTAACGTTTTTTCTTATAATGAGAATAAGGTATCTGATCTGAAATCTGAGTCTCAAAATTTATAAGAATTTTTTATAAGGAGAATAAAGTATTTGATCTCAAAACTGACTCTCATCTTAAGGGTACAAAGTACTTTGGATCTCTTTTCACATTTTTAACTTTTTTTATTATAATGAGAGTAAGGTATCTGATCTGAAATCCGACTCTCAGATTTAAGGTACAAAGAACACTGAATCTCAATTTTAAAGTTTTTAAATGATGATGTTTTGATGAAAATGTTTTCATGATTTTCTTAGAATGAAAATAAGGTATATGCTCTTAAAACCAATTCTCAGGTTTACGCTACTAGGGACATTGAATCTTAGTTTTCAGATTTTTAACGTTTCTTATGTCATGAGAATATGGTATCTGATCTTAAATCTTAATTTCTGATTTAGGGTACATGGAACTTTAAATCTCAGTTTTCAAATTTTTAATGATTTTTGTAATGAGAATAAAGTATCTGATGTTAAAACTGGTTCTCATGTTTAGGGTACAAACGACGTTGAATCGCAGATTTCAATTTTTTTAAACAATATTCTTATAATGAGAAACAGTGATTGATCTTATATATGATCTTAAAACTGACTCTCCGGTTCAGGGAACATTGAATCTCAGTTTTCAAATTTTTAAATTTTAAAAATTTTTTATAAGTAGAATAAAGTATTTGATCTCAAAACTGATTCTCAGCTTAAGGGTACAAAGGACATTGGATCTCTTTTCAAATATTTAACTTAATTCTGATAAAGAGAATAAGGTATCTGATCTGAAATCTGACTCTCAGATTTAGGGTACAAGGAACATTGAATTTCAGTTTTCAAATTTTCAAGATTTTTTTAATAAGGAGAATAAAGTATTTGATCTCAAAACTGATTCTCAGCTTAAGGGTACAAATAACATTGGAACTCTTTTCAAATATTTTACATTTTTTCTTATAATTAGAATAAGATATCTGATCTGAAATCTGACTCTCAGATTTAGGGTACAAGGAACATTAAATCTCAGTTTTCACGTTTTTAAATTTTTGATGATTTTCTTATAATAAGAATAAGTTATCTGTTCTTAAAAGGATTCTCAGTTTTATGGTATAAGGAGCATTTAATCTCAGTTTTCAAAATTTTAAATTTTTAACGATATTCTTATAATGAGACTAGTTATCTGATCTTAAAACTAATTATCACGTTTTGAATCTCAGTTTTCAATTTTTTTTTTTAGTTTTTAACAACTTTCGTTTACTAAGAATAAAGTGTCTGATCTTAAAACTGATTTTCAGCTTAAGGGTACGAAGGAAGTTGGATTTCGGTTTATAACTTTTAACTATATATTTATAATGAGAATATATAATGTTGTTACATGAAACATATAAGGCTCTAAAATCTGATAGAATATAATTTTTGATTAAAATTTCGAGTTTATATGATAAAATATGGTCAAAAAGGAAGACAAATTCTATCTACAAACCCATTTTAAACGCTATCAAAAGAATTAAATTACTTAAAATAAATATTAATTCCTTTATTTCAGTACCTAATTAACAGAAAATACATTTATCAAATGGCTCCAAATACTTTAATTTTTCTAAACTAGTAATGTTTAAACAGAAATAAACATTTACTTATCGAAAATGGTCTTCACAATCCATGGAGATGATTTATATGATAATTTGAGGTTTCATTTCTCATTCCTTTTCATCGCATTTGTACAGATTTTAAGTGTATTTGGACCTTTGGGAAAGCTAAAAAATATCTCCTCATTGCAATTAGTTATATTTTTTACAGAGTAGCGAAATACAATATTTAGAATAGGATTTTTTAATGTCAGACATAATAAAAAAATTTTCTATTATATGCGATACTTTACACAGAAACAAATTTAAAAGTCGCCTTTTAACTTGTAAACAACATAGGCTGTCGGTATTTTCATGAACTGTGACTTCACAAACTCGGCGGAGGAAAAATATCGTTTTTGAGAGACGTTAAAGAGTTCGCTATAAAACCCATTAGAAATCACTAATTAGACCCCAAAATAAAAGAAAAATAGGTACTGCCTTGCTTACTTTTTTGTCTTCTATTGTTTAAAATTAAAATTAGAAAAAGCGGAAATTTCTTATTTAGGACTGATGAAGCCCGACTGCGTCTAAAAATTTAATAAATAAAAATGGCGCAACTGATTTCAAAATGAAAGAAATATTCCAAATTAAAACTGATAAAGATCAAATAAGTCAAAAAAATATAGGCGAAAAGAAAGAAAAATTCTATCTGAAAACACATTTTAAATGCTATCAAATGAATTTTGTTACGTGTAACATTTTAATTATTTTATCACGTAATTAAAAGAAATATATTTATCAAATGACTCAAAATAGTCGTGAAGCCCAATTTAGGATCAAAGGAATAAGATTGGCTGCTAAAAACTGATAAATAAAAATGGCGCAACAGAATTCAATATGGAAGAAATAATCGAAAATGAAATAAATCTATTAAAATGTTTTATTATTTTAGCACACAATTAAAAGAATAAAATTTATCATATGGTTTCAAAATAATCGCCAATCCCAATTTAAGATTAAAAGAATTTTGATTGGAGTCTAAAGATTGAATAATTTAAAATGGCGCCACAGATTTCAATTAGGAAGAAACACTCCAAATTAACTGCTAAATTGAAATAAGTAGAGCAAACATGGTCAAAATGCATGAAAAACTATATCTGAAAGAGCATTTTAAACGTTATCAAATGAATAAAGTTACGTAAAATATTTTATTTATTTCAGCACCTAATTAAAAGATATATATTTATCAAATGGCTCCAAAATAGTCGCCAATCCAAATTTAGGATTAATGGAATAAAATGACGTCTAAAAATTGTATAAATAAAAAAGATGCAACAGTTCAAAATTTAAGAAATATTCCGAAATAAAACTGATAAAATTAAGTAAGTTAATACGGTCAAAAAGAAAGAAAAATTGCATTATCTAGAAAAATATTTTAAATCCTATCAGATGAATTAAGTTACTTAAAATATTTTAATTATTTTATTAATTATCAAGTAATTAAAAGGAAGATATATCAAATGGTGCCAAAAGTGTATCACCAAGAACAATTTAGTATTAATGGAATAAGATTGGAGTCTAAATATTGAATAAATAAAAATGGCGCAAATGGAATTCAAAATGAAAGAAATATTTCTAATTAAAATTGGTAAAACAAAATAAATTAAATAAATATGATCAAAAAGTAAGAAAAATTGCATTATCTAGAAAAATATTTTAAATCCTATCAGATGAATTAAGTTACTTAAAATATTTTAATTATTTTATTAATTATCAAGTAATTAAAAGGAAGATATATCAAATGGTGCCAAAAGTGTATCACCAAGAACAATTTAGTATTAATGGAATAAGATTGGAGTCTAAATATTGAATAAATAAAAATGGCGCAAATGGAATTCAAAATGAAAGAAATATTTCTAATTAAAATTGGTAAAACAAAATAAATTAAATAAATATGATCAAAAAGTAAGAAAAATTCTATTATCGGGAAATATATTTTAAACGTTATCAGATGAATTAAGTTACTTAAAAGATTTTAATTATTTTATTAATTTTCAAGTAATAAAAGGAAGATATATCAAATGGTGCCAAAAATAGTCACCAAGAACAATTTAGTATTAATGGAATAAGATTTGCGTCTAAATATTGGAGAAATAAAAATGGTGCAATGGAATTCAAAATGAAAGAAATATTTCTAATTAAAATTGGTAAAACAAAATAAATCAAGTTAATATGATCAAAAAAATAAGAAAAAATGTGTTATCGGGAAACATATTTTAATTGCTATCAAATGAAATAAGTTAATTAAAAAAGCTTTATTATTTTAACAAGTAATTAAAAGGAAGATATATCAAATGGCGCCAAAAGTAGAGTCATTAAGCCTAAATTAGGATTAATGAAATAAGATTGGTATCTAAATATTGGATTAAATAAAATGGTGCGATAAAATTCAATATGAAAGAAATATTTCTAATTAAAATTGACAAAATGAAATAAGTCAAATAAATGTTGTTAAAAAACTTGATTAATTGTATTATCTAGATAGACGTTCTGAGCTATCAGGTAAATTAAGTTGTTTAAAAGAATTCAACTATTTTAGTACGTAATTTAAAGAAAAATATATCGGATAGCGCCAAAGTAAAGTCGCCAAACGCAATTAAAATTTAAAAAGAATTTCATCTCTACAACACTTTGACCTCTAAATAATTTTACTGGCCTAATCACCTTTCGGAATCACCACGATTAACCCAATCATGATCAAGCTATTTTAAAATACTCAGTGAACCTACATACCAAAATTTTTATGTATACAGATTAGTAAATGATGTACAATGAATTCCATTAACTTTGGTAAACTAAAGCCATGTGATAGCCGCTATGTGTTTTTATTTGGCGATCTTTCAAAAATCGCTATTTTCTGATAATTACCAAAACAAATTACGGACGGGTTCGGCGTGTATAATGCATCTGTTCCAAATTATATACACTCAATCATTAATTTCTACTTTTTTAAAAACATAAAATATTCCAATAGTATTATTTTAAGTTACGGTTGAGAATCTGCCTCAAATTTAAACATAGCATTAACTAATTCCTTTATTAGTTAATTATCTAATTAATTTCTATTTAGAACATCGACAGATGCCGTAAAAATTAAGTTTTGTAAATAGTTTGGTTTAAAAATATCCATATGCCGGCCGCCATGTGATTTCATTAGGCAATCTTTCAAAAATCGCCATTTTCTGATAGTCGCCATAAAATAAATGGCGAACGGGTTCGGCGTGTTTAATGCATCTGTTCCAAATTATATACACTCAATCATTAATTCATACTTTTATAAAAACATAAAGTGTTACCATAATAAAAGTATTATTATAAATTACGGATGAGAATCATTGCCTCAAATTTAAACATAGCATTAACTAATTCCTTTATTAGTTAATTGTCTAATTAATTTCTATTTAGAACATCGAGAGATGCCATATGTTCCAAGCAGAGCTCTTGGAAGTCAAAAGAGACACCTCCGCCAACATAAATACTGTCATATGCTGCGTTAAAGTCAGCTCAGCTATTTCAAACGGCTGGAGAGAAATCAGGTTATTTTTAAAGAACGGGTAACGTGAAAGGGGAGATAAATCAATGAGCAAAAATTGTTTGACATCATCAGATCCGTCTGCTGGAACTGGCGACGGAAATATTTTGTAACTTCCACTTGCTAAAGTGTTTCATAATTACGTTGATTGATGTCTCTCGGGACGGAAAGGATTTTAATGATAAATCTTACATTTGAAAATCTTTCAACATTTCAGTTGTAGGAAAGAAGAGAGCATATAAATGGACTACATTTTTAAATGAAAATGAATTAAAATCAGTTTTCATTCTCTTTTTGATAGCTAGCAAGTGTCACATTATGTTTTGTTTACAAATAAAAGAATTTTTAAACACTAAGAATATTTATATGCATATGTACGTAGTTAAATTTTGCATAACAATGAATTTTAAATTACAAAGTGTTGGTGTACCTCAGGGTGACAATGCCTCTTGTAATCTTGTTAATTTATATCTGTATTCGTGACTTTCATGTCTTGAAACAGCAGGATTCTATGGGCATTGTCCTCTAATTGTGCAATTTCTATCACTGAGCATACAATAGATAACGATATATTTGTATGTAGTTAAAAATTTTTATAACGATTAATTTTATTTGCGAAGTGTTGGTGTACCTCAGGGTGACAATGCCTCTAGTAATCTTGTTAATTTATATCTGTATTCGTGACCTTCACGTTTTGAAGCAACAAGATTCTTTGAGCGTAGTCCTCTAATCTTGAGATTTCTATCTGTGAACATAAAATTCCTAATGATATATATGTATGTAGTTAAATTATGCATAACAATAAATGTTGTTTGCGAAGTGTTGGTGTACCTCAGGGTGACAATGCCTCTAATCTTGTTAATTTATATCTGTATTCGTGACCTTCATGACCTGGAGCAACCAGGATTCTATGAGCTTAGCCCTCTAATCCTGCTATTTCTATCAGTGAGCAGAAAATTTACAATGAGAGAGAAATTAAACAACTAAAGAATATGAGAGAGTAGGTAAAAATAGATTCTGGAGTTCACAACACAAAATAAGAGGAAATAGATTTGAGATGGAGACACACAATTTTTATGTGGCCAAAGACATCCGTTCATAGCGGAGACTCGAAGGTCAAGGTCAAGATCAAGGTCAAAGAATTGGTTTTTATGGAGTACCTATCAGTGGAAACTTCACTACTTCAACCTGCGAAAAAAATAGATCAAATAAGTAATACTGATCATCAATGAGCAGTAGCCACTCGTGAATTTAGAACGCTCACAGCAGCTGATTAATAAAAAGAGTGAAAATTCTGTGAGTTTTTGGAGTTTGTTCTCCTATTAAAGCTATGAGAAAACCCATAATTTTTCAATTCACTGACAGTACTTGAGTTTAGTTTCATTAACTGTATTCTTATCTAGTATATCTTTACTTCGCGTAATGGAAAGAAATTATGCTATTTTGTTCCTTCTCGTGTAAAAATTATACAGTACCAAGACATGCTTATTACACAGATCAAATCTTTTAGAAAGAATGTTTTTGTTTAATTATATTAATGAGTTTTTATCATGAGAAACAATATCATTAAAGCTTTGTTTTTTAGTTGTTGCTTGCTTTGTTTTCATTTCTCATTACCAACTTCTACTATAAATATATATACATATGTGTGTGTGTCAGGTTTTGGAACTTAAAAATTAGAAATTAAATTACCAGTTAACACATTGTATGCGGGACACGTACTAGTACGTTTTCTGACGACTGATACTTGAGCGCGGGTCACGTACTAGTACGGGTTAGTGTAACAACATGGCTTGTTTGTGGGTACAAAAATAACGGTATATACAGGAAAACGAAGCCGAATGTTCTTGTCTACTACATAGATTCTGAAAAAATTTAGACAAATAAAAACTAGTTTTTACATCAGTCGATGAGGAACCACAGAACGGGAAGGTTGATTAAAAAAATCAATTTAAATTTAAAATTAACTTTTTATTTATCCTTGCGAAAATGATATTACATATATGTGTATTTATATATTATATATATATTTGTATTTATATATATTTTTTTTATTCGTCTATTTGTATATTTGTTTATATATTTCAATATAAAATACGAAATGTGGATTAAAAAAAATTAATAATTTTCGATCTATTGAGATTGAACAGAATAACTAAATTGTCTCTCAAAACGCCCGCTCCCGGTAGAATTTCGCTGCGAAATGTACCCGCACACAATTTGTTAATAAAAAGAGAGATAACTCTTTGTGAAGCGTAAGAATATGGATGTAAAACTACACTACTTAAGAGCAGAAATAGACAAGTGTCAGGTGTTGCTGTTTTTATTACCACTTGGCAAAACCAAGCACAATTTAGGCCATAAGCTATTTGTATTGTGGCAAAGGTGTGTGCATTTCGTTTAAATAAGACTCGCTGATGTGAAAGATCGACTTTGCTCAAGTTGGTCCTCGTAACTTAAAAGCAGGGACAAAGAAAAGACCGATACACTTGGCCTACCACCTCCAAAAGTACTGCTTGGAACTGGGAGGACATTACGACCACAGTGTCCACAAATATTCCAGATAGCACGCATACTTGCAGCAAGTTTGATTTTTTCTGGATAATATCTTGACAAACTTGCAACAAAACACCTGAAAATTAAACAGAACATACAGAGACCACTCCTTTGCAATGCTATTTTGCTGTAAAACTGTGGCAACCTTGTCATGACAACCTTGAAGCAAGCGAAAAGTCTCAGATTTTCTACAGTCTTGTTTCAAACTTCCAGACTTATCATGTTGAACTTGCTGCAAGTTTGCAGACTTGCAAATAAAGACTGATTCAAGTTTGCTGCAAACTAAATTTGCTATATGGGATGTGCCCCAATCACCTTTGACGAACAAGGCGGATCTAAGGCCGGCTCAAGTTCCGAACCCACAGCCTTCCAATTATGAGATAGTTGCTTTTGCCAACTGAGTTACCATGGTCCAGTTAGAAGGTTAATTAGACTATCCCAAAGTTGAATTATATCTTTCCTCATTTGTGTAATACGGTAGCTCGTGAGAAATATCGAATTACGTACTTTCTAAAGGCTTTGTCACACGTCAACATACAGGTGTTAGTTTTTGAATTCAACTTACTGGTGTAAAATGAGCAAATTTCTCGTGTTCAGCGAAAAATTTTCAACCGGTTTATTTTAGTTAGATACTATTGATAAAGCTGTCGTGAATTATCTGTTTTTTTTAATACTTATGGTAGATGCTTTGCCCAGCAACACATTCATCAGTCACGCATAAAACTCTACAAATAAAATTTTAGAACACTTTAATGAAGCACAATTTAATAAATTCACATCGACAAATTGCCATTGGACCATCATCGAAAAAAGCAACTCTCGAACACAACTCTTATTACTTAGAACACATTCTACGGGAGTAGTAGAAGTAGTAGTTTTTTTAGTCTAGTAGTAGAAGTAGCAGTTCTTTTTAATCTAGTAGAAGTAGCAGTTCTTTTTAATCTAGTAGAAGTTGTTCTTTTTTAGTCTACTAAAAGTAGTTGTTCTTTTTTAGTCTACTAAAAGTAGTTGTTCTTTTTTAGTCTAGTAGAAGTAGTAGTTCTTTACAAGGCAATTAATTAGTTGAGCATTTCCAGTTATCAACGAAAATCTTTGTATTTTTCAACGGGAACTGGAATCCTTAATTAAATCTGCTGTTTTATCAACACGTACATGTTAAGATGTGATAAGACTTTAAGAATATCTGAAAGAACAGATTTGAATCTTCTTATTTAAGCTTCTTATTTCTTCGTTAAAACGACACTGTGGGTTTCAGTTCTTTACTGTCACCAATCACTTCTTGTCTGCATTCCAAGCTCAATTAGAGTTTCCCAAGAGAGACACTTTTTTATCTGTTTCTAGTAACATTGTCATTCTTTTGATTGATGTTGTGAGAAACATTTACCTCAGACCATTTTCTTTCGTTTAAACCATGTTTTCAGACAAGAATACATTCTTACACAGACATAGACATAAAGTAGCGTAGTGGCACTAAAGAGCAGCAGTTCCGTATTCATTGTGATAATTTCTTAAGATAGTAGGACAGATTAATATGCTGATATTAATTGACTACTGACATTAAAATTTTATAAAAATATAGCAGTAAATTATTATTATTTGTTTAAATAATTTTAATAAAGTCTACTACCATATTGTAGCCGAGATTTGTCACAGGTAACTGCGTCATAATGACGTCATAAATCGTCAAAGATGAGAACTTTGTATCATAAATTTACTTCTCTGCCTCGTCATGATGACGTCAGAAGTCGTCATATAACGTGGGAGATAAGGGAATTTATAGTAACAAATTAGCATCTCTGACGACTTCTGACATCATTATGACGCAGACGTCACCTGTGACATATCTCGACTGCAATAGAGGGATTTCATGCATCGTCATACACAGCTTTAATGCCCTTTCCATTCGTTTTCATGTTTACGATAGCCAATAGTCAACCAATAAGCATCCCTTCTATTTGAAATTAAAGCCAGACTCGCCATACGTAGAGATGTACACTGCTGCAGGAAATCGTCCTATACGGTAGCACCCTAAGTTGTTGATTAAAATAAATCAAGTTCAAATAAATAAGTATTCAAAATCCACACCAAGGAATAAACGTCGCTGAGACAGTATTGGAATAGGTTTGCTAAAGACATGTAAGACTGTTATAGCCCTCGGCCTTTTGAAAATTCCTCTGGGATTGTAATACGATAGATTAGCTATATCTTCATTTCTTACCTTGTACAAATTTCAAAAATTTTCAATGAAAGATCCCGGATCTTTAATTGGCGAATATTTAATTTTCAGGGAATAATAATTATATTCGGCGAAAAATAAAAATAAACATGATTAATCTCTGTTTAAACGAAGAATTGCGCCTCACCATTGATTGACACCATGGGTTAATCTTGGTTAGCCGTTAAACAACTTTGGTGAGACCTATACCTAGTTTGGTAGATCTCTAGTCTAGTTAAATTTGGAAAAAGAAAACTTGATACAAATTTATTATTTTTAATTCAGAACTACTTAGCAAATTCCATCCATCTAGATCATTTGACTTCTATCATGTTCTCCCACAAACAGAATTCCAAAATTACATTTTCTAATCAAGGTGTTCTAGTCTAAATTACCTCGATTAATTCTTAACACCATCACTAGAACAGGATTTTTTATCTCGATTATACATTCCACATGTGTAAGACAGACCTACTCAGGCAGTGGCGTGCGGTAGGTTTTCATGCAGGGTGTGCAGAGAACATGGATTTTCCAGTAAATCTTCAATTATTGAGACATCTGAGTTCTCAACGGGTTATTTATTATGAATATAAATTTAAAGATTACAATAAATAAAATATTTACCTACGAGTAGTCCAGTTATAACTATAAAAACAGCTAAACTTATGAGAATTCTACTAGCACTGAAGCAAAAATCATGTCTTTTGTTGTATGGTGTCATATCGGCATCGGAAAAGCAACGCTTCGGGCTTCCACGAAAAACTTATATGTTCAGCAAAAGCGGCGACCGCCGTTGCAGTGCCTCATCTGGATGCTCATTGGTGTCGACAATCCGAACGTCTATTCCACGTGCAGAGGATTTCACTGTATGCTGGCACAATAGAGCGAACTTTTTCTTGTTCGGTCAGTGAATTAAATTATATTTATTAATTGTTTATAACATTTGGAAATCATATAGTCTGCGAAAAAAATATCTTGACAATTTTTAAAAACAAAACCAGGGATATGGTGTTACAGATATAACTTATATACTATCTGTAAGGCCCAAAGAATGGTAAAATTTGGACTGTTCTGTTAAAATTCGTTTCTTTTTCGTCTAATAAAACATTGTTTTTCAGCGAATTATTTCAATAAATATAATATATCACTGAAATTACTTTACCACAGTAAAACATTTCCCTTTATATTGATGAAATATTTCTTTTATGTTTACATGAAAACAAAATCTTACAATATATAAATTTAAACATTAACTGTCTGCAAAATCGCATGGGCAGTTAATCAGTTAAAAACCAGAAGCGCTTCAGCACGTAAGTCCCCGCTCTAATACAACGCTTAATAAACCGTACCTTCGGATGATTCTGAATGCCAAGTGCAGGAAAAATAGCTGCACTTGCCTCAATGCCATAGTATGCTGTTCTTCTCCAGTAGCCCATACATATAAAGCCTGATTTTCTATTAGTGTGCAGTGTGTACATATCAAAACTTCCTATGTTCATTTGCTTTTGAACGCGCTACGTGGTGCAGCACCTAGTACCGCACGCACTGCGAGAATACAAGCAAGCAAATCAACATAATATTTGAATATATTATAAACTAGCATATAGCCCATCATATGACGGGATCAGTAAAATTTTTAATATTCCAGAACTGTTAAGTACCCAATGAGGCAGGTAATAAAATGGTTTGTTTTTTGGCTGAGAATTATCTGGTTCACTCTCAATAGTTTATTTATCGTCATACTCCTCTAGAGTCTCCCGATCCTGTAATGCAGTTTAGAATCACATGGAATTCATTTAGTCAAACCATGTGGTTATGTATAACAAACAAACAAACTTCTTATTTTCAAATATATATCAATTAAAAGTTAGATATTTATTGTTAATACCGATGATAAAATTTTCATTACAACAAAAAATAATCGATGATTGAATTTAAAATTATCACTTATATACTTAATCTATTATTTAAGTCAAATATAAAAGAAAATTATTTGCTTAATATGTAAGTTCAGTGATAAAACGTATGAAAATAATGCACGCGATATTTAAATAATTTAAAACAAGAAATGATTATATGAGATGGTTAAAGGAATGACGTCATAATGCTAGAAAAAAAATGTTATTTTTACCTATTTATTACGTGAATAAATTGATAAAAAAAATTTTTGCTTCATTGAACAAATAGTAACTAATTTTTTTAAATTTAATCTCTATATTAAATGTTTTAGAAATTTATTTTTTTCTAAAAGAGATACAGAATCTTTTATTTTAGTGAATTCAAAAAATTCAACGGCTTTTATAAATAATAAGTTTTCAGTTCCAAAGATACTAAGAATCCCACTTTAAGTAGTACAAAAATACTTAAGATTCGTTAAAACAGATTCCAGGTACAACCGCTTCAAAAATTTGCCGACAGACACCTTAGGCTATTATTATATAGGGGATAATATCTATTATATACCATATAAAGATAGGCAGACATAGGTGCAGAAAATTAATGTCTCTCATAATTTTGCCAGGGTGTGCAGTGCACACCCTGCACATATGGACCGCACGCCACTGCACTCAAGGATCTAGTCTAGTAGATGTCTGATCATGTAAAAATAGACTTATAAACATTTGTCAACCAGAAAGCTTGATACAAACTTATCATTAATAGCAAACTTTGGATAATAATTTATTATTTTGAATTCAGAAAAGGCATAGCAAATTCCATGCACCTAGACCATTTTACTTCTATCATATTCTCCCTCAAAAATAATTCTAAAAATACATTTTCGAATCAAGGCGTTTTAAAATGTTAATATTTATTTATACCTTTAATTTGTTTTTAATTACATCACTTTATTTATACTTAGCATGTAAAAATAATCTAATAAACATTTTTTAATTGTAAACATAAAACTTAAGGTGCGTAGACTTACATTCTAATATTGTTTATCTGGCATATTAAAAATATTTTCCATGGTCTATACTTTCATTTTTTTATTTTATTTACATGAAATAGTGGCAACGATATTATACTCTAGATATTTTATAAAAGCTGAATTCTTATCATTTTTTTCAAAAGTTTTAATCTATCGTGTATTACCACGATATTAAATTAATTATACACTTAGTTTGAGCCATATTTATATTCTTATCCCTTAATAAGGCATATAATCCAATTAAAAGAAGTGAAACATTTTCCAGTCTTCTTAAAACAACAACTTTTATTCCATATACATATTTTTAAAAAAATTATAGCAAAACCAAAACTTTCAAAAGAACAAACTGCAAAAGATTAAACTAAAAATAAATCATTGAATCTGTGCTACCACAAATCAATCCACAATTATTCCATGAAATATTTGATAAAAGTCTTCCATTGAAATTTTGAGTCCAGGCAAATTTCATAACCAAACAAGAATATTTTGTTATAATTTTAACCTTTTGCCTTCTCCTTGGACGTTAAAGCAAAAACAAAAATATAATATCTTGTTTCACTCACATTAAGAAGCTCTCAGTTATCTCTTATTATTTCACTATATTTGAATGGCAACAACAAGTACCACGTTCTGAATCAGTAATCATAAATACTAAATTCTCAACTCCTTTTACCATTTAACATTTTTCGTTTAACATTTTTTTTTTCAAATTTCAGTTTAACCAAATTTTTTAAAGAAAGATTTGACATAGCCTTCCTTAAAGTTTTAAAGCTCAAGTAAAGGTAAACTTTTCGAACTTATGTATATGTTCTTTGTTTTGATTTTAAGCTTTCGTTTTCTCCGTTCCATGTTAAACAGAAATGGCTAATTTCCAATAACCATGCTTTGGTGTATCTTTTTAATTGGAGAGTAGGTACAGCTGTAGTATAGAACATTGACGATATTTTGTATCTTTGACGATTTTGTACTATAACCAACAATTGTATCATTAATATCGTATAAATTACATAAAAATTTGATACCACTAAGGTTTGAAATAAGAACAGTGTACAGTGTACCAGTTCTAATCATAGCTTTCTCCTGATCTTGCAGTGTCCAAAGAAATCGTGTCTACATTTTATTTATATTATTTTACTATCTGGCTGTCGATGGGCAACCCTTTGGTTACATATTAAATGTACCAAATTTTTATTTATTGTTACTTTTTCAAAATTAAATTGTTTGGGTAAAAATATCATTTTGGCGATTTTACAGAAAATCAAAGCCAGTTAAACTAGTATTCAACCATTTCCATTTAAATGTGGTTTCTTACTCATTTGCGGCTCAATTCCATTGTTTTTGGTTGTCAAAACTACAAATGAATTCAGTTTATGAATTCGTGTTTTGTAAATATCGCCAATAATTTCTCCAAATTCGGAAAGGGTTACCCTGTTCTTAAGTTGTTAAATACAAATAATTATTAAACATAAATATCAGTTTTAAAAATAGTACGATAAGGAAAATATCACAAACTTTGTAATCCTGAATTCATAAATAAGTTTACAAGGAAATTTTAAATTTGTCCATATTACATCTCTAGAAAATAACATTTCTAGGAATAAATTCGCCAAAAGTAAAAAGTCGCCAATGAGACCCTATATTGAAACAGTACTTATTTTTCTCTTGTGTTATAATGTTGAATTATTAATTGTTCGATGTAAGTAACTGGAATCGATTAACCCCGCCAACTTGGCGATAAAGCTCAGAGCATGGTAACCTAACATTTTCTCCTGATCTCGCCGTGTCTACACAATCTGTATCTATATTTTTATTTAGGTAGAATCCCAGTTCCGAGAGCCAGCTGCTATGTTTTTGGCTCTATTTTTATATTTTTTATTCTACAAGTGATCTTCAAATTATCGCCAACTGATGTTCACAATTTGTGCTTCGTTTTGTAGTAAGTTTATACCCAATTTCAAAGCATATTTTGAACAAAAAAAAAAGCTTGAAAATTTGTTAGGATGAATACAAATTTAAAATAAAAAAAAATAGAAAATAAAAAATAGAGCAACGTTTGCCAGAAAACTGGGTTCTAGATTTTGGCGATTTTCGCCCACGCTTGGCATGCCCACTGAACTTAATTTGGCGGCGCCCCGAACTGGAATACGACCAAAAATTGGATAAAGTGAACCATTTATGGCTAATTTTTAATAATTTGGAGATGCTGGCTTTGTAAACTGCTAAGGATTTAATTGCCCATACATCTAAATGTCCGGTTTCTAAGATGTTTTGGTTAATTAAGTAAGAGTATGTAATTCTATTACAACGAAGCATTCTGCATCCACTAAAGTCACTAAAAAAAGCGAGAAATACACTATTCGGATGGAATACCTTTGTATTTTAGTAAACATCACCAATAATTTTGCCAAATTTACCAAGGGGTACCTTATTCTTAAGTATTACCATTGCACTTTTATGGTTTTTATAAAGCATCCATATTTTCTGTTAAGTTTCAGAATGATGTACAAAACTTTAAAAATTATTCTCTGTATGTTTGAAAATTTAAAAATTTGGTGCATTCTGTGTATAAATTTTATCTATACTGTGTGTTTTACTATTTTAATACATAAGTTTATATTAATTTAGCTTGATTGTAAACTATTCTAATAAGATTTATATCCATTATGTTCTTTATTGAATTTTTATTTCTCTTATGTATGCTTATTATTTTAAGTGGCATGTTGGCAATATTGGCGTCAAAAAATATCACCGCCAAACAATATCATTATTGGCGCTAAACAATATTGGGAGGGGGTGCATCTCAAACTGCATTTTCACCAATGTGCTAAATGTAAAATGTTGTCAATGGAATCCCATACTAAAACAGTACTTTTTTCTCTTTTGCTACCATGAGATGTAAATAACTAGAGTCGAGTTCATGAGAAATAAATCTAAGTTAAAAATAATTAATTAATTAACCCCTTAACTGCTGCGAGTGTATATATACGTCTTGTACAGAAATGCTTTAACTGTTTTAGGAGTATATATGTTTTTCTGCAATACGTTTCTTAGTACTTTCTTGGTTGTCATTAAGTACACTCACTTATACAACATTTAACATATACAAGGTATACACATGCGCCTTATGGGACAGTTAATGCATCCAATCGCAAAACGTATATATGTATATATATATATATAATATTATATAAAAATATATATATATATATATAAATTATATATTTTATATATATATAAGTCATGTGTGTGTGTGTGAAAGCTCGCAGCCGGTAAGGGGTTAAGAATGAGAGCTTGTTCCAAGAACAGATTTAGGACCGGTATTACCAAAGCTATTTAATGACTAACAGCGGTTAACTCATGGCGCCAACCAGTGGTGGAACACAATACTCCGTTTAAACAAAGATTAATCGCGGTTAGCCATTAAACGACTTTGGTGAGACCGCTTCTCAGTATGAATAATGGCAAAATAATTAGATATCGTGAACCATTAATGGTTCCCTATGGCTAAATTTTAATAATTTGGAGCTGTTGCCTCGGTAAACTGTTGAAGGATTAAAATGTACGGTTTCTAAGTGATTTTGGTTAATTAAGCAAGGAATATATAATGCCCTATTTTTAAGTATTACCTTTATTTACAATTGGTTTTAATTGTTTAGTTATTTTTATATGCATACAAAATTTCATAAACTTACGTTAATAATTTTGTTTTGGTTATTATTTATTTGTAATCATAATATTTTACTTATAATTGGTTTTAATTGTTTAATTATTTTTATTTTATATTCCCAAAGTTTCATAAATTTACGTAAACAATTTTTATAAATACATATTAGTGTCTACTGTCCTTTTAAGTGAAAAACTTAGCTTCACATTTCCTCGGCAGCGTCACAAAAAAATGTTTGTATTTCAGGTTTCAAGAACTTATCAGTTACGAATAATACTTATCAACCGAAGCTTTAGTCAGTAGTTTTCTCTAGTATAAACAATGAAAAAATCTACAAACTCTCCACAGCCTGGAACAAGTAAGAAGACTGATAAGGATGCAAAAAGTAAACTTACATTTCTCTTATACTCAGTGCTAGATTACACACGATGGGGGGGGCCTTTAGACAGTAGGGAAATCTCAGGTCCTGCCACCTAATAATTTTACGAATATGATTTTATTACACAACAATTTTAGGAATGTTATTTCATTCCACAAAAAATAACAATTTATCCGCAAGTTAATATAAAATATTAATAAGAAATATAATTTAGTAAGAAAATTATTATAAAATTAGAGATGCAACGGATGTCAATTTGGCCGGATACCGGATATCTGGCCATAGTTTCAACCGGATATCCGGCTTGATGTCAGCATAGTTCGCACGTTTTCTTTTTAAATTTAATTTAAATAATTCAGCTCGGGTTGGAAACACTACGGTCTGCTTTTTTTTGCAACACGAGGGCTAATGACACCGGGCCCTACTGCTTAAAGCCGATTCCGAACGGTTACGAACATCCATGCCACAGTGACACTCGAACCCACGAACTCCGATTCCTAAGATCAACGCCCTAACCATTCGGCCATCGTTTCGCTGCAAATAAATCAGCTTTATGTACTTTATTTTTGCAACCAAATTGCAATATTTTATCCCTTTTTATAGTTTTTAATTAATCAACTATTTGTACTGTAGTTTATTTTAATTTTTTCTTTATTTTAAGTTTCAGTACTCAATATCTCAATTTGATATTAATTAATTTAAAAAACTCAAGTCTGAATAAAAGCATTTTTAATAGTCCTTTACCTTTCTTCTTTAATGTTTCTTATGTTTGTGTATAAAAAATTTCCAAAACATATTTTACCCACTTTTTTTTTTTTCGTAAATTTTCTTTGTTCTTCTATCCTCCAAAAAAGTTAGTTTTGCAAGAAAATTGTGTTCTCAGATGCAAGAACACAATTTCGCAGTTGAGACTGAAAAAAGAATGATTTATGATTTTTTGTAATGAAATGTATAAATAAACCTAATTTTTTTTCCGTAAAGCATTTTTTTCAACATAATGCTCCAAAACACTTATACGCATTGTTTCATATAGTATATTGTTTAACATTTTGCATTTTTTTTTGTTATATTTATCTTATTTCTCACTGTGTAATTTTTGGAGGGATGTACTACCGGATAATTGTAATATCCGGCTACTGCCAATTATCGAATATAGTGGCCGGATATGCTGGATGCAGTATATTAGTTGGATAATCGTTGCCTCTCTTTTGAAAATCAACATAAAAGCAAAATGATAAACAGTCGTATTTATATTAAAATAAAATGTTAATGCAGAAAACTAGTATATATTACAACATACAACAAATGTTATACATGTGTAAATATTTCATATATATTGTAAATTGTACCCTGGTACTGTTTAGTTGTTTGTAGGAATAGGTTTTTGTATTCAGCAAGATTTGTTAATACTGTTAATCAAACAATTTTCTGTTGTAATTAAAATTTCTTCATGTAAGGATTTCAATGTATATATGTGTGTATATATACATATATTAGATACAGTTTAATATAATACTGCGGGGCCCATAACAATTACCTACTCCGCCTGATGGGTAATCCGGCACTATCTATGTATACATACATATATATATATATATATATATATATATATATATATATATATATATATATATATATATATATATATATATATATATATATATATATATATATATATATATTATACATATACATATATATATACATATGCATATATATACATATTTATATTATACATATATATATATATATATATATATATATATATATGTGTGTGCATATATATATATATATATGTATATTTATATATATGTATGAAATGTGGAGAGTTAAGGCGAATGGAAAACAGTCTTTCTTGATAATAATAAGTTTCTTAAATTATCATTTCATTTAAGCAAAACTTATGCCATTTTCACTTTTTCGTCGAAGACACGCGTAGAGTGTGTTCACAATTTCATGTCCACGCGCTAGCTGACTCATCTGTTTGCAAACTCAGCAAATGCTTCCGCCTGACAGAATTATCCTAAAAGCTTACGCGAGTGGAGATCTTTTTCATTTACTTTATTATTACAAAAGCGTTCCCTTTTTAAAATCGTTTATAACTCACGTAATTTACAACTACCCCTTTTTTAGACCTGACATATATATATATATATATATATATATATATATATATACAGTAGAACCTCCATAAGTTGACCACCCAAGGGACTGTAACTAAGTGGTCAACATACGGAGGTGGTCAACTTAGGGAATTTTTTTAAAATATTTACTATAGTACAATATTAGAAAAAAGTAAGCTTTTTTAGTATTTTTTAAGGAAAATTTTAGAAAAAAATTAGCACTTTATTTTTATTTCATTTTTATTTTTACTGGAGGTACAGCACATTTTTACAAATTTTGAAAAATGTTTTAATTTTTGTTTGAGTCCTCTTTTTGTTCATTTGGTAATTACAAAAAGGAATTTCACATTTTACAAGTCCATTAAGCATGCTTGGGCATTTTTCTTCATCGAAATCTTTAAGTTGCTCCATCATGCGCTTTACATCATCTTCCTTCAGAATTGGGTAGTTTTCAGTTTCATCGTCACTTGGATCATCACCCTCTTTGCCGTCCGTTTCTCGTATCTTAGAATCCTCGCTGTACTTAGTCTCAGAGAGTATCTCACTGAAGATTGCCTCTGGGTCTGGTTCAACACATGTTACTAACTCATCGTCCACGGTAACATAATCTTCAAAATTAACTCCATCAAAAACTGGTAAGGGGGATAGAGGAAGCTCATCCTCTTGCACCGATGTTGTAGCTGTAACAAATCCAGCTTTCTTGTAGCAGTTCTTAATCGTGGCTTGAGTAACTTTATTCCAAGTGGAATTAATCAAATGAACAGCATTCAAAGCATTTACTGACGCAGCTGTTGATGATGCCAACTCAGAAGGACCACAAGTTTGTGTTTTCATGATCACCCATTCCAGAAGTTGAGCTCTGTAGTGCACTTTGAAGGACTGAATAATGTCTTGATCTAAAGATTGGGTTTTCGAAGTTGTGTTTGGAGGCAAATATTTTAGCTTCACATTTGTGAGATTATTCACTTTTGGGTGGCTGGGGCAGTTATCCACAGTAAGTAGAATAGACCTCTTCTTTTTCCTCCTGTCTGCTTCAATTCCTCTAACCCACTCTTCGAATAAAGCACTGGTCATCCAAACAGATTTATTCGCTCTCCAAAAAACAGGAAGGTCATCAGATTTTACATTTTTAAATGCACTGGGTTTTGCCGATCACCATAGGCTTCAATTTTTCTCCAGTCATATTTGCACATAGAAGAACAGTAAAACGCTTTTTTGAAATTTTCCTCTTTTGCAAGAGTCACCCTTCATTACTAGACTTCTATCCAGCATTGCTTTAAAGAGACTGCATTCATCAGCATTAAAGATGTCCTCATCTTTAAAACCTTTAGCAAACTCTGGGAATTTTTCAATAAACTTCTCCACCACTTCAGCTGAAACCTCATTCGATTCCTCACACAAAACTTTTTGAGAAATCTCGCATCGTAGTTTGAATTTTTCAAGCCAACCTGCTAACGCTTGGAAGTCCTCAATTTTGAATTCTTTTGCTAATTCCTGAAGCGTAGGCCCCGATATTCTTGCATTAATTGATCTCATCTCTGTAAACCAACGAAATGTGGCTTCATTCACAGCGTCGTCTCGTTTTTCTTTGAAATTCCCCGTTTTCAGAGGAATATCTTTCTAGATATTCTTCCTTGCGTTTTAAAATATTGCTCACAGTTGTCTTACACCAAATTTTTATGCTGTCTTTCTTTGGCTGCTGCTTTCCAGAAAATTAAGAAGATTCACTTTCTCCTTTAATTTAAGTTCTCTTAGAGCTTTTCTTTGTGCCATTTTTAATAAAAATTCGCAAATAAACGACTGGTACTGCCACGACGCGATGTCCAGAAAAAAATAACAGAACAAGTTTCATATGTGAGCGATACACGTTGTTTTCCAATTCTGCGTAGTTTGTTCAATGCTACACCGCTACACACGTACCCCACTCTCCTGACCTTTTTCGACAGTTTTCAGCAATTACAGCCAATCCAAGAAATGAAAGCATGCAAAGGGCTAGAATATCATTTCTCTGTAACAAAAGGCTGGGTAATCTCTGGTATTTCCCTCCCATAGTACCATACTGGAAGTGAACAATGAATGAAACACCAAAGAGGGGGGGGTCGCTAGTGTTGCTCAGATAATCCGAATGACTGATAAAGAAATTCCTGGAAACCAGATGGAGAATAGTGGGAGGAAAAATGTAATTCAAGAAAACATCAGTGGTCAAGTTACAGAGAGTAAAGCCTACTAAAAATTGGTCAACATACAACTTACGGAGGTGGTCAACATAGAGAGGTAAATCGCCATTGAAAATATGTTTTGACCATTCAAACTAATAAATTTCGGTCAACATAGAAAGGTGGTCAACTTTGGAGGTTCTACTGTATATATATATATATATATATATATATATTATATATATATAATATATATATATATATATATATATATATATATATGTGTGTGTGTGTGTGTGTGTGTGTGTGTGTGTGTGTACGCATGTAACTTATTTTATATGCATACAAAGTTTCATAAATTTACATTAATAATTTTGATGAACGTAAATAAAAACAGTTGGACATATTGATTTCAAATTTTCATAGTAAATAAATTATAGACCTACAGGGAAACTCCATCAGCATTTTCATTGTTGTCTGTGTCATTTAGTATTTATATAATTTTGAAATAGAAATTTTAAACATTTTAGTTTTTAATTTAATCCCGTGGTGTCATATTCTAATATGCTTTAAAAAATTAAACAGATGGAGAATGGTACCTAATATTAAGATATTTTATTTATAACCTTTTCATTGCTTAATTATTTACATTTGTTTTGATTATTATTTATTCGTATGTATAATATTTTATTTGTAATTGTTTTTAAATTTTTAATTATTTTTATTTTATATGCTTACAAATTTT
>CM063497.1:23795632-23835632 GCA_032207245.1 Pardosa pseudoannulata
GATCAAAGGCAGGGATTATTAAACTAATATAATCCGAGGAGATTTCTAGACTATTTATTTTTGCAGTCCATTTCCCAACATTACACATTTTATGTCGCCCTTGAAACTTAATTCTTGTCCCAGTAATCGCATAAATACTACATTATAATACAGGGGAATATGTTACAGTAGTACCTCAAAAGCGGGAGACAGAAGTCGTCGTATGACTCTTTTTTACTCACTGATACTTAGTTAATCTGTGTTATCTTGCTTCTTCCGGGACAGTTTATTTATAAAGAAAACTTTCTGATAAAATTTAAGGTAAAACCGTGTAAAGAAATTTGTGTTCCTTTGTTAGTTTATAGAGGACTGCCTGCCATTACAGATCAAAGGCAGGGATGCTTAAACTAATGTTATCCGAGGAGATTTCTAAAACATTTATTTTTGCAGTCCTTTTCCCAACATTACACATTTTATGTCGCCCTTGAAACTTAATTCTTGTCCCAGTAATCGCATAAATACTACATTATAATACAGGGGAATATGTTACAGTAGTACCTCAAAAGTGTGAGATAGAAGTCGTCGCATGACTCTTTTGTTACTCACTAACACTTAGTTTATCCGTGTTCACTTTCTTATTCTTTGACAGTTTAGCTATAAAGAAAATATTTTGATAGAATTTAAAGTAAAACCATGTAAAGGAATTTTGTTAACCTGTAGAGAACTGACTGCCGTTACAGATCAAAGGCAGGGATGCTTAAACTAATGTTATCCGAGGAGATTTCTAAAACATTTATTTTTGCAGTCCTTTTCCCAGCATTAAGCATTTTATGTCGCCCTTGAAACTTGATTCCTGTCTCAATAATCGCATAAATACTGCGTTATAATACAAAGAAATGTATATTCATAATACCTCAAAAGTGGGAGATCATTTTTAACCGCTTACAGACCAAAGACAGGGAATCTTAAACTAATGTAATCCGAGGAGATTTCTAGAACATTTATTTTTGCTGTCCTTTCCCCAACATTAGGCATTTTATGTCACTCTTGAAACTTAATTCCTGTCTCAATAATCTCATAAGAACTACGTTGTAATAAAGTAGGGAGGGGATATGTATCAGTAGTACCTCAAAAGTGGGAGATAGTAGTCGTCGTATGACTCTTTTTTACTCACTGACACTTAGTTTATCCGTGTTCACTTGCTTGTTCCTTGACAGTTTATTGATTGAAAATTGATAAAGACGTGCATAGAAATATGTGTCATTTTGTTAACCGCTTGCCCTTACAGACCAAAGACAGGGAATCTTAAACTAATGTAATCCGAGGAGATTTCTAGAACATTTATTTTTGCTGTCCTTTTCCCAACATTAGGCATTTTATGTCACTCTTGAAACTTAATTCCTGTCTCAATAATTTCATAGGAACTACGTTATAATAAAGTGGGGAGGGGATATGTATCAGTAGTACCTCAAAAGTGGGAGATAGTAGTCGTCGTATGACTCTTTTTTACTCACTGACACTTAGTTTTCCGTGTTTACTTGTTTGGTCCAGGACAGTTTATCTATTAAGAAAATATTTTGGTATAATTTAAGACAAAACCTTGTAAAGAAATTTATGCCATTTTGAGAACTTGTAGAGGGGTGTCTGTACTTAGAAACCAAAGATAGTACTTCTTAAACTTAGTTAATCCTCTTGAGCAAACTTTATTTTTGTGGTCCCTTTCTTAATGTTAACCGTTAGGGAAAATAATATTCCCTCTGGTCAGCTCGTGCTAAGGATACTAAAATATATCTATTCTAAAACAACAAATTCTATACAAGGCTATCATTTCGTTTTTTAAATTTGTCTGTTAAATGTTTTTGTTTAGTGTAAATAAAAACATTTAGCAGAAAACTGTGTCATGGATAAAGCAAACAAACCAAAAAAATTTAATGTTAAGGCAATCGAGCACCGATCCGGCCCATATTGTTGTGAGGTCCTGCCGGCTGTAGCGGGCAGATCGAAAGTATTGGGCCACCTTACTCGGTCAAGCTCCCTTCAAAGCGTCCGTCACGCCACTGGCGAGCAAACGCAGTAGAGTTGTGGTCATGGGAGAAGGAATTTGGAAGACTGCTGGGTACTCTAGCAGACCTCTTGGTGACACCGGAATTATCAAGGGGGGCACGAAACCACGAGGGCCAAAAAAAGAGCTACTCTTGTGGATGGGTGAATTTTGCTCTTTCGTATTCAGGACGGAATCCGGATTGCCTAAAGGAAGAGCAGGAAATTTTGAAAGGCAAAGAAACTTCTGTCTTTTTGACAACTTGTAAATGGCTGTCTGGCAAAAATTTTCTAATTTTGTGATGGAAAGTTGGAAAACCCCCGTGGCCGGTGACAATTATTAGTATGTAACATCTTGCTGTGTGTGATTGTGATTACTACTCTGCTAAGCGTTTTGAATTTCTTGATTATCATATCATTGAACCATGGGGATTAGGCAACTTCCAGGTTAAGTTGTAGCTTAGATTTATTTCAGCTATTGGTCTCTCTGAGACTTAATTGTTAATATTCTTAACTTATTGCTGGGACTCTTTTGTTCCAGTAAATGGGGAGTTTTTCAGTACAATATGACTTGGGTCGCCATGCTGGTGCTTTTATGAGCAGCCCCACCCTAAATATAAATCTAACCTCTTTCTCTGTACTTGTATTTTTATTTCAATTCACATCCTATACAACGAAAAATCTCGATATAGCAACATAAAATCTCAGTTTGTTTTCTGCTGAGTAACAATATAACGAAATATATCGACCCTGCCAATGCTTTTAATGTCCACTTTTTAAAATCAAAATTAAAAATATTTTTAGCAGAGAATAATCTTGATTTTTTATTGTTTTATTACTTCTCAGTATTGAGTAAAGTAAATTTAGCATTTGCAAAAAATTTCAATATTATTTTTGATACACAATATTACAAAATATTTTTAAGACAAAGAAATCTCCATATACCGAATATTAAGTTTGAACCTATAAATAATATGAAATGATTGCATGATTGTTTGTATGATGATAACCAGAAGATAATTCTTATGACTATAGCATATAATTAAAAATAAATGATGTGTAATCTAATACGAGTGAAAAGAAATCACGTGGTGTCCACATCAAATGATTTCTCTGTGCTATATAAGTCTGCATCTTACTTCCCTGTCAGAAAAGATTTTTTTGTTAAATTTCTGGGATATCGGTTTTCATTCGTCTGTGACACTGCTTCTAAAAATCCATAATCGGGATGGATTTGTGGTTAAAAAAAATTTTTTTTCAGGAGTTTACAGACACAATAGTCAATAGGTGGAACGTCAGCAGACTGCGCAGAAATATGCTGAAAATACAGGGGAATGAAGGGTTAACAAAAACGAAGGTTCTAGAGAGCTCTAAAATGTGTTCTATTTATCCAAACGAGATAAAATTTAAACTATAGATAATTCAAATGCTGCACCTGGCATATGTTACGTAAATAAATTTAATGCAAAAATCCACTGATAGGTGGAGAAGACGCAATAGTCAATAAGTAAAACGTCAGTAGACTGCGCAGAAATATATGATGGAAAGGTAGACAGGGTTATAAGAAACTAGCTCATCTTCAGAAGGCTCTAGATTGCGTTCTATTCGCCCAAATGACATAGAAATTGAACGGCAAATAATTCAAATGTTGCGCTCTTCATTATTTGATAAAAATCTAAAACCCCGTAGTGCAAAAATCCGCTGATAGGTAGTGCATCCACAACAGTTAATAGGTGAAACGTCATTAGACTTCGCAGAAATATGTTGAAAAGATGGACAAGGTTAACTAGTAATAACTTTCATACTTCAGAGTGCTTGCTCTAGTATGCATTCTGTTGGTCTAAATAAGATAAAATTTGAACTGTAGATAATACAAATGTTGCGCTTATTTCATAAATTTAGTACAAAAATCCATCGATAGGTGGTACTACAGAAGTGGTATTTATTAACATGTATTGAAAACGCGAAATATCATTTGCGTTACGGCGCATTGCCAATTAGCAGTATTCTTTGAATAAAAAGACTGTGTACTATGAACAATTATTAATTTCTGTCACTCTCAAAATTGACCTCTCTTTTCTTACTTTTCGGGGAATAGATTTTCACTTCAGCAGCTGCCATACTATTATTTTAAATTATAAGAAATAGCTGATTTTTTCATAGAGCTGAATTCAACCTTAGCGTTACCTCTTCAAAAGCTTTGCTCCATTTATCGAGCTCGAGGTAAGGGGAGATGATTCATCCCCTTCGCGAGGAACCCCAAAAACAAATTAACTTGGATTTTACTCAATTACTAAGATAATTCTATGCACATCATGCATGTTATACTAAACTCGAGAGAAGAAAGAAATACCCTACCCCACGGAGGTCTAGCTTAACCGGGAGATTAAACCTTCTTCCCATTCCACCCTCACCATTGCCAGCTGCAGCGAAGAAAAGAGACATTCTTGCTCTCTGACACCGACAAGTGAAGGAGATTTTGTCTTAAGATGGCTGACTATCGCTGGTGGACCGATCGGTACGATATTGTTCCTGATGGTTCAGCCTGTGATCTGATGTTTGCATTTATGTGTTATCTGTGTTCGTAATTTTTCCAAAATAAACGCGTAATTTAATGATGATAATCGGTGCTTTGAGATTTCTTGTTGATGAGACTTTCTTAAAATGAACCAACAGTATCTGCTCCTATAAAAGTGAGCAGTTACGCAAGAAGGCGCACCCATCCTTTTTACAATGCATACATCGCAATAAAAAGAGCTACTGGTAAAATTGTTATACTAAAACCAGTAGAGCTAGTGCAACTGTAAAAGAATTATGTCGAAAGACGATACGAAAGATATTAAATATGTTTAAGTGCATTACAGTGTCACATATCGGCTGAATTTCATGCTAATATTTTAATTTAACAAATCTTAGGAGCAATATGTCAATTATCTAAAACTAAACCTAAATTCCCCTGCGCTGCAGCCCATGCGGGGCCATAGTCTATCTTCGTTTTCGAGACCCTGGGTTGAAGCATATGTACCGGTTAATGGTCAACCTTAGGGGTAATCCCCAGTGATTAGATTTAGATTAGGGAGACTCATAAGAGCACCAGCACTGGAACCCAAGACTATTGTACTGAAAAAAAAAACCCATTTACTGAAACAAAAGAGTCCCAGCAATAAGTTAAGAATTTTAACAATTAATACTCAAAAAGACCAATAGCTGGGATAAATCTAAGCAGCAACTTAACCGGAAAGTTGGCTAACTCCCACGGCTCGATGAAATGATAACCAAGAAATTCAAAACGCTTAGCAAAATAGTAATCACAATCACACAAGACGTGTAAGGAACTATTCTCCGCCACGTGACTCCCCCTACATACCGGGCTATCTATGATGCCAATAATGTTAAGGTTCCTCTTGAGGCAGCAGTGACCTGTCAACAGACCAATAGCCAACCTTAGCCCATTCCTACTGAGCTTAAGTAGCTTCTCAGCCCTCAGCCAGGGAAATCCCTGGTTAAGCTCCTTATCCTGCCTTTCATTACCAGAATTAAGCCAAGCCCTATAAGTCTCTTCCATTAGGACATCCTTAACAGTCTTTCTAGCGGCATTGTGAGGAAGGCTAAGTACCGTGATTGGTTCCCAAGCATGCTAGGTCCCTATTTTGTCTACCCACTGAAGGGATGAATATCTGAGTCAACCTTGCCCAGAAGATCGAACCTCAGAACCTGTGACTTAGAGACCGAAGTGCTTCTCCATCACCACTGGAATTCCATTTCAATTATCTCTAGTTCAAATTTTATATCATTTGGACCAATAAACCCCATTTCAACGTCCTCCGAATCGGGAAATTTACTTTTTGCTATCCCTGCAAGTGCAATGTCTTCATCAGTTTTCCTTTTTTTAAGAAATGAAATGATACGTTTTGGAGCTTGTATCTTTGTCTTGATGAACGGGAATTTCTGATTTAAGTATTGGACGTAACACTTTCTCTTGATAGCACCTTGAGTTGGTTGTAACGTTCCACTTTTACTTATTTTCAATATCACATTGTAGGAGAGCACTGCAACAACCATAAACCGTTAAATGGAGCTTCCCAAGCATCGACAAAACCAGGTTGTACATTTTGTTTCTCTTCGTTTTCTATCAGATATAAACCATGTTTATTTCCTTGTATGAATACAAAAAGCGTTACAATCTTGGGAACTGTTGGTGATTAGTTTCCCCCGAAAATACACATTTTGATCATGCATGTATATATTTCAACATGTGTACAAGGAATCTTTAAGTACCTATTTTGACTGTTCGAGCATTCATTTGTACAAGTTCTACTTGTTTACATATACAGATATCTAGCATAGTTTAAAAACGGATTGATGTAGAATTTTGTATTTAGACCATCTAGTCGTACACCCCCTTTTTCGATTATAATGTTCACTCTATATTATAAAATACTTCAATATCTTGTATAATAATAGCCTAAGTTATCTGCCCGTCTGTCCTCGATGTTATGAAGCGGTCGGACCTGAAATGGATAGAGGCAGGCATCCATATTGGATTCTTTTGATGAGTTAGGATTAGCAAAATTCAAAGTTTATCTTCTCCTAAACTATCGATCTGATTCTAAAATAAATAAGTATAAATATGCTTCATATTACAGCAAAAAATACTGTCTTCTTTAAAACGTTCGAAATCCAACCCTTTCCCCCTTTTCGAGCGTTTAAAGCCATTATTTCGAGCCCTATTTTCCCCGGTTTATGAGCAGGCGATTAAATTTATCAATTTATCACATCATAAATAGGTAAAAATAACATTTTTTCCCTTGCATTGTGACATCATTCCTTTAACCATCTCATTTAATCTTTTAAATTGTTTAAATATCATCTACATTATTTTCATACGTGTTATCACTAAACTTAGATATTACGCAAATAATTTTCTTTTATATTTGGCTTAAATAGTAGATCAGGTACATGTGTGATAATTTTAAATTGAATCATCGATTATTTTTTGTCCCAATGAAAATTTTATCGCCGGTATTAACAACTAATTCTTTTCATAAAAGTCTAGGAGTCTATTTCATGGACTAATAAATATCTAGGGTTTAAGTTATATAACTTTGAAAGTTAAGCAGTTTGTCCGTTTGTATGTTTGTTTTTTATACATAACCACACGGTTTGACTAAATGAATACAACATGATTCTAAACTGCATTCAAAGTATTGAGAGACTTTTGGGGAGTATGAAGATAAACAAATTATTGAGTATTTACTAGATAATTCTCATCCAAAAAGCAAACCATTTTTTCACCTGCCTCATAGGGTACTTTACAATTCTGAAAAATTAAAAATTTTACTGAGCCCGTCATATGACGGGCTATATGCGAGTAGCTAATATCAATGCTTCCGGTCATAATTCAAAACATTTAGCCGTAGAATATTGAAATTTTGTATTTAGGACTGTTGCACCATTTACTTGTTAAAGTAACTCAAACAAATAAAGCTAAATTCCTTTAAGAGTAAATGTTTAAGGATAATTATTAAAATCTTTTGGCCATATACCCAAAGAAGAGCTTCGGGGGATTAATTCTAAAAGTATACTTAGACAGCTGGAAAATATGGAGAGTTGGTAGAAAATTTGCATTTGTTCCAGAGAAAGCTTTAGGAAATGGGTTGGAAGAATTTTAAGTCGCGGACACTCCTTTAGATAAGATGTATTGTGGCTGGGAAAAAAGATTTGAAGGAATAAGAATAGGAAAGGGAAGAATTTTTAAAAGATATTAAAGTGTAATAATTTTGATATATTGCATATTTATACATACGTAATCCAGGAATTATATAACTGCTGGATACATTTTAAATTATAGCCGCTATTTTTTTTATTTGCCCGGGCTACTGGGTAGGGAGAAGCCTAAGCAACTAGACTATTTGAGCAAATTGCAGTCGAGCCATTTTGTTAAAAAGAACTTAAGCGAAACTTAAACTTTATTCATTAGCTGCTAAAAATGAGATCTTTGCAGTCAACGGCAGACAAGAGACATGACACTAAAAACACTTCGCTGAACAGAGGTGTATCCAAGAAATACAGATAGAAGTTTCCCAAGGGACAAGAAATTAGTAATCGAATTCAACTGTTGGATTAAAATTGAGCCATTTAGACAGCTGGAAAAAGTGTAATGGACAGGAAATTTACATCCATTGCACAGAAAGCCTTTGGAAATGTGTCGGAAGAATTTTAAGTGGAGACTCTCTTTGATTAAGACATTTTGAGGGTGGTAAAATAGATTGTAAGGAATTAGAATGAGAGAAGAGGTTTAAGAGATATTAAAGAGAAATAATTGTGTATATTGCATATATATATATATATATATATAATCAGAACACAGTAAAGTTTTTATGAAATTTAAACGGGAGCAGAAAAAATACCATGTTCAAATCCCTTTTCATACGGTTTAAGTTTGCTGTTGATATGGTCCGTTGGGATTTAAGAGGAAGGATCTATAATATATATATATATAATATATATATTTATATATAATATATATATTATATATATATATATATATATATATATTATGCTATATATATATATCCCCTATAATAATAGCCTAAGGTGTCTGTCGGCAAATTTTTGAAGCGGTTGTACCTGGAATGGATTCCTCGGCTAAGGGCAGGCGATTAAATTTATCAATTTATTCACGTAATAAATAGGTAAAAATAACATTTTTTTCTAGCATTATGACGTCATTCCTTTAACCATCTCATATAATCATTTCTTGTTTTAAATTATTTAAATATCGCGTGCATTATTTTCATACGTTTTATCGCTGAACTTACATATTAAGCAAATAATTTTCTTTTATATTTGACTTAAATAATAGATTAAGTATATAAGTGATAATTTTAAATTCAATCATCGATTATTTTTTGTTGTAATGAAAATTTTATCATCGGTATTAACAATAAATTCTTTTCATATAAGTCGAGGACTACTAAATATCTAACTTTTAATTTATATATATTTGGAAATTAAGAAGTTTGTTTGTTTGTTATACATAACCACATGGTTTGACTAAATGAATTCCATGTGATTCTAAACTGCATTACAGGATCGGGAGACTCTAGAGGAGTATGACGATAAATAAACTATTGAGAGTGAACCAGATAATTCTCAGCCAAAAAACAAACCATTTTATTACTTGCCTCATTGGGTACTTAACAGTTCTGGAATATTAAAAATTTTACTGATCCCGTCATATGATGGGCTATATGCTAGTACATATATATATATATATATATATATATATATATATATATATATATATATATATATATATATATATATGTGTGTGTGTGTGTATATATATATAGAGAGAGAGAGAGATACATATATACATACATATGCGCGCGCACACACACACACACACATACATATATATATATATATATATATATATATATATATATATATATATATATATATATATATATATATACATTATATATATATATATATATAAGAGCACACACACCTAACAAGCAATGAGTAATGAGGCAAGGAGTAACCCATAGATAGTCCTTGCCTCAAGTAAATAGAACTACGTATGAACTCATTAAAAACATGGCAAAGCTCGTAGATCTGACTCAAGAAACTAATTATCTAGACATAGTAAAGCTTCTCAGAAATACAAACAAATAGAAAAAAAAATTAAATTGGGGTACTCAAATCCTGTTACACCTGACTCAAGTGTTGAATTTATTATGGTCTGTTGAAATTTAGGAGCAGAGAAGTGCTCAATAAACAGTACTATGACAGAATTCCTAGAAAACATAACAACATTCATCGAATTAAACCACAATAACATAGTAATTTAGGAACACTCCAGAATCGTCAACGATCCGGGTGATTTAGTTAGAGAAACGCATGTGGCCTTTCAAGCCTTGTTATCTTGGATATCTTTAATGAGGCTTTCTTAGCCCACGCTGCCTATGATGTTGGGGGATGTAACATATACAAAAAAAGGGCATAACGTAAACTTTTCCACGCTGTTTGATTGGTTTGTTATCTAATCTATTCGGCATTAAAATAAACAGATAGTATAATCTCAGACAGTAAAATCCAACATTTGGTCATTTTAAAGCCAGACAGTGGTGGTAAAGCTGTTGGAATTTTTTCTCTCGTTATCGGAGTACTTAGCAAGGAATTTTCTCTGGTGAGTTACCATCGTATTATTAATTTTTGATATACTATACTGGTAATAAAGTATATATATATATGCTATCAGCACAAAGGTTTCATTGAAAGTTCCGTCAATTTTCACAATGTCCGACATCCATGTAACATCCTAGATGTTTGGATAGTCAGTGGAACATACGTGATGTTAGGTGTGTGTGCGCTTTATATATATATATATATATATATATATATATATATATATATATATATATGTGTGTGTGTGTGTGTGTGTGTGTGTGTGCGCGCGCGCGCATATGTATGTATATATATATATATATATATATATATATATATATATATATATATATGTATGTATCTATATATATATACATTTATATATGTATATATATATATATTATATATATATATGTATCTATATATATATATATATATATATATATATATATATATATATATATCAGTGGCGTGCGGTAGGTTTTAATGCAGGATGTGCAGAGAACATGGATTTTCCAATAAATCTTTAATTATTGAGATATCTGAGTTCTCCATTCTGATGAAACGGGTTCTTTATTATGAATATAAATTTAAAGATTACAATAAATAAAATATTTACCTATGAGTAGTCGAGTTATAACTATAAAAACAGCTAAACTTATGAGAATTCTACTAGCACTGAAGCGAAAATCATGTCTTTTGTTGTATGGTGTCATATCGGCTTCGAAAAAGCGACGCTTCGGGCTTCTACGAAAAACTTATATGTTCAGCAAACGTAGCACTACATGGTGCCCGCGGCCGCGGTGCCAACAAACCGAACGTCTTTAATGTCTATTCCACGTGCAGAGGATTTCACTGCACGCTGGCACAATAGAACGAACTGTTTCTCGTTCGGTCAGTGGATTAAATTATATTTATTAATTGTTTTTGACATTTAGAAATCATATAATCTGCGATAAACATCTTGACAATTTTTAAAAACAAAACCATGGATATGTTATTAATAACTTATATACTGTCTGTAAGACACAATGAATGGTAAAATCTGGACTGTTCTGTTAAAATTCGTTTCTTTAAAACAGAACAACATTCTTTTTCAGCTAATTATTTCAGAAAATAGGATGCATCACCGAAATTAATTTACCACACTAAAATATTTCACTTTATATTGATGAAATACTTCTTTTATATTTCCATGAAAACAAAATCTTACAATATATAAATTTAAACATTAACCATCTGCAAAATCGTATGGCTAGTTAATCAGTTAAAAAACCAAAAGCGCTTCAGCACGTAAGTCCTCGCTCTAATACAACGCTTAATAAACCGTACCTTCGGATGATTCTGAATGCTAAGTGCAGGAAAAATAGCTGCACTTGCCTCAGTGCCATAGTATGCTGTTATTCTCCAGTAGCCCATACATATAAAGCGTGATTTTCAATTTAGTGCGCAGTGCGTACACATCAGAACTGCCTATGTTCGTTTGCGCGCTAGGTGGTGCAGCACCTAATGCGGGAATACAAGAAAGCAAATCAACATAATATTTGAATATATTATAAATAATATTTATTATATACTATATAAAGATAGGTAGACATAAGTGCAGAAAATTATTATCCCTCATAATTTTGCCTGGGTATGCAGTGCACACCCTGCACATATGGACCGCACTCCACTGATATATATATATATATATATATATATATATATATATATATATATATATATATATATTCTTTTACTTGGCTTTTCCAAAAACATTTACATATCTCAAAAGCCATTTTGCGTGTAAGCTGATTTCTATTTCTTTTACTTGACTTTTCCAAAAACATTTACATATCTCAAAAGCCATTTTGCGTCTAAGCTGATTTCTATTTCTTTTACTTGGCGTTTCCAAAAACATTTACATATTTTTACATATTTCAAAAGCAATTTTGCGTGTGAGCTGATTTCTATTTCTTTTAATTGGCGTTTCCAAAAACATTTTTCTTTCATAAAACAGAAAACTAAATAAAATTTACAAAGTTAGACACTTATTAATGATCTAGGAAAAATTATATTCTGACAGAGTAGAATGTTTTATTTTATCTTGAATCAAAATTAAACTTTTATGATAAAGACTTTTTAAGCTCGAAAACAGTTAGTTTCTAATTTACATATTTCGAAAGCTATTTTGTGGATGAGCTAATTCCTTAATTTTCTACTGAGTGTTTCCAAAAACATTTTTCTTTGATAAAACAAAAAACTAAATAAATTTTACAAAGTTAGATCCCTATTAATGATCCAAGAAAAATTATATTCTTAACAGAGCAGAATGTTTTATTTTATATTGAATCAAAAATAACTGTTGTGATGATAATTTTTAAGTGCGAAAGGTACAATATCCTTTTAAAATATTACATCAAGAAAGTTTATTTCTATTCAGTGAGTTTTTCAACAATGTTATTGCTATTTTTTATGATATAATGAGTGTCATTATACTTAATTTAAATCTTTTAAATGAAAAAACTATTGCATTCATTGATTAATTTAAATTTTACTAGCTTCCCGTGCCTTGTTGCGGTGGTACTACGGTGGTTTTATTAAGGTATTCGAAAAATTTAAGAAAAACCAAATATTTGGTTATCAGTTTTAGGAATGTAATTTTATTGCACAAAAATAACAAATTATCAACAAATTAATATTAAATATAAATAAACGGTAATTATTAAATATTATATTCAATAAAAAAAATAAAAACCAAATATTTTTATTGTATATAATATTTTATAATTACCGTTTATTTATATTTAATATTAATTTGTTGATAATTTTTTATTCTTTGTGCAATAAAATTACATTCCTAAAACTGTTGTGTAATAAAATTATATTTGTAAAATTATTAAGTGACAGGACCTCGGTATTTTAACTGCATATGGTCCTCCATCTTGCCTTAATGCGGCACTGTATAGAACCGTAGTATAGAGCAATTTCGAGCAACGTCACAAACTATTATAATGCCCTTCCCATTCATTTTCATGTTTACAAAAGCCAATGGGAAAACAATAAACTGCCCTTCCGTTTGAAACTAAAGTCTGAATTGTCATAAGGTGAGATGTGCCCTACTGCGTGAAATCACCCTATAGTTACACATATTTCTCTTCCACATGCTGTTTTAAGTTTGCATGCGATATGGCGTTATATAAAATTAGGTGACAGTATCATTTCATCGCTAACAACTGCTACTATAATCGACAGCGTTCGTCCTATTTATACAAATAAATCTAACATTTAAACATTTTCGTTTCATTACTATTGGATAATCAGTAAAATGATTATTTTTTGTGTCAGGGTTACTCTTGCTATTTAGTTTATAAAGGAAAAAATCATTTAAATTTCTCTTCTAATAGTTAGTTTCTAAAGTAATTTAACAGTTTATTAAAAGTCATTTGACAGAGGACATTTATCCTCAATGACACCTTACTCATCAAATGGAAAAAAATCATTTAAATTCCTCATCTAATAGTTGGTTTCTAAAGTAATTTTACAGCTTATTAAAAATTATTTGACCGAGGACATTTATCCTCAATGACACCTTACTCATCAAATGGAAAAAAATCATTTAAATTCCTCATCTAATAGTTGGTTTCTAAAGTAATTTAACAGCTTATTAAAAATCATTTGACCGAGGACATTTATCCTCAATGACACCTTACTATTCCTCAAAAGGAAAAAAAACATTTAAATTCCTCTTCTAAGAGTTGGTTTCTAAAGTAATTTAACAGTTATTATTAAAAGTCATTTGATCGAGAACATTTATCCTCAATGACACCTTACTCATCAAATAGAAAAAATCATTTAAATTCCTCTTCTAATAGTTGGTTTCTAAAGTAATTTTACAGCTTATTAAAAGTCATTTGACTGAGGACATTTATCCTCAATGACACCTTACTATTCCTCAAATGGGAAAAATCATTTAAATTCCTCTTCTGATAGTTAGTTTCTAAAGTAATTTAACAGCTTATTAAAACTCATTTGAACGATGACATTTGTTCTCAATGACACCTTACTATTCCTCAAATGTGAGCTTCTAATTACTCCTTCAGCTTTGTGTTTGTAGGTCAAACACATTTTCTCGTTTAGCTTCTTTTTCAACGATGAAAGTCTAACCTTCTTAATACGTAACAAATGATAATCCCAGGCGAGTCTCATTAAGAAAGAAGATGCCTTAGTCCGCAAAAATCGCCTGATCTCTAAATGGAGCACCAAACCCTTAACAACGCTGAGTGCACCAATAAGTTCTGTTCCGCAGCTAGCTCAGTGGATTTCTGCCAGAGGTCGCAGCAAGAGAAAAAGTCTTTGCCGGGATAAAAGCTAAATTTATCCCCTTTTATTCGGTGGGAATTATTTTTCGTTTTTTCGCCATCGTTTGCCACGGCATCCTCTGGCGATCACTTCTTTTTGATTGTTTTAAACTTGACATAGCGAGCGTCTACTTTTCTTTTTCGTATTTTTCTTTCTGCTCCAAGCGTAATACAATGGATGGAAGATATTCTTTGCTCAAATTAATAGAGAACAAAGCCGTCCTTGGGTTTTTATGAACAAGAACATTCCTACAATCTCACTATCTTGATAATTGCATGGTACTTACTGTCTCTGACCCCAACTATAGATGAGCTGAACCTCATTCAACCTTGCAAGATTATTTTCAAATGGTACATTTAAAGATTTAAATCTTAATTTAAGAAACAATTTTTATCAACCTTTTATTTACAATGTATTGTAGTTTTAAGTCTCATTATCCACCACGCGAAGAACAAATGTTGCTGCTGGATCTAACATCAAGCAGAATTATTTCATTAGCAAAATAATTAAATCTTAAAAGATAGGTACAAAAGACTAATTGACAGTTGGAAAAATCGGAAATGTTCACCACTAGCCATTTTCGTAGATTCTTAAATAAAAAGATCTGTCTTAGAACGTTAATGCTTTGTCAGCAGTACAACATAATTTGCTCTCAAATCATGCCAAAATTATTCTACTAAATAAAAATCGCATTTTAAGGTCATTCCTCAAGTCATTTCAAAAATTGCCCAACTGTCGTCTCATCTCTAGGTTTTTCATCACATCCCCAGGTTTCATTGGTGTTTATCCTATAACGTTAATTTTTTGTAAGCAGTACAGCATAACATGCTCCTCTACAATCATGCCAAATCATTTTGCTAAAATAAAATCACTTTGATATCTGATATCATTCCACTAGTTATTTCAAAAATTGTCCAACTGTCCTCATCTCTAGGTTTTTCTTCAAATCCTCTATGTTTATTGGGATTTTTCAGGCTATTGATGAAAAGCTGCATTTTTAAAGGAAACTTTTGAATCTCATTTTTTATGTAGATGGTGTATCTAAGTTGACCATTTTTCAATTAAACCACAGAATTAAATCTAGCTTAAAAGCTAGAAATCTTCAAATGAATATTTATTGCTACTATTGGAGCATTAATGATATAACTGCAGATTACTTTCATGTTATTAACAAACAGGTATAGTTATTAATTACACATACTATTAATTACAATATATCTATATATACGTCATTCTTCCTTAAAATATTTAAAACTCTGTAAGTATGACTAGTTGTGCTTTATTATAAATTATAATGATATCAAATGTACCTAACTGTAGAAATGTCTTAAGTGTTAAGAAATTTACACCTAATTTCCCACAGATTCCATGATTATTTTCTGGGTATCTATAATTCATCTGGATGTGGATCGGATATTGTAGACATTGACTGGATGTTCAATAGAAGCTGTCGTGTCACTGTTGGAATAAGCTTATTATTTATGATGACAGATAAATTTTTCACGACCAGATTATTTACGGATAGTGTCTAAATCAAAAATTTTGGATAGTTTGATTCAAACAATTTTTTATAAGTGTCATGTCTCGTATAACGCGATTTATCTACTTGTGAAACGCTATCTTTACATATTCTGCAGTTCAAAAAGTAATTAAACATGCTGCAAATCGATAATAAGCAATTTTTTTCACAGTTGTCATGTCTCTTACAACGTTATTTATCTCCTTGTAAAATGTTGTCTTTACATATTCAGTAGTATAAAAGATAATTAATATGCAGTAAATCGATAATAAACAATTCTTCTCCTAGCTGTCATGTCTCTTATAGTGTTATTTATCTACTTGTAAAACGTTATCTGTACATATTTGGTAGTTCAAAAAGTAATTAGATATGCTGCAAATAGTAATAGTGATGCAATAATAAACAATTCTCACAGCTGTCATGTCCCTTATAGCGTTATTTATCCACTTTTAAAACGTTATATTTACATATCTGCAGTTCAAAAAGTAATTAAATATGCTTCAAATCAATAAACAATTCTTTTCACAGTTGTCATGTCTCTTACGTTGTGATTTATCCACTTGTAAAATGTTATTTTTACATATTCTGCAGTTCAAAAAGTAATTAAATATGTTGCAAATTGATAATAAACAATTCTTTTGACAGCTGTCATGTCTCTTATAGCGTTATTTATCCACTTTTAAAACGTTATATTTACATATTCTGCAGTTCAAAAAGTAATTAAATATGCTGCAAATCGATAAACAATTCTTTTCCCAGGTGTCATGTCTCTTACATTGTGATTTATCCACTTGTAAAATGTTATTTTTACATATTCTGCAGTTCAAAAAGTAATTAAATATGTTGCAAATTGATAATAAACAACTCTTTTGACAGCTGTCATGTCTCTTATAGCATGATTTATCCACTTCTGAAACGTTATCTTTACATATTCTGCAGTTCAAAGTAATTAGATATGCTGCACATCGACAATAAACAATTTTTTTCACAGATGTCATGTCTGTTATAACATGATTTTAACCACTTGTAAAACGTTATCTGTACATATTCGGTAGTTCAAAAAGTAATATGCTGCAAATTGATAATAAGCAAGTTTCTTTGTGGTTTTTCCAGTAGACAATGTTAATTAAATCCCTAGACGAACCTTGTTATTAAGAAATTAATATCTGATATAAAATAATGATCTCTTCCCAGAAAGTTCTTATCCATCATAGGAAAATTCCAAAATATTTTGACTAAGTCATGACGGTGATAAAAGTAATTTAAACATTTCAGTCGTTTCGCCATTTTCGCCCTTCAAAAGTTTATATTTAAAGCATCTATATCAATATCTGTACTTTCTAAATTGGGCACTAAATTGTGAAGTTTTCGAAAGTTTCTTAAGTTCCTCATTCGATTTATATAGTTTATCTTCACGAATATGACATAATTTAACTAGTGTGGGCTTTTTGGAATAAAGTTTTAACCTGTTCTTTTGAATTCGATCGTGCGAATGGATTTACATCCAGTTACGGGTACGGTAAAGAAGATATAGTTAATTAATTGTTGAAGCATTTTTTTATTATGTGCTTTTCTTTCTTTCTGAATTGATACTTCTTAACCTAATAATTTAACAGTCACTTCTCGCAAAGATTCGCAGTAAAGGAATAGTTAAAAATTAGAGAAACATTAGTGAAATCCAAACTAGTATATATGCTAAACTTTTCGTTTAAAGATATAATTTTCATTTTTACTGTGTTTTGTAACTAGCTATTTATTTCTAGTACTTAACAAGAACTACATTGATTAAGACTAAATAAGTATGTGTTTTACAGTATACAATATTTAAACTCTCATGTAAAAAAAATTAAATAATATAGTTTCATATTATCTTGCCAAGGTCAAGGTAGTTCCTTGATGCAATCATTCATATTAGAACTACGTTTATAGTTTATTTCTTTTTACCACATATTGATATATTGTGTATATCTAGTTATTTCCCATTTTTAAAAAGTTGTAACCAAAACTTATATTACACCTAAATTTTTGTCCAAAAAATTTAACCGATCATTGCCCCCATGGAATATTCATGATATAAGTTGAGCAATTTACAGGCTTTGTTCTAGTGAATAAATTTAGGGCAATGTCGTAAAACCTCTGGCAAATTTTCAATTCCAGCATGACCGGCATTGCACTTGCTCTCCAACCAATTCAAATTAAGCGAAATCAACACTACAGCAAAAACAAAAAATACACAATCTAACTGGGAAAAGAATAGCAACAGTGAGCTTGTTTTAAAAAGGTGCCCTGGAGAAATTTCCCACAAGCCCCTTCTGGAACTCTATAAATAAGACTTCTCCCCTCACTACGTTGCCTTTGGTGAAAGCAGCTAGTTGCCTCTTGTGTTAGAGTAATCCGCTTAAAGTCTTTTTACTAATTTCAATCAGCAACCATGGTTGACCAAGCTACCCTCGACAAATTGGAGGCTGGTTTCCAGAAGCTCCAGGGTGCTAGCGATTGCAAATCCTTGTTGAAGAAATACTTGACCAAGGATGTCTTTGATGCCTGCAAAAACTTGAAGACCGGCTTGGGTGCTACCCTCTTGGACTGCATCCAGTCTGGTAAGTAAACGGAATAATTCTTTGAATTGAAAATGTTTGTGCTCTTTGTGTTGATAGATGCTGCTCATATTGTGTTTTCATAATGATGATATTACGTGATAACTGGACATTGTACGACAAAGATTGAACAAACTTTACCGCTTAATGGAAAGCAGTAAATCTAGTGGAACTGTTTATCTTGTTAACAATGAATCACAACTGGACTATTTAAAGGATTACTATACTATATAAACGATTTGCAATAAGTGAAACTGTTTTCCAATAGAATGCATTTAAGTGATTTATTTTAAATCTGAAAATACTATTAGTTTTTAACTTGAATGAAGCAAATGAACTCAAGAAGGTCATCCCCTAAACCTATAAATTACAGAACTATTATTTTATTTCATTAAATGAAATGATATAGCTATATAAATGATTCGCAATAAGTGGAGTTGTTTCCCATTAGAATGCATTTCAATCATTTATTTTAAATCTGAAAATACTATTAGTTTTTAACTTGAATGAAGCAAATGGACACAAAACGGTAATCCCCTAAATCGATAAATTACAAAACTATTGTTTTATTTAATTAAATGAAAGGATATAGCTATATAAATGAATTGCAATAAGTTGAACAGTCTTCCAATAGAATGTATTTAAATCATTTATTTTAAACCTGAAAATACTATTAGTTTTTAACTTGAATGAAGCAAATGGACCCAAGTTCATCCCCTAAACCGATAAATTATAGAACTATTATTTCATTAAATGAAATGATATAGCTATATAAATGATTTGCAATAAGTGAAACTGTCTTCCAATATAATGTATCTAAATCCTTTATTTTAAACCTGAAAATGCTATAAGTTTTTAACTTGAATGAAGCAAATGGATCCAAATCGGTAATCCCCTAAAATAATTAATTGAAAAATTGCTATTTTATTTCATTGAACGAAAAAAATCCTTAAATAACAGAACTTTAAAAAAAATACAGCTATCATACAAATGGAATTGAAGTTACAACATTTTTCTTTCTAATTTCGGACTATATCTTTAAAAATTTCTTTTATATAATTAAGTTAAACTTTAAATTCATTAGCATTTAATAGTTTGAGAGTAAATTTTGAACTAAAGAAATTTAGTTGACAGAATTTAATATAAATTTGTAATAAATGAGTTAAATATAAATAAATTTAATATAAATTTGAAATTATTCCTTGAAATTACTCGAGTTCAACACAATTGATTATAACTTTATTTAAATATTTAATAATAAACATATTTTTAATCTCCGATAAAATATGATTAAATTTTTTATAAGATTATGGCATGTCTAGAAAAAATTAAATAATAAAGTTTTAATCACGTTTCAATTAAGTCTCAATTCAATCAAGTTTTTATTTTAGATTTCAAGTTTAAATTTATAATTATGTCAATGCAAACTTTTTGCAAATTGCTTTTAAATCATTTCAGATTTTACATGGTTTGTTTTCAAGTAAACTTAAATAATAATTAAATGATAATTAAGCCTAATTCGGCTTAATTTAAATGTTAACTAAGCTGAAGCTCAGTAACTTAAATTTCATTTGATTTCACCTCACTGTATATATATATATATATATATATATATAAATTTAATTTAGATATTTTAGAATAAAATATATCACTGTTAAACTGTTACATTTTAAAAGTACAAATTTTATTCTAGTTAAGAAAGTTATTCCAAAAGTTTTTAATTTGATGACGATGTTTAAATTTTTTTTTTATCTTTTAATACAACGCTACACTGCAGCACTAATATAATTTGTAAAATGAAATTTTTCATAAATTACCATATGAACTTAACACTTTAGAAACGTTTTGTTGTAAATTTATACTAAAAATTAGAAAAGCTTACTTTGAAATTGATAACGTATTAAAACATTCCAAAATTTTATAACTTAGTATTATGAACTTACATACTTGTTAATGTTTTTTTTATAAAGAGAATTGTTTCTGAATATTTAATTATGGGAAGATTTTTAGAGGTGATAAACACTGCTTACTATAAAAACATCAAAGCTTTAAAATCGTAGCTTTATACAATGAAGCCAATAGTAGAAAATTACTAAACTAGTGGTTCAAGAGTTTAATTTTGAAATTTGACTTTAGAGAATAAATACTTTAATGTGGGTGAATTCTTTAAATTCTCGTCCTAGAAATAATGTTAGAAAAAGTTTAGAAAACATATTTAATGCAGAGAATAATCTTTATTTAAAAATTATAATCTAAATTGTTGATTTCTTAGAATCACAACCTTCAAAATCCTTGAAATTAATTCTTCACGGTTACATAAGAGAAGATTTTTATAGGTGATAAACACAGCTTACTATAAAAACACCAAAGCTCTAAGATCGTAACTTTATGAAATGAAGCCAGTAGTAGAAAATTACTAAACTAGTGGTTCAAGAGTTTAATTTTGAAATTTGACTTTAGAGAATAAATACTTTAATGTGGGTGAATTCTTTAAATTCTCGTCCTAGAAATAATGTTAGAAAAAGTTTAGAAAACATATTTAATGCAGAGAATAATCTTTATTTAAAAATTATAATCTAAATTGTTGATTTCTTAGAATCACAACCTTCAAAATCCTTGAAATTAATTCTTAACGGTTACATAAAGAAAGTCATAATATTTTTCTTGTGACTTTTCGTAGATAAATTGAATTCTATATCATTGATCTTAAAATAAATCCTTTGGGAAATGAAGACATTAGGGATTTTATAAATAAACAACGAAAATATTCGTTTAATGAAGACGTTAGTCTTCATACATAATCAATTAAATTGTATAATAACTGATCTTCTCAATGATTTAATAAATCACCATAATATCTAGCCTTTCTAGTCAGAGGTAGAATGGATAATTTATCAGGGATTATTTATGTTTAAGTATTATAATTAAAGTACTTAAAACTTAGCTTCTAGTCATGACAAGGTTATCTAAGGTTATTTCTATCAGTAACTTAGTGGAGAATAACACATAAAGTTAAAGCTGTTATAAATAAGTTAATAACTGACATTCCAATATCTACTAAGCATCCTAGATATAAAAATGTCTTGGGAAAATCTTTAAACAAATCTTAATTTCTAAATTAAAAAATATTTAGAAGATACCCTATTTAAATCTGTAATACCGAGTTAAATAGACATTAGGGATAATAACTAGATTTCAATTAACAAAAAATTATTTAATATTAAACTTCCTTCTTTTTAGATAAAAATTTTTTAATTTTAAATAAATAGTCTTTGTAGATAAAAATAAAATTTTCGATTTGAAATTAAATTGTATGTTAACCAGAATGTGAGCGATACCCTATAAATAAGTGGTACTATGCAGAAAAAATTTCTAGTATCTAGAACTTATTGAACTTTAATGGTTACGTAAATTTTCTCTTCATCAAAAATCTAAATAACGCGCTTCACAAATAACTATGTCCGTAACATTGGCTAAAGAAAAGACTTTTAAGTGTTATATAACAATAACAGTACATTGTGTTCAAAAAAGAAAACAGTACAATAAACTACTGTCACTCTTTTGTTAAACTTATACACCGTAACGCACTGGTTCTCAAAATTCCAATTTTTCGACAGAATTTTAATTTTACCAAGTCTCTCTTGGAAAATATCCAACTAGCACTTTTCGGAAAATGGTGAATAGATTGACATAGACATTGAAAATGACATCTATATAAATTCAAACATACATTAGACCTTTAGCAGAGCTCATTCAAATCATTAAATATTGAAAACGTCATCCATTAAAATTCAAACATAAAGTATGATATATTTAGTAGAACTCGTCCAAATCAATATTTAGTAGAACTCGTCCAAATCATTATACATTGAAAAGAACCTCCATTTAAATTCAAACATAAAGTATGAGACTTTTAGCAGAACTCTTCAAAATCATTAGACGGTGAAAACAACATCCATTAAAGTTCAAACATAAAGTATGAGACTTTTAGCAGAACTCTTCAAAATCATTAGACGGTGAAAACAACATCCATTAAAGTTCAAACATAAAGTATGAGATATTTTGCAGAGCTCGTCCAAATCATTGACTTATGTCAACGTTCTAGATAAGCTTGGTGTCGGGACCTATAAAATTGAATCACAAATGTCAATGAAATTACGAAAATTACGTTATTTCTTGGGGCTCTTCTGAGTAAGTCGAGAATCCCCAAAGCGACCAGATGAACACTTTCAGAACCACTGGCTTGAAATATTCCCAGACTAGAAGCAACACATTCTGTATTGTATTAAATAGACAATTTTCTTCCTCACACTACGAATGTGATGCAAATGGGTTTCTGTGTGTGTGATAGATCAAAAATACCAGAACAAAAGTTCAGTTACTGATTTTGAACTATTGTTCCTCCCTTTAGGTGTTGAGAACTTGGACAGTGGCGTCGGTATCTATGCCCCCGATGCTGAGGCTTACACTCTCTTCGCCCCCATCTTCAACCCCATCATTGAAGATTACCATGAGGGCTTCAAGCCCACCGACAAGCATCCACCCACCGACTTCGGTGACATCAACAGCCTGGTCAATGTTGACCCCGAGGGCAAATACGTCGTCTCCACCAGGGTCAGGTGCGGCCGCAGCTTGAAGGGATATGCCTTCAACCCCTGCCTCACTGAAGCTGTAAGTATTTTGGTAGTTTTTTGAAATCACTCACTCTCAACTATTGTATTCCACTCCTGAATCTAACAGTCGTATAACTGGAATTACTGATGGATAACTACAAGTACTGTCCTAGTGTTTTGACCATCGTAGGCAACCCTCAAATTGCCGCGCACTATGTAAACTTAAAGAAAACTTTAAAATATTTCAAAACCGAAAAAGAAAAAGGAATCATAATAAGGAACTGTTATGATTGTAACCTTCATTAATGACATACAGTTTGAACCAAGACAAGTCTACAACAGATTTACTGAAAATTGTTTGATTAAAAGCAAGTTTAAAAATTTTAACGAGATAATGACAACAACTTTACAAACCAAAACCTAATATATATTATATAGAAATATCCTTAAGCCAATAAGGCATCTGGCTTTAGTTTCAAACGGAAGGGCAGTTTATTGTTTGTCTATTGGCTGTTGTAAACATGAAAATGAATGGGAAGGGCATTATAGTAGTTCATTCTTGCTACATTTGAATAAGCTTGTAAAATCGGATCTGCATTGCCCCCAAAACATAGGAAAACCCAAAAGTCTATCAATTCCTATCTATTTGATTTTACCATTCATTTATTTTCAAAATTCAAATAATCGAAATATATTTTTGTGAGTTCTATTTATCTTTATTTATTTATTGCACTCTAGATGGTTTTGCCGCTCCTAAAATTTGCCGCCGTAGGGAGGGCTTCGGGTTGATACCTACAGGTTCTACGGATATATCTTGCTGTTTGACATCTACACACTTCCGTCTACTTGCCGTGTATTCGTATCATCTAATTAACTACATTAACAACTTGACAATTCTGCCAGACACCATTTGGGCAGATTATATTTTCCACTATCAACTTTGTACGATTACATCAAACCACTGATTTTTCCGAGTTTGTCACTTTGAAATTTGCTAACTGATTTATCCGGTAGTCCGTTAAAGTTTGGATTGAGTCTTACCATTTCCTAGGTCAGGATTATTTAATTTGATTTTAAGAGAAAGAAACTGTTTAGTCTTTAGATAGAAATTGACTTTTCACGGTCGAGCATGAAGAGGATTCTAAAATCAAGCATAATATATATACGCATCTCTACACGGATGACTGAATCTTGTCGATAAAATAGTTTATCATATCTCAGATGAAACATAACGTTAATAAAATCAAATCCTTTAATATAATTCAACGTCATATATAAAGGAAGTTGAAAATCAAGTCCATTTCCCAATATTGGAATTCCAAATTTACTAAAACCCCACCGTCAAGAGGAATTAATTTTTGGTAATCACCTTTCTGTAACGAAGAAATCTTTTACTTTTATACATTTCTATATTAATATTTTTTCCAAACAATGAATGAAATTATTTAAAGTTTAAAAAAAAACATATATTTCCTGTATTTGTAAATGTAAATTGAAAATTTGTTGACAGTATTGAACCAATATTGTGTAATTTGATCACTCAATACAGAAGATTTTTCGATGCTTAGTATTAAGTAATTGAATATCGCATCATTCAAATTTTACTTAATGGCATCACTCTGTACGCGCAAACGATAGAGCGATTTGATGCAACTTCATGAGGGATTTAATGCCCTTCGCATTCATTTTCCTGTTTACGATAGCCAATAGGTAACCAATAAGCTGCCCTTCCGTTTGAAATTAAAGCTAGAATCGTCATAAGGTGAGATGTGCACTGCTGTGGGAAATCGCCCTATAAGTACCTACAATTTTCTTCGCCTCTAACAACAAAAGCAATGATAAATATTTTAAAGAAGTTTTATGTGCATTAATACCATTTCTTTAAAATATTTAATCGAGTAATATTTATATAAGTATTTAAGATTTAAAATCTTCAAAGAAAAAAATCTTCAGTGATTAATTAGTTTTCTCCTATAATAGTCAACTTGTAGAATAATAATCAACTAATAGCATAAAAAAGGAAAATATTGTCTTTAGTAGAAATATGCGTCATCAAAGAAAAAATCTTCAGTGATTAATTAGTTTTCTCCTATAATAGTCAACTTGTAGAATAATAATAAACTGATAGTATAACAAAAAAGGGAAATATTGTCTTTGGTAGAAATATGCGTCATCAAAGAAATAAAATCTCCAGTGATTAATTAGTTTTCTCCTATGATAATCAACTTGTAGAATAATAATCAACTGATAGTATTAAAAAAAGAAAATATTGTCTTTAATAGAAATATGCGTCATCAATGAAAAAAATCTTCAGTGATTAATTAGTTTTCTCTTATAATAGTCAACTTGTAGAATAATAAACTGATAGTATAAAAAAAGGAAAATATTGTCTTTAGTAGAAATATGCGTCATCAAAGAAAAAAATCTTCAGTCATTAATTAGTTTTCTCCTATAATAGTCAACTGATCAGACGACTCTGCAATAAGCTAATAGTATAAACAAAGAAAATTCCAAAGAAAACTCTTTAGGGCTTAGGGATTATTTAGTTATTAGCTTCCTATAATAGTCAACTGATAGTTTATGGTCAAGATTCTGAATTTAGATCCTTATTCAAATCAAAGATTCTCTTGGTTAATTTATCTCTCGTTACAATATCAGAAGCTAGACCAATTGATATTATTCAGAATAATCCCATTAAGATATCTTTATAGTCAAGCTATAATAATAATTTGAAATTTCTAAAATATTTTTCAGTTTAAATAAAAGTACCCTGAAAGTATATTCATAATTCTATACAGTAAAATAGACACGATAATCTTCACTAAAAAAGGATAATAGTACATTCAATTAATGTTTTATAGGTTTGAAAATATGCATCGGGTTTAATTTATTATACAGTCTCCCGAAATTATACACAAATTTCTATAAAAATTAAAAATTTTATTCACACATCACCATATATTTTTCAAATAGAAATTCGACATTTATTTTCCTTAACAAATTCACAAACGAACATTGCTAATGTCGTAAGAAATATGTTTTGCTTAGATACAGAGATATGAAGAAATCGGATTATTCTTAAGGTTAAATCTCTTACATAGACATCTAAAGAAAATCGGAACTTTTTTCCAAATTATCATATATATTGCAAAGAATTAATCAAAATTCGACTATTACAAGTCATTCTTTATACAGTTGCCAAAGAAACCCACTAATGTCATTAAATATATATATATATATATATATCCTTTGCAGAACTACAAGGAGATGGAAGAGAAAGTCAGCGCTGTCTTCAGCACATACGACGGTGAATTGAAGGGCAAGTACTACCCCTTGACTGGCATGGACAAGGCCACCCAGCAACAGCTCATTGATGACCACTTCCTCTTCAAGGAGGGTGACAGGTAAGCTGAGCATTCAGCACTTTACGCAAATTCATAAAGAAGAGTCATAATGAGAAAAGCTCAATTTAATCCTCCTCTTGGTATTTGATTTCGGATAAATGGGCATCCTGGTGAAAAATAACGTTAAATTACTCTTTTAGGGTTCAATCCAATCTTCCTCTTGGTATTAGACTTTAAATAAATGGGCATTTTGATGGCAAATAACGTTAAATTACTTTTTTACTGATTAATTCAATCTTTCTCTTGGAATATGATTTCGGATGAATGGGCATCCTGAGGAAAAATAACGTTAGATTACTCGTTTAGGGCTCAATCCAGCCTTCCTCTTGGTGTTAGATTTTGGATAAATGGGCATTTTGATGGCAAATAACGTTAAATTACTTTTTTACTGATTAATTCAATCTTTCTCTTGGAATATGATTTCGGATGAATGGGCATCCTGAGGAAAAATAACGTTAGATTACTCGTTTAGGGCTCAATTCAGTCTTCCTCTTGGTATTTGATTTCGGATAAATGGGCATCCTGGTAAAAAAAAATAACGTTAAATTACTCTTTTAGGGCTCAATCCAACTCTCCAACCTTCTTGGTATTAGATTTCGGATGAATGGGCATCCTGAGGAAAAAAACGTTAAATTACTCTTTTAGGGCTTAATCCAATCTTTCTCTTGGTATTTGATTTCGGATGAATGGGCATCCTTGTGAAAATAACGTTAAATTACTCTTCTAGGGCTTAATCCGACCTTCCTCTTGGTATTAGACTTTGGATAAATGGGCATTTTGATGGCAAATAACGTTAAATTACTCTTTTAGGGCTTAATTCAATCTTTCTCTTGGTATTTCATTTCGGATGAATGGGCATCCTGAGGAAAAATAACGTTAGGTTACTCGTTTAGGGCTCAATTCAGTCTTCCTCTTGGTATTTGATTTTGGATGAATGGGCATCCTTAGGAAAAGTAACGTTAAATTACTTTTTTAGTTCTCAATCTAACCTTCCTCTTGGTATTAGATTTCAGATAAATGGGCATCCTGATGAAAAATAACGATAAATTACTCTTTTAGGGCTCAGTTCAGTCTTCCCCTTAATATTCGGTTTCAGATGAATGGGCATATTGAAGAAAAATAATGTTAAATTACTCTTTTACGGCTTGTAAGAGTGCAACCTACGTAGTTATAAAATGCTACGATGCACTCTAGTAGGAATATTCAAGTCTTTTAGGTAAATAGTATGCTTGCTGTTTGTTTCTATTATTGCTATTGGGGTGGTCGTTGATATAGCTGTCGACCCTGTTCATCTGAGTATTCGATGAATGAGTATTTATTAGTGCAATTTAGAGAAAAGTAGAACAAAATGACAGAAATCATGTATTTTAATAAAATTTATGTAAAGTTCTTAACTCAAAAGTTTGAACGGTGGAAAAAAAATTCATTTTAAGCTTCTTACATAATTTAATGGGGAGAAAATCTCAGTATAGTGGTTAGTGGTTTGATATTTAACAAACTTCTAACAAGGGATTTCACAAATGAGTGCATTAACGTTGCTTTCAGAAAAAAATTCCAGATTTTAAAATGTTTTTCTTGTGTTTAGGTTCTTGCAGGCCGCTAACGCTTGCCGCTATTGGCCCACAGGACGTGGTATCTACCACAACGATGCTAAGACCTTCTTGGTCTGGTGCAATGAAGAGGATCACTTGCGTATCATCTCCATGCAGAAGGGTGGTGACTTAAAGGCTGTCTTCCAGCGCCTTGTCAACGTAAGTCGGATTTTAGTTTGATTTATTTATTGCTATTTTACCATTAGAAAACCCATACGAATGATTTATACAAATGCTGTAGCATTGTACCTTTCGTTTGTTTGCATACCTTAGTTGCCATTCTCTAGCATAGAAATTTCTGTACCACATATGATATTGTAAGATAGGGTTTCCCCGTTAAATTTGTTTATTCAAAAATTGGATTGTAATAATAGCAAAATACTAAGCTGCCCTTCTTTAGTTTGCATTTTGGATAATTACGTACTCGCAAAAGTGCAGCTTAATCAAAGTCGTAAGCAAAATACTTCAGCCCATCTTTCGTCTTTTTCTTGCCTCTGGAAAACGGTTACAGGGGTGACTTTCGATGGGTGGGCCAACAGATGTGGCACTCTCGGAATAATAGTAAAGTCTATTTTGAGATTAAGAAAGCTTGCATTTGGCAGAAAGTAATCTCGAAGACAAAGAGCTTTGAGTAATCGGGAGAGAGGATGTAACATAAAAATAAGTGCAACTTGAAGTCCTAATTATCCATTTACTTCCTTGTGGATAGACTAGAAATTTTTTCACACTGTTGCCAGTATAGCAATAGATATTGTGTGCGGATAATATCCAATGATACCCAGATACTATCTACGTAGCCATCACTATATAAAATAGTAAATAGAGAACGCCACTTTATTTTTCTAAAAAAAATTATGAGGTAATGCTATATTACATCTTATACTATGATAACAAAAAGTTATATCTGTACAACAGTTTTAATGGGATACAAGTATTACAGTCATTGTTTTATATACCAATTAAATTTTCAGTAATAATGCTAGTAGAAGCCCTTCTCAACGGAGTCATTTAACGGCTAATCGCGATTAACCCATGGTGCCAACCAATAGTGGAACGCAATTCTCCGTTTAAACAGAGATTAATCGTGGTTAGCCGTTAAACGACTTTAGTGAGACTGGCCCTAAGACTCGTTAAGTTAATGTTGGTTAATTTCATTCAACGCTAAGCTCTATTTACAGCATTTCATTAAATCTAAATTATTTTGAGTGGCAGTCTTCTTGAGTGAAGTCAGTTTGAGTGAAAATCTGTTTCATTTGTGAAAAGAATAGTTGTTTTCATTGATTTTTCATACTCAGTACCCAAAACCCTCTTCTTTCATTCATAAATTCTTAGTCAACTGTGTTAGAGTTAAAGGAAATCATTAATTCCCGAAACATAAATTCAACTTGATAGTCATATGCCTCCATCTATAAAACAGAAATACATTGTCTTATACTTTCGTTAAACGCCATTTTGGAGATATTCTCAAAACCTCTGTGGTTCAAGTTCCTCTAGATTTCTTTCCCACTTGCCTTTGAGTTCTACTGTGTGTTTAGAAGAATGGAAAGAGTATTCTTTTTTTTTTTCCTCTCTTTCCGTCGTCAATGAACGTGCGATATCCTTTTACAGGTGTTCCTCTTGACATTGTAAGCTATTTTCGGAGACGCATGTTCTCCGGCTGGCCAGGTGCCACGTACCAGGCGGGACTTTTTCTTTCAGTTTCTTTCAACAACGTTAATTTCGGATCTCTTCCTCCGTCACAGCTTGGAGGCTTGGCATAAATCGTTTAGAACATTTCTGCTGAACTATGTGGTTGCGAAACCGCTGGCAAAGGCATAGTTGAGAGATAGCAACTAAAAGCAGAACAAGTGGTTGTTTCCTTCAATGTATTATCATTGTTATGTCAAGTTGGGATTTGGGAGCTGAGCTGTTGGCTCTGAATAGCTGTTGCTTTATCTCTTAGTTACAAACTTACTTACTCTAATGACTCAGCTAATGCAGTAAGAAAGTATTAGGTAAACATGCATAGCATCTTATATCCACGCATTGTTTTATTGGCTCCACGGTACAGCATTTGTATTTAACCAAACACCAGATTAATTCTTTACAATCCAGAAATATTTTAAGTTAATAAAACCTCTATTTATTGTATACTTAAAATATTTTTTCGGAAATTGGGTCTCCATATAATTTTAAATGGAACACAATAATTTTAAATGATCTGGTTTTACAGAGTTCTCAAGAATCACAAAATCAATTGCTTCTATCTTAGAGTATAAATTACGTAGTCTTACGGTAAAATGTTCTTTAAAGAGGAGATTTGTTCATAAATTGACAATTAGTTACTTCCAACTTTAAAAAATGCCCCTGAACTTATCCAGACACATTAAAATAAAAGGTTTTACAGGTTACTACTACCGATGTTGGTATACAATTTATTAAAACTTCATAATCCGATTATAAAACTAGTAAATCTATTTCTTTACCTTTGATAAAATATAAAAATTGTCTTTGACATTTACTTCAAATTATATGGGTCTAAACTTCCCGAAGGATATATATTTTTTTATTTTTTGATAAATGACCTGTTTAGTTCTAAATTAACTTTCAGCTGCTCTAATCCTCAGACGAATTTTATCGAAATTTCTTAAGTTATTATTTTTGTCAACTGTTACCTTTGTAAAACAGCTATTAGACTTAATATATCAATTGAAACTTGGGGGGGGGACGTGTTTCTTGTTTTCTGTTTCGAAACACAAATTTTGAAGACTTTTATCAAGACTGTAACAACAGGATTAGATTTATATAGTTATCTTCTAAATAATATGGCATGCATATCAAGAAACTATATTCATTTGGAAGCAGTAAATTCCTAAATAACATTTTGCTTGGTTTACAATTTTAAAAAATCTATTTATCTGATAGAACAGCTTAAAATCATATTTAACATTAATAATGTGGATATATGCTGTCTTTCAACCCTTTATACATTAAATATTATTATTAAAAATACAATTTTTAGTACCACAAAATGAACAAATTTAAAATGAGTCACTAATGTAAAATCCTAAAGGCACAAAATATCCAAATGCTTTCAGATATTTGAATTTATAGTTTGTTCTTAACTTGATTGAGAAACCATTAACTACCGTTAAAATCATTTTGCTCGTTTTCTTTATCGCCAGTTCTCTTCCAAGATATACTTTGTATATATGCATACTAATTTAAAAAGAGAATTTTATACAAAAAAATTTTTTATTAAGTTCAACACAATGTACTATTTCATAAGCCTCAAACTAAGTGATTTTTGGAATATGCACGAGAAACCTCTATCACTAAAAACTATTTTGTGTCAATAAGCTTAGTGTATGTTTTCACTCAAAAGTTTCCTTTCTGTTCCACCACAGGCCGTCAACATCATTGAGAGCAAGCTTCCATTCTCCCGCGACGACCGCTTGGGCTACTTGACTTTCTGCCCCACCAACTTGGGTACCACAATCCGTGCCTCTGTACATATTGCTCTTCCCAAGCTCGCCAAGGACAAGAAGGTTCTGGAGGACATCGCTGCCAAGTTCAACCTCCAAGTCAGAGGTGAGTTTTCTCCATGATTTATCTACAACCCTTGTAATACTCCTATTGAAAAGAGAAAAAACAGGGTTGTTCTTCGAATCGTTGCCCTTTGATAAATTTCTGCCCAGTTCTTTAAACATTCAATGTAGTCCAACTATACTTACCACATCGGGGCATTACTATTGAAGATCCGATAATTAATGCTATATTGAATTTGGGGACATTATTCCTTCTACACTAAATAACGACCTTATTAGAAGGTCCAGATTAACGCTTTAAGATTTCAAGTGGAGTTATTTGTCCCACACTAAACCGCATCTTTAATAGTAGGTCCAGAAAGTAACACTTTAAGCGTTCCACTTCGATCCTTATCCATTTCACACTAAACCGTGGCTTCACTGAAAATCCATAGATTAACACTTTAAACGTTCGAGATGATTCGTTATTCGTCTAATGCTAAACCAATGTTCTACTAGAAAGTACAAAAATTAACGCCTTAAAGAATCAAGATGATTCATTATTTGTCCACACTAAATAATGGCTTTGCTAAAAGATCCAAAGATTAACGCCTTAAACATTCGAGATGTTTCATTATCTGTCCACACTAAACCGTGGCTTTACTAAAAGGTTCAGAGATTAACGTTTTAAACTTTCGAGATGGTTCGGTATTCGTCTTACGCTAAATCGGGGTTTTACTAGAGTCTAGAGATTAACGCCTAATCAAGATAGTTTTATAAATAATCAAGATAGTTTATTATGCATCTTTTCATTCCTATAAAGAAACAGTTAACTGAAGCTGCTCAATAATATTTAACTAAAGCTAAAATTCTTGGTTGAATATTCTTATAACGAAACAGTTAACTGAAGCTGCTCAATAATATTTAACTAAAGCTAAAATTCTTGGTTGAATATTCTTATAACGAATTATTGTTATAACGAAACAGTTAACTAAAACTGCTCAATAATACTTAACTAAAGCTAAAATTCTTGGATGAATTTCCATTCCTATAAAGAAACAGTTAATTAAAGCTGCTCAATAATATTTAAACCACTTAAAACCTCTCTGAAATGTCCTTTTTATTGAAGTCAGAGGGGAAAGTTATCGTTATTGTCTATACAACTCAGTTACTACCGAATGTTAGGTATATCACGTATTTTAGTTGTCAACTGATTGTTGTTATCTGTGCTGAAATATAACTCTTCCACAGGAACCCGCGGTGAGCACACAGAGAGCGAGGGTGGTGTATACGATATCTCCAACAAGAGGCGCATGGGTCTTACTGAGTTCCAGGCCGTCAAGGAGATGCAGGACGGCATCCTTGAGATGATCAAGATGGAGGCTGCCGCCTAAATCACTCAAACCATCTCAGTTCCATTTTCACACCCATTGACAGACAAACGCGACTTCGACATGGAGCTTGAACTATTTCACTAAAGGTCATTGCTTCTTTGTGTATGTATTCTCGGTTTCCCAGCTACTGGGGAAACTACATCTGTGCCATTACTTTTGTCTTTCTCCGCGAAACATTTGATGATACAATAAAACTGTATTTTTAACTTCTGTTTAAACCGTCTTTGTGTCTTGATTATACTCTACCGTTTGCCATACTTTCTCCAGTCGCCAAATTATCTGTCGTTTGATACAGCAATTGATGACTTGAATCGATATCGGTTCTGGAAGAGACAAGTTGATAGATTTTATCGAAGCCACCTTAGGGTCCTTTCACACTAAACAAATCTTACTCAAGATGAATTTGATTCATGATTTCAACATATCTCAGCTGATTCAAACCAAGTCAACCAGAATACAACTCCTTCTCTTTAAATCGTATCTTTTCTCAGTTACATTCGAGCTTCCAGTATGAATGCTGTAATAACTAACATAAAAGCGTTCGAATACTAAGTGATAATTTGAACAACAAAAAAATAGCTGTAGATTCCCAAAATAAATATAAAAAATCAGATATTAGTATTTTGAAAGGTTTAAATCTTCTCCAATTTTTCTCTGTAGAAACAATTAAATTTGTCTTGTAGTACTCCTATCACATGAGTCATGAAACATACTTTCTTTTTCCATACGTCTTTCTCTTTTCATAATTAAAAGTTCTACATCTTGATGGTTGATTCATAGCTGACTGACTATATTGCAGCCTTCCAGCTATACTGCATTTGAGATATGTCACAGACAACATCGGTGTCACAATAGCGCCAGAAGTTGTCATTATGACGCGGCAGAAAGGGAAATTTATAGTACCATATTATAGTTACCATTTCTGGTGACTTTTGACGTCACTATGACGTGAAAGTCAAATGTGACACATCTCGACTGCAATATGGTAGCATCTGAAGATGATTCGGGCAGACCAAATCTTGAGCAAACTTGAATCAAGTCAGGTCGAAAATAGGCGGTGGACTAATCCAGCCCATCGAGTACATCGAAAGAAATATATCTGCCAGACTTATATAACCTAAGATTTGAATAATGAACGTAAAAAGCACTAACTGCCTGTTGTTATAATTCAATGATGATGTTTCTCGACTTAAATTGCAGTTACAGCATTGCTTTTCAAATGTTGGTAGACGAGCAAAAGCACATCAATATTTTAAAATCCATTTGACAGAATGAAGAACTTCCATCGAACCTATAAAAGGTTGAGTACTGATCCACGTCCACATTCTGGGAATAGCCTAAACGGGCCAAGAAGTTAGGGATACACAGTTAAGTTTAAAGCAGAGAAATGCACTTTGCTTTTCTGAGTGCGATCAATTATTGACTTGTGTCAGTAGTCATTGGTAGCAAAAAGATAACCCTCGGAAGATATTTTAGTAAATAACAAATTGTAGTGGAAGAAAGAAATTTGAAGCAAATATAAAAAATATTCATTAAAGTGGTACGTATGTCTCCCCTTCATCAAAGCGATTTTTATTAACGTGTTTGGCAAAATTTTAAGACAACTGCACATAAATGAACCTGCAACCTTTTTTCCGAGAGCAACTTGGAAACCGATTATGGTTAAAGGAAGTAGAGTGCACTCCGCTTAACCCTCTGACTGCTCATCCCGCGATTTCCACGGGCATGTGTTTTCTTCCTTTATTAAGAAGCGCATTCGGCCTTTTTACCGTTTAACCAGTCGAATAAAGTATATACAGTATTAGACATTTAATTTGGTAATAAATAGAATTATATGACTAGAACTATAGTTATATTAGATAACAGAATCATAGATAGTATGTTATAATAGAAGTTAACTGTATTAATTCCTCCAATTATCATATAAATCATCTCTATATATATGAAGATATTTTTCGGTATAATATATATATATATATATTATATATATATATATATATATATATATTATATATATATATATATATATATATATTTATTTATTTTATTAACATATATATATATATATATATATATATATATATATATATATTTATATACATATATATATATATAAATACATATATATATTATATATATAATATATATATATACATATATATACATATATCTATACATATATAAATATATACATATATAACTACATATATATATAAATATATACGTATATATATACACATATATTTACATATATATATACATATATATAAATATATAAATATATATATATATATATATATATATATATACATATATATATATACATATATATATATATATATACATATATATATACTTGAACTATGCAACAAAAAAATACCCAATTTTAAAAGAGATCTCGGTTTACAAATTGAGCAGTCAGAGGGTTAATGTGATCGCTGTTATTTAAAGATTTATCGAAATCACGTGGTCCCGATTTTCTCTATTCATTTGTAAAATGTTGTAAAGATCGCTTTATGGGATCGTTACATCGGTTAATGGGATCCGCTTTCGAACGGTCATTTTAACTGGCAAAGGAATATTCACAATGTATTTAGAGAAGAAACCCATTATTTTCTTTCTCTTCGCTGATGTTTTAATTTAATGAGAATTTTCCCGTCTCTATTTATAGAGAAATGGAGAATTATCAGAGGAGTGGGGTTTTACACGATTCCTGGAATTTTTCAGATACACGCACACCTGCTGGTGGTCAGTGGTTGTCAGATAAGCAGAAGACAACACATTATTATAGGAAATGAGAAGGAACGTATTCCCATTTTATGCCTTGCTCGCTTGCATGCAGCTAGACGATGTGGAAGCCAGAAAGCGAAAGGATTTAACATTAAAACGAAAAGATCGAAATTTTAAATCGTTGTCACAGGTTACCAAAAATGAGTCGGCACAATGCTGCAGCGCTGTTAAACGTTTCTCAGCTTCTAAATTGCATTGAAAGTGTCAAAACGTGGAGTACAACACCGCTCCGATGACTTTAAAAAACATTATGATTACGAATGATTTATCAATGAGCTTCTTAGAAAAAATTGTAGACAGTCAACAATTGATCGTTATTTTTAACCATGTATATAATTTTTATGTTTTAAAGGATAATTTATAGTACATAAATATAAGGTGAGTTTTTTTCATTTTATTTTGAAACTAGCATATAGCCCATCATATGACGGGATTAGTAAAATTTTTATATTCCAGAACTGTTAAGTACCCAATGAGGCAGGTAAAAAAATAGTTTGTTTTTTGGCTGAGAACTATCTGGTTCACTCTCAATAATTTATTTATCGTCATACTCCTCTAATGTCTCCCGATGCTGTAATGCAGTTTAGAATCACGTTGATTTCATTTAGTCGAAAACCGTGTGGTTATGTATAATAAACAAACACACAAAAGAACAAACTTCTAAATTTCTAAATATATATAAATTAAAAGTTAGATTTATATTAGTCCGTGAAACAGACTCCTAGACTAAAAAAAAGTTAGATATGACTTAAATAATATAATATTATATAATGTTATTAATGTTATTATATAATGTATTAATGTATTATATATAATGTTAGATATAATTTAAAGTTAGATTAAAAGTTAGATATGAAAAGAATTTATTGTTAATACAGGTGGTAAAAGTTTCATTGCAACAAAAATAATCGATGATTAAATTTAAAATTATCACGTATGTACCTAATCTATTATTTAAGCCAAATATAAAAGAAAATCATTTACGTAATATCTAAGTTCAGTGATAAAAGATATTAAAATAGTGTAGACGATATTTAAATAGTTTAAAATATGAAATGATTAAATGAGATGTTTAAAGGAATGACGTCACAATGATAGAAAAAATTGTTATTTTTACCTATTTATTAAGTGATAAATGGATAAATTTAATCGCCTGCTCTTAACCGGGGAAAATAGGGCTTGAAATAATGGCATTAAACTCTCGAAAAGGGGGGAAGGGTTGGATTTCGAACGTTTTAAAGACGACAGTATTTTTTGCTGTGATATGAAGCATATTTATACCAATTTATTTTAGAATCGGATCGATAGTTTAGGAGAAGATAAACTTTATTCGCTTTGAATGGATGCCTCTATCCATTCCAGGTCCAACCGCTTCATAAATTGGAGGACAGACGGACAGATAACTAAGGCTATTATTATATAGGGGATTTAGTACGTGTGAATTAAGGGGGGGGATATTTTATTAATTATGCATATCGTTTATAGTTATGCAAAAATGAACCTGCAACCTTTTTTCCCAAACTGAAACACATTAAGGGAGTACTGTACTTAGTTTTTAATTTTAACTTTGAGTACAAAAACCTTTAAATCATGTGATGCATGATTTGAAAATTTATATTGTTTCACAAATATATTTGAAATATATCTGTTGAAAAAGTTATTAAAAAGTAGTTCAATGTCATACACCCGTTTCTACGGTATGGACGTCCAACACATTTATTTTATCATTATAGCATTTACTCGGACCAAAAAAGCCACAGCTTGCAATTGCCACTGGTTTATTGGAATATAGGGATATATCAAAAGTATTGACCTTGAGTGCTTGATCGCAACAGTCACTTTTCCCGATAACGAAGCACTCGCACCCGGACCAAAAAAGCCACAGCTCGCAATTGCCACTGGTTTATTGGAATATAGGGATATATCAAAAGTATTGACCTTGAGTGCTTGATCGCAACAGTCACTTTTCCCGACAACGAAGCACTCGCACCCGGACCGAAAAAGCCACAGCTCGCAATTGCCACTGGTTTATTGGAATATAGGGATATATCAAAAGTATTGACCTTGAGTGCTTGATCGCAACAGTCACTTTTCCCGACAACGAAGCACTCGCACACGGACCAAAAAAGCCACAGCTTGCAATTGCCACTGGTTTATTGGAATATAGGGATATATCAAAAGTATTGACCTTGAGTGCTTGATCGCAACAGTCACTTTTCCCGACAACGAAGCACTTGCACCCGGACCAAAAAAGCCACAGCTCGCAATTGCCACTGGTTTATTGGAATAATATATCAAGATCTTTCTTCTTAATAATCTTCCTTCTTTCTCCTCAGTTTTCATTGTCAGCACCTATGTTAGAGCTTCCAGTAGCAATTCCATCATCTCATCTGGATAATCTTTTCTTCATTGGGGAAAAGGTACTCCGTAAAGGTAATAAATAAAGATACTCCGACAAAAATTTTCTATACTTCTCAATAGTTTCTCATTTTTTTTTTCAAAGCATAAGTAAGGTGTTGAATTAGAGACTTAGCCATTTGTTCCTGTTAAGTTTTCTTTAACCTGTACCTCTTTAAACGATCGATAGAACGTCACTGTTAGTTCCGTTGTTTTATTATTAATATTATAGTTATAATTTTTTCTGCATTCTTATAAACTTTTGTGGAAATGGAAGAGAATATGAGAAATGGGGTGACGTATCTTGTGGGACACTTTATTTTATTTCAGAAAAAGATATTTGTGATCGGAAATGATGTAAAAGGAGTTTTTTGATTTTGTGACTCAAAGTTTTGTGTTCTCTTTGGAGATTTTAATGCACATCACCCGCGGTGGAATTGCCGTAACTACAATAGCACTTGCAGCATTGGCAGGTACACAAGTAACTACGCTAACGATAAGGCTATTGATATAGTCTTTCCCCCGCCCTCCCCCATCAGATATGGAAATTTTGGTGAAGCCACCTAATTTACCTCTTGATATCAGTGTTGAGGATGCACTTTCTTCGGACCACGTCCCCGTGATTCTCACACTTGCCTTTAACTTTCCCCTTCCTGCCATTAGCACCTCCACCTTCACTGACTGGAACATTTATACTAGGACGGTTGCTGACTTTCTCCTGCCCAACAGTGAGACTAACAGCCTTGACGACTTGGATAGAGCTGTACGAGCCATAACTAATGTTATCTCCAACGCCCTTAATACTGCCAAAAATAGTTTGCCAATTAATAATCACTTAAAACTCCCCCTTTATATCAAACTAAATATTAAGCACCGAAATAATATCAGATTATTTAATTTCGATTTAGGAGAAATATAATTTGACATAAATAGGCAATGTAAATTGGCAGTAATGGTTTCCAATTTGAATAAACAATTCAGTTTAGTATCTGAACAACATAGTTTTCTTTTAAGTGTTGCACTTAATTATTCATAAAAAAAAAATTTTTTTCGTATCAGAAATCCTAATTTTTTAGGATCAAATTGTAATTATAAAAATTTTAATTACCAAGAAAAATAAAAGGTTTGGAATGAAAGAAAGCTAAGGCTATTAAAAAATAATAATACATACCCTCCTATTTTAAAGTACTATCGTGATATATCAATGATATCAATATCAATTTGGGGATATATCGCGATATTAAATTTCTAATATTGTCTAGCCCTAATAATAACAATGATACAAAATGCCTAAATTCAAGGAAAATTAGCCAAAATATCTATTTTACAGTTAAGTATTTCTCTCAAAATTTAAAACTTGTTAAATTAATCAAAGATTCTACGCCGTTACATTAAAACTAATTTCATGACTGCATTTAATTCAAATTCAGAAATATTCTTACGTCAGACGATAATTCTTTATATCATTTAAAAAACTGCGACTACTACTAGAGAGTTGAACATTGTAGTCAGACAAAGAGCTAACTTTGACTGCAATTTGTCTGAGAACATTACAGTCAGACACAGAGAGCGAGACGCGAGGCAGCAAACTTATTTTATCTCTAAAGTATTTCTATCTAAAATTAAAACTTGTTACATTTATCAAAGAAT
>CM063497.1:23838132-23865632 GCA_032207245.1 Pardosa pseudoannulata
ACATTGTATTTCTTGCTTTTTATGGCGAATTTAATTAATGCCCAGTGCACCATCGTAATAGAATTATAATCTCTTAATTAAACAAAACGATTTGGAAACTGGACATTTATATTAATGGGCAATTAATCCCTTAACAGTTTACAAAACCAACAGCTCCAAATTATTAAAAATCAACCAAAGTGAACCATTAATGGTTTGATATATTTAATATTTTTAAGCATTGCGAGCTTTTAATATATAAATAACACAAGGAGAGCTGAATGCAAATATCGTATAAATTATAATATAGCTACAAATTGTTTGGACACGGCGAGATCAACAGAAAGTGTCAGGCGATCATACTTAAATCATTATCGCCAAGTTGGCGAGGGTACCCTGTTCTTTAGTCAAGCCATCACGGGGATCTTAGATCGTTTAAATTTAATGTTTTATAAGATGCCATTTCAAAGTAGACTATTCCAAATTTCTCATCAGCCGACATCGTTAAAATGGTGGGAACAGATGCAGTTATTGTGAAAATATACGACACGAAAATCATCTTAAATAGACTTTTATTTTCAGCAACAGCGCATATCGTTATCATCTGACAGATAACGATCACAAACATACACTTTTCCTCTTGCTCACTTGTTCAATCAAGTCACTTTTATGTGCAACAATTTCATACACAGCATTTTCAAGAATTATAAAAATAACTTGTATTTGTAACTCAAAACCAAACTATATACACTACAAACACCAAAAAAAAACGAAACCTTTCAACAAACCATATACAAAATATTGCTGTTAACCGCAAGTGTGACTCTAACATTCAAACATTAAAACGAAGGGGAAATTAACAGATTTGTATACACGTGGATACATAGAAGACATTACAGACACCAGGATATATGTTTCTTATACTAAGTCATGACTAGATATACTAAGCAGTCAACTGGGATCGAACAAATTTATTCTGGAAGGCATTAACATCACTTATGCCTTCGCGAGACAAGTTTGCACTGCTTGATACCTGCATATAGGTTCTTGTGTACTATCACAACCATGCTTCAAACTATTGCCAAATTCGGATTCATTATATTCCTGTATAAAAAAATTCCTCAGACGTTGCCAACATAGTTGTGTTAATACACAAGTTGTTAAAGATTAGATACTCAATGGTTATAAAATGAATAAAGTACGCATGCCGATGAAGAAGCGAAAATTTTTAGCAATCAAGTTGTAATTTACATCGATGATTTTGCTAATTACTGCATATTTAAAAATTTCAAATCTGAATGTTTTAAAATTCTATAGCCAAGAATAATTCATTATTTTAAACTTCTACCATTTTAAATATATGCATATAATAAAAATTTAGCCAGATCTCAATTCATTCATAGATAACGTAGAACAGTTATAAAATTTAAATCAATGAAAAATATATTCAGGAATTTTTTTAAGTTTTTAGCAAATTAACTATAAAATATAATTCCTGTTTGAAAATTGTAATGTATATTCACCAAATTTTTATTTAAAATTTAACTTTAAATTAGCACTAAAGCAGTGAATGAATTTTCTATAAATTAAAATTTCTTAATATTAAAGATTAAAATCTATATATAAAGGTTAATATTACTTCCCACCTTTTTTTAGTTTTAACTTTAATTGACCACCAGTAATATAATTATACTTAAGAATATTATTTTCTACAGAGATTTTAACTTTTATCCAAAATCAAAACGTTGAAAGAACACCTGACTTAGTGCTGCCATCTGGTGCAACGTTTAGGAAGTATATTTTAAAAAATATTCTAAAACTAACAAAACAAGCCTAAGAACGTAACGCCCAGAATTAAAGACAAAAAATTAATGACTCGAATTTAGATTTGAAATGCTTAGTAAAACAACCAAATCATTCATTGATACATAGTAATAAAAAAAATTATAAATGAGATTTACAAACCTTCTTGGTAAAATTTGAAAATAAATTATTTTGGAAACAACTACATACAAATAATAATAAATTATAGAGTTAAATAAAATTAAGATCTGGCTAAAGCATTGAATACATAGATATTAATACACAATTTTTACTTGAAAATTTGATTAAAGCCATTAAAAAATTAGATGAGACCAATAAAAATGACAAATTTCGAATAATTTTGATATACTAACTTTCTACATAAAATAATATGGAAGAGAGGTGGAAGAAACATTTGGAATCGCAATATGGATTCAGCAACATACAATTATGGAAAATTAGTAATTAAATGATTAGTGTAAAACATAAATAAAGTGTCAACTACATACAACTCAGTCAATGAAACAATATATAAATTAGTAATAATGATGATCAAAACAAACCTGTTATAAACAATAAATTTTTACATTAACAACAATCTAAAAATTTAACATTTATTAATATATAAAATATTAAATTTTTAGCTATTAATAAAAATAGAAAACTTGAAATAAACTGACCTAAAAATAGTTAAGGTAAGTGAAGAGGATTTAACAATTAGTTGAATGCCTACTGAAACTAGATTATATGTCTAGGTCAATATATAGTCAAACAATTTGACTTATTGAGTAAATATACTTCTTATATCTTCTAAATTAACAGCAAATATTAGCATTTAAACTTTTTAAAATAAATTTTAACGAATCAAAAATTCCAATATTAATTTATTTAAATATATTTTGATTAATTCAATTAAATAAACCTTAATGGGTTTCATAATAAACTGAGTGAAAAATTAATCATATAGTTATTCGTAGCTTTTGTAAACATGATAATTAATATTTAATATAACAGAAATTAAATATGTTAATACAAGACTTTACTAAGACTTAGTTGAATCTTTAGAACTAAATAGAATAAAAAAATTTATTTCAAATAATAGTAAAAATTTATTTACAAAATATCCTTGCTTGGTATTAGAGCAACACCTTTTATATTACAGTAGTAAATAATTTATTTGTAAATGACAAGAATGAAAATTATTAATTCATACATAAATATATTTTGAGTAGTTCAGTTAAATAAATTATAATGGATTTTCTAATAAATCAAGTGAAAAATAATCTTACAGTTACATGGTTGCTTTTATATACATAATGACTAATATTGAATGCCTACTGAAACTAGACTATACGTCTAGGTCAAGTCAAATAATTTGACTTATTGAGTAAATATACTTCTTATATCTTCTAAATTAAGAGCAAATATTAACATTTAAACTTTTTTGAAATAAGTTTTAACATGTCAAAAATTCTAATATTAATTTAATTAAATATATTTTGAGTAATTCAATTAAATAAACCTTAATGGATTTCATAATAAACTGAGTGAAAAATTGATCATATAGTTATTGGTAGCTTTCGTAAACATAATGATTAATAATTAGTATAAGGTCAAGTCAAAAAACTTGACTTATTGAGTAAATATACTTCTTAATCTTCTAAATAACAGCAAATATTAACATTTAAACCTTTCTGAAATAAGTTTTAACAAATCAAAAATTTCAATATTAATTTATTTAAATATATTTTGGGTAATTCGATTAAAAAACCTTAATGGATTTCATAATAAACTGAGTGAAAAATTGATCATATAGTTATTGGTAGCTTTTGTAAACATGATGATTATTATTTAGTATAACAGAAATTAAATATGTTAATACAAGACTCTAAAAGACTCAGTTGAATTTTTAGAACTATAGAATAAAAAAATATATTTCAAAGCAAAAATTTATATAGAAAATATTCTTGTTTGGCATTAGAGCAACACCTTTTACATTACAGTTTGAAATAATTTATTTTTAAATGATAAGAATGAAAATTATTAATTCATACATAAATATATTTTGAGTAATTCAATTAAATGGATTTTAATGGATTTTCTAATAAACTGAGTAAAATATTAATCTTACAGTTAAATGATAGCTTTTATATACATAATGACTAATATTTAGTATAACAGAAAATAAATATGCTAAAATTAGTTAATGGCATACCTTAATAGCTTAAATTAAACTTGAGAGCAACAACTTTTATACTGCAGTTGGAAATAATTTATTTTTAAATGATAAGAATGAAAATTATTAATTCATACATAAATATATTGAGTAATTCAGTTAAATAAATTTTAATGGATTTTCTAATAAACTGAGAGAAAAAATTAATCTTATAGTTAAATGGTAGCTTTTATATACATAATGATTAATATTTAGTATAACAGAAAATAAATATGCTAAAATTAGTTAATGGCAAACCTTAATAGCTTAAATTTAACTTCAGAACAATAACTTTTATACTGCAGTTGGAAATAATTTATTTTTAAATGATATGAATGAAAATTATTAATTTATACACAAAGAATTTATAGTTATATAAAGTTATACTAATATTTCTAGTTATAAAACCATGCAGTTATAACAACCTGTAAAATTTTCAAATTTTTAAGTGAATAGATAATTTAATGATTGAGTGAAAGCCGTTATAAATTATATAACATATTATTGAGATTTAAGAGAAACATATAAATGTTTATAAAGATTGTATAAATTAATTTTTCATAATTTCTCCTTTTAAAATTAATCTAAAAACAAACATGCAATTTCAGAACTGAAAAAATATTTGTTGATTGAAATAATTGTATTACAAAGTTCTCATGTACAAGTTCTTGTACATTTCTTTTTAAACTTTTATATCTATTCTAATTCTATAAAATAGACATAGCTGCCATGGTGATATTTCTCCCTTAATATTTTAACAGAATAATTTTTCAATGATAACAAGAAATAAAATAAATAAAAAACACCCCACACCCAAGACATTTACTAATGCCAATATGGCATAAATATAACTTGAAATATTTAAAAATTCTAATCAATATATACTTGCATAATCCTCTTCATTCACTTTATTATAAAGAGCAATAAATATATACGCTTTACTAAAAAGTAAAGTCAACTAAAACAAACGGCAGGGATATCATCAGAACTATTTAGAAGTTTCTAAAAAGCTGCCTAGAAAATTTCATTGACAATGATTGTCATGAGTAATATCTTCCATTTAAACTGCAAAATATAATATAGGAAATCCATTATTTGTATAAAGTTTAAAATCTCTTACACTAGCAAGACTGATTGCAAAGAACAGTAGCTTCCTGTTATCATCTTTGTAGCACCAGATAAAATATCTTACATGTCCAAGGTTATATTCCATTCATATTTAGCTTTAAGCACTATATACACTGATAACAAGTACTGAGCTGCATGAAATAGAGAGAAGTTGAATACATTTTATAGTTACCGAGATATACTATTAACTAAAATTTTATTTACAGCAGATGTTACAGGCTTGCAACTGCTGAGGTACTTTCAAAAAGGTGAGAAAAGTGACAAATAATACAGAATAAGTGACCAAAAAGTGACTAAACATTGAAAAAAAAAAGCGATTTTTTTTCTCCTCTTGATTACAGATGCTATTATTAAGATTTTTCTATTTATTTTAACTCTAAATCAAATGATTCATGCAAGACATGATTTTAGCATCAAATACAAAAAAGGTTAAAAATTTTGTTTAACACAACTCAACATTGCTTTTTATTCAAGAAAATCTATAAATTAGATTTGAATACAAACAATACATTAATTTTATAATCACAATTTTCTGCATATATTAATGATGTTTTTAAATATGTACATCGCTAGATTAGAGTATCTAAATAAAAATTGTGAAGTAAAAGAAAAAAGAGAAATGTGTGCTTTGGCGTAAATTACTTTAATGTATTAGATGTACATTTCAGTACAAATGTAGATTTCAGGAACTTCTTTACGACTTTTTAAAATCACTAAATTCTGGAAACCATATGACTAATTACATTTTAATAAGAAAAATAAGATTACAACATCACATTTTTGGTCTTTTACTAAAATATTTTGTTATTAATTCAGATTTTCTTTTTTCGACAACAGATTTTTGCTTTGATACACCATGAAAAAAGTGACTAAAAGTAATCAATTGTAAAAAAAGTGACTAAAGGTGAGAAAAGTGACAGAATTGCAAGCCTGATGTTATGTAAATCAAGCGTCAATATGCAAAACATAAAATTAAATTATGAATACCTATTATTCAAAGGAATATTTAGTTACTATATTGGTATAAAAGTTCAAAAGGGGGAAATGCTTCAAAATATGATTTATAATTTAATGATATCAGCATTAATAAATTGTTTAATTTAATTCAATTTAAATCCAACTTTTAAAATTTGTTTATGCATAACAGCTTTGAGCTAGATAAACACAGTTACTAGAGCAACATTGTCTAGTTTTTAAATCATATTTATCAAAATACACAAATTATGCAGTAATTATTCAAAAATACCATTAAATACTTTTGAATAATTAAAATATTATTTCCAATCGTTAACTCTGTTTAAATACATGTTCCAAAAATCTAAAGTACATTTCACTTTTAGTCGGACTTATTGTCTTTTCAATTTAAATTATAGCATTTACGAGTTATTAACACATATATATACTTTAAAAAGACACAAATCTACTTTCAAGTAAAATATGTAATTTTTCTAAACACATTACAAATTATTAATTTTAAATAAATATAATGCATATTACTTTAATTTGCAGCAAAATTTCACTATAACAGACAGAAATTAGTTCAAGTTTTCTCAGATGTCAACTAATACGAAAGCAAACACATATTCAAATAAATTATACTTATGTTAAAAAATTAATCTATTTACCAGTTTTAAAATGTAGTGTATTTATAATAAAAAAAAAACTATTAATATGAAACAAAAAGTAAAGGGAAAAGAGATTAAATAAACAATTCATAACAAATATGAACAATTTTTGTTCAGTTAATGAGACACTATATTTCTAGAGAGAGGGATATTAATCAGCCATTAAAAAAGGCAGTTAAAGACACTCCAGTTCATACAAAAAAAAAAAGAAAGAAAGAAGACTTTTAGTCCCATTTTCATGAAAAAAAAAAAAAAAAAAAAAGAAGAAGAAGAGAGACATTCTCAAGAAAAATGGATTAACTCCCAAAAACTGTAAAACAATTTATAATATTGATTAATTCTAAATAAACAAGACTTAAAGTAAATCTTTTTTTTTCCTTTAAAAAAAAATAAATTAACAAAAATAAAAAAAGTTTAAAAGTAACTCACTTGCATATTTCTAGTTACTTCCCAAAATAACTCTGTAGTATAAATATAATATATTGTTATTATATTATATATATTTATAATTGTTGTTTTATAAAATATTTAAATCATATTAAATAACTAAGACAAAGGAATTCATATAATTTTCATTGTATAATTTTAATCATATAAAATTGAGTAACTCAAATAGTTTTATGAACTCACCAAAATAAAATATAATTAAAATATCGCTTCCACTAATTAATCATGAATACTGAATTTGCGAAACTTAAAACTTATTCAAGGGTCTGAAAAGATTTTTACAGTGAAATTATGCTGGATATACAAAAATAAATATTCGTGCAAATCACAAATGTGAAGACATATGCACACACAAATTCCTTATCAATAAATAATACAACCACATACCTGTAAATAAATATAGTCATCGTCAATATGTAATATATATTACATTTGCACTATATTAGACAACTGTATAACGTATTTATAAATACAGTTATATACAAAAGCTTCTGAAAGAAGTTAATTATGGTTATTTATAGTGTAAAATGATCTACTGAATCTATACAATTACTTGGTAATGAAGTAGTTACTCCTAATAGCAAGATATAAATACATGGTAAAAAATATAATTAAAATTGTGAAAGCTGGGAAAATGGACAAAAGGATGCAATGCAAAATACTTGGAAAAAAGCACAGAAATAGAGTATGCAATACATTAAAAATATCTATTAAAGTTATGTCAGTAAGGCATATTACAAGAAAATGGTAAAAACCTTCATAAAAAAGTATTAGTTTGGCTGGAAGAACTTAAGTTTTTAATTCAATATACCATCAGTAGATTAATAGTTATGCATGCAGTTTAATTTCAAACATTAGAAAAATCCTTCAGTTTTCAAGCAAAACTGAGTCCAAAATTGATTTGGTTTGGTTTGGTTTGGAGTGCTACGGTCTACTTTTTCGAAACACGAGGCTAATGAGACGGGAACTACAGCTTAAATCCGATTCTGAACGGCTACGAACATTCATGCTACAGTGGGATTCAAACACACAAACTCCGGTACCAAAGGCCAGCACCCTAACCAATCGGCCATCATTCTGCCTAAAATTGATTTAGAGATGATTCAGAGGAAAATATACAGGGAGGGGGGGAGATACTAATCACATCAAGTCTCTCACTTCTGGAAATTAATCTGGAGTTTATTGTATTACATTTTATAACACTAAAATATATGCAAGTTTTCAAGAGATAAAAATTATTTTAACTGCATATTTACCAAACTTTAATTTTGAAATAAAAATTTTAATTTTTAAAATTTCTATTGACTTTAAAATTTGAATATTTTTGCTCCAAATTGTTTTTATAAATTTATTGAGACATATTATATAAGATTTTGCATGAACTTTTAGACATACACAAATGCATAGTATTAAATTTTGAATAATTTTTTTACTAAATTTTATTTTGTTTTATATTTAAAAAAAATAGTGACTTTTTTTAGTAAACTCTCAGTCCAGTTTCAGCCCTTCTTAAAATTAAATCTTGGCTATGACCTTGTAATTTTCCCATTTCTAATTCGTGCATTTCAGCTATTTCATGGCATAAATCAGTCATTAAAGCATCAATAATCGAAATGTTACAGTTAAAAATCCATACAATGATATTGATTATTTTATAATGACCCACAAATTGTAATTAATTATAGTTAATTTTGGACTTAGTGACTTTTGCTTGAATTCTGGTAATTTGATTTATTATCCCTAACCATACACAGGCTTCACTGAGCATCTGATGGATGTTTACAATGAAATACTTTCTACGAAAATAAAAAATTTAGAGTTTCAAATTCTTAAATATGAAAAGCGATCTGACATATGAAGCATCAGATGCAACAATTAAAAAAAAATTTTCAAAATCATTTTTGTTACTTAGGGTGGATTTTTAATTATATTAATTATACATAATTACCCTCCCCAAAAATAATAACCAATAAAATTTGAGTTATACTAAGAACTTCTATCAAAATAACTTTCCTAGAACAGAGAAATAAAGTATCCAAAACAGTTAATAAAACACATTTGAATAGCTAACTGTATATACATAAAATAGATATGATATAAATAAATTATATGCCTCATATAATTAATATGCATTTAATCGACAAACTGCATGCATAATTTGTATTACTACTTCCTATTACAATTTGACTGCAGATTTAATGAAGTTATTTTCCTAAAACATACAGCAATGAAATGTTTAACTATTTTTTATATTTATATATTCCTTCACTCTTTTTTAAAACCTAAAAAGCTATGTTAAACATATTTCCTTAAAAAAAAAAATAAAAAAAAAAAACTGATATCACTGATAAATTAAATTGAGAAATACCAGATAACAAATCAATGAAAAATATTACATAGGAGTATATTTAAATTTCTGTAAAGAATAACTATAAACTTTGGTTTCACAACATATTTATTTAAAATTTATAAAATTACGGTTTTAATTTTTCAATAAGAGTAAATCTGAATATCTGACTTACATAATAAACACTGAATGGTCTTAATAAAAAGTATATTATATAATAGCCTAATAACTGCATAATAATAACTATATAATAGTCAAGTTCAATACTTTGACACTATATATCAAGTATGCCTTAAAAGAAACTAAAATATTGAATTTGTAATTATGTAATAGGAAGTAAAACACTGAGTTATTATTAAATAGTGTGTGATCAAATTAACAGAATGATTAATGCAGATTTTATTTTTTCAACAGCACTAAGCAAATCATTTATTCAATAAGCAATTTAGAGATATAGAGTTTAACTAAAATATCTGATATTTTATTATATATGCATACATACATATATGAATATATATATATATATATATATATATATATATATATATATATATATATATGTATATATATACACATATATATATATACATATATATATAAAACCCAATCTGAAAAGAAATAAAAATTCTGTAATATTGACTACAAATTTATTAATTAATTATAATATTTAAGTGGTAATAAAACTGTAAACAGGAATAATCTATATGGAAAAAACATTGAAAATTTGATACCAAACCTAATTACTTAATAGCAAAAAATTATTAAAAACCTTTTTAATTTACAAGATAATTTAAGTTTACAAAATATTATAAACAGTTTTTTAAAAGAGCAAAAATTATTTTTAGATTTCATTTTTTACAAATAATAAAATGAAAATTAAACTAACTATTATTGTGTAATGAATATATTTTACATAATATTTAAAATTTGAAAATATTAAATAATAAAAAACTTAAATCATCAGTCTTTTAAGCAAAACCCTTAAAAGTGAGTGATAAATAAAAGTTGATAATTTAATATTATGTTGTAATAAAATATAACTAAAACACCCATATTTGTTTAAAACAATCATTTATAGCTAAAATCAAAGCTTTTTGACAATAACAACATAAAACAGCAATAAAGTAAAACATTAAAATCTTAATGATACTTAATGCCAAGAATATGTATGTAAAAAAATTTAAACCATATTATTTTAAAAGATTACAGAGTAAATATAAAGAAAATATACTTTTTATTTAATAATGAAATATAATGAAATTTTAATATCTTTATATAATAATGAAAATATAATATGCATATTAAAATTAATTAAAATATTGTCAAAAGGTAGTAATCCAAAGAAAAAAAATATTAATGTTTATTAAATTAACAAAAAAATTACATAAAACTTAACTATATTATTTTAAAATTAAAGAATTATAATAATTAAATCATCAGGGTGGCCATCAAAAATTATTTTAATAATTCTTTGTAATTCCAGGTTTTTTAATAGAATTTCAGGTTTTTGCAGACAACACTGTGATTCTTTAATGCCTAAATTCTCTATGCCCATAAGGGAGCAAAGAAATTTTATATTAAAAAAAAAGAAAGGAATATCTTAGGCGAAAATAAAGCATACAATGAATATATATATAACCTATAGAAAACATCAGGTAAAAGATATAAATAACTTTACATTACTAAATATCAGTTTAACTATTCCTTATTCAGTTTTTTAATACAAGGATTTCAAAATATATTTAGCGCAATTAAATAAAAATAAAAGAAATCTGTTTTTAATTCCAAAATAACAAAACAGAGCAAAATTATCTACACTTTGATCATAAGTTCAGAGAAAATCGACTGTTTGAAATAGGATCACAAAAGATCAAAATAAAAAAAAATTTAAAAAAGGCATATCTTAGGCAAAATAAAACATGCAATGAAAATATATATAACCTATAGAAAATGTCAGGTAAAAGATATAAATAATTTTACATTATTAAATACCAGTTTAACTATACCTTATTCAGTTTTTTAATTCAAGGATTTCAAAATATATTTAGAGTAATTAAACAAAAATAAAAGAAATCAGTTTTTAATTCTAAAATAACAGAACAGAGCAAAATTATCTACACTTTGATCTTAAGTTCAGAGAAAATCGACTGTTTGAAAATAACAGAATCTCATATGAATTGACATCTACACAAATATCGACATCTTTTTTTAAATTCACTGATATTTCCCAGATTTTTAGGTTGTTGGCCATTCTGAATATAACTTTCTATTTTCTAAAACATATAAAAATATTGCCAAAGTAAAAAAATAACAAACTTTTATGTACCATCTATATAAAATTAGCATTAATTCTTGTAATAATTAATATTTATTTTAAAACTTTATCCTTTTTTAAGTTCAATAACTTTTTCAGGTTCTTTTATGTAGATGCATGTTAATCTAAGCATTACCAGTACATACAGAAATAGCTAAAATTAATATACGAAGCTTAGTGCAGGAAGAAGAAATGTAAAAGTACCATCTACATAAAATCAGCATTAATTCTTGGAATAATTAAAATTTATTTTAAAATTTTATCCTTTTTTAAGTTCAATAACTTTTTCAGGGTTTTTTTTATGTAGATGCATATTAACCTAAGCATTACCAATACATACAGAAATAGCTAAAATAAATATATTACGCTTAGTGCAGGAAGAAAAAATGTAAAAGTACCATCTACATAAAATCAGCATTAATTCTTGCAATAATTAAAATTTATTTTAAAACTTTATCCTTTTTTTAAGTTCAATAATTTTTTCCGGTTTTCTTTTATGTAGATGCATATTAATCTAAGCATTAACAATACATACAGAAATAGCTAAAATTAATATACGAAGCTTAGTGCAAGAAGAAATGTAAAAGTACCACCTACATAAAATTAGCATTAATTCTTGGAATAATTAAAATTTATTTTAAAATTTTATCCTTTTTTTAAGTTCAATAACTTTTTTAGGTTTTTTTTATGTAGATGCATATTAATCTAAGCATTACCAATACATACAGAAATAGCTAAAATTAATATACGAAGCTTAGTGCAGGAAGAAGAAACGTATATGTACCATCTACATAAAATTAGCATTAAATCTTGCAATAATTAAAATTTATTTTAAAACTTTATCCTTTTTTAAGTTCAATAACTTTTTCATGTTTTTCTTTATGTAGATACATATTAATCTAAGCATTAACAATACATACAGAAATAGCTAAAATTAATATACGAAGCTTAGTGCAGGAAGAAGAAATGTAAAAGGACGCAATGAATTAACGAGTTGTTTACAAAAGCCATGATATGCAATTGGCTGTAAATAAGTCTCCAAATGTAGAAAATGGGAAATAAAAATCCACACATATTATTTTACAAACTTTCACATTTCTAAATCAACTTGTTTGACTAAACTTTATTGCTAAACCAATATGTACAGCTTTTTATTATAAGGGGTATAGAAGATTAATAATATAAACAAAATAAAGGGCAGTAAATAGTTAACATAAAGGTCCCAAAACTTATCACAATGTAAAATAAATCACAAAGTAGCACAAAATAAACAAAATTAATGGTTCGAAACTCTAACGGTAGTTATTTTGAACAGTCAGCAAGTATAAAACATGGTAGAAAATGGAAAAATATGAGATCAGTGTAGGATGGAACTTTGGTATAAATTAAAGTGTAGAGTAAAAGGGAAATATGTTCATCAAAATACTAATTATATACAGAAATATTGCCATAGATATTTATAGAGTATATTGTTACACCGAATGTACTTTATTCTAACAGTCAAACATAAAAGTAGCTTTTCAAACTGTCTACCAGATTCTTCATGGATAATTTACAAAAATATTATGACTGTTTTAAGACATACCTCATTTTAACACTTAGGTTAGCACAATTCTTTTTTTCTTTCTTTTGATAATTCAATTCAATATCTACATATAAGTTCCGCATTCTTTATATGTAAATTGCTACTTTACTTTTTAAAAGAAAACCTTTTGTGTGGAAGCTAAAAATTAAATAGAATACAATAATCTTTCAGAAGTGTTTTAGTATTTTCAAATAAAAGTAAGTAAAATAAAATGAATATATATATATTTCATATAAATTTATGGAAAATGAAGAAACTAAAGAAATATTTAAAGAAATACATGGGAGCTTGGAAATTAAAACATATAAATGAATATATATGAAAAAGTTTAAACAGTGCTATTAAAAGAATATAGTAATCTTAAAGAAGTATTTAATCATTTTCAAAGATAAATAAGTAAATAATTAAAATAAGTATAAATGTTTGGCAAAGATTTCAAGAAGCTTACAGGAACCTGGCAGTTATAACGTAAATAGTAACTTGCATGAAGTTTTATTTTTGTGTAAATTAGGCCTTTGTTAAAAATTTGTAAAGCATGCAAGTATGAAATATATATATATATTTCATATAAATCTATGGAGAATGAAGAAATTTAAGAAATATTTAAAGAAATACATAAAAGCTTGGAAGTTAAAACATATAAATAAATATATAAGAAAAAGTTTGAACAGTGCTACTAAAAAAATATAATAATGTTAAAGAAGTAGTTAGTATTTAATCATTTTCAAAGAGATAAATAAGTAAATAATTAAGTAAGTATAAATATTTCGCAAAGAGTTCAAGAAGCTTACAGGAACCTGGCAGTTATAGCATACATAGGAATTTACATGAAGTTTTATTTTTGTGTAAATTAAGCCTTTGTTAAAAATTTTTAAAGCATGCATTCTTTTTTAAAGAAAAACTATGCAAAACCAATCAGAATTCAAACACAGATTTAAAATTTAGAGCAAAAACGTTTAAAAAATTCCATGAAGTCATTATAGTGATTAAATAAGAACCTGGTAGTCAATCTGTAACTAGTAAGGCTGTGAAACTATAAATGAAATCACAGCAGCATTTTACATGGTAAATCATAAAGCTGCCTAAATTAAAGTCAATAAACAGCTGACTAAATACACCTTAACTCATATGTAGAAAGGTGATAAAATTAAAATTTGTTCTAATATATTTACAATAAAATATATACAAATAATAACATAGACACATAAAAAATATATTTTGCCTCAAAGGAGAAAGCCTTATAGTAATGATAAATTCTCCTATTTTTATAAAGATAGCAATAGAGTATACTTTAGGAGACCAAAATTCTAACATATCATCCACAAGTGATGCTAATCATATAAGTAAAAGTCTGAATTATTATTGTTGGATTAGTATTTACTTATCCAAATTGTTTTAATCGACAGATCAAAATCAAATGAAATATTTTATCAATGAAAAATTTGAGTTTAAAACTAGTAATATATATATATATAAAATATTTACAACCATAATGATGTGTCAATCAAATAAAAATGATATCAAAATCCTAAAAAAAATAGATTTATAACTGAAAGATATTTTATCTAAGAAATGCCTCGGTGAATATTTATTTCATATTTATAATGCTTGTTAATTTCAACTTATATGAAATTAAATTCAAATGACAAAACAATACTCATACATATTTAATCGTCACTTAGGTAGGAAAAAAATCTATATAGGCAGTGCGATTCAACTTTAGATGCATAAGTTGTAAATAATCTTCGATTTTCTAAATAGTATGATTTGATTTTATTCTTAGAGATTATACAAGTTTAGGGATAGAAAACAAAATTTTCCTAAAGAACCCAAATTAAAAATCAACTGAAATGTTATTCTTTTTAAATTTTGTTTGTATATGTAGTACCTGTATATTTATTTTATTTGTAATAAATAAAAAGCAAAAACATAGCAATAAAATACAATATTTTTTAAATAAAATTGTCACAAAAATTATTAAACTTTGATAATTATAATGGGTGGATTAGCCACACAATACCAATTTTATAAATGATGTTTTATTTTATCTAGGTGAATTGTTGATTACTTATTTAACATATTTAATTGAAAATTATATAACATCAAACCAGCATAACATCATTTATGACGTACAAAGAACATTTCTGAAATTATTTTAATTCTTTATTATTTATTTTTATTGACATTTCAAATTGTTTGAAATACCAAACATGGGAATCATGCCATGTAATTGGCAGTAGTAATTCTGCACATTTCTCACAGAGAAATGTTCACATATTACTTGATATATTCTACTTACAAAACAATATTCCTGAGCTTAATGCATTTATAATTGTTCACATCATTATGGCTTGAATATATAAATAGGGTAAATTTTTACAGTGTTATAGAATGGAATAATGAACTTTTTTAATAATTCCTCTTTCAATATTTTTAAACCTATGTACTTTTGAAAAAACTAATTTCAATAATGCCAATAAATGAATCGATCAATGTATAACACTGAAAAAAATTTAAGTGTAGATGTATTTAATTTATTTTGCATTACAATGTTCAGATTTTTTTTTACTAAACTATACAAAAGAGCTGATAAATTTGAAGTAACTTTCTATTTGTAAAGAAAAAAATAAGGGTTTAGACTTTTTTTTCGACTAGTTATTTATATATTTACAATATATAAATAACTAGTGTTTTATGGAACAAGACAAGCATTATAAACATATGTAATACTTCAGCATGTTTTCCTAATGTTCTCTAAAATCCATTAAAATGCCATCTAAAAAATGAAACTTATGTTCTAATATAACTCGCATTCTAATAAAAGGATGAAAAATTTCTTACACACAGAGAAAGTTTTAGAAGGTTAAAGTTTAAAGATAAAAATCTGCAATTCAATGCTAAAAATTTTATAACTATTTTCTTAGCTATATACTGTCATAAAACTTCATTAACAACTAACACAAAAACATGCTTATTAATATAAATTTGAAAAAAATAAAAAGAAAGAAGTTTATTAAGGGGACAGTAGAAGTCACAAAGCTGTTTAACAAAAGTATTAACTTAGAGTTATAAAACTTTGTATTCATATATATTGAAGTAGAGCTAAATCAATCTCACTTAAAGCTTTTTGAAACTCAGGTTAGCTTTATCAAAAAATTCAATTTTTTCAAATATTTTGTTAATGTTTTAAAATGTTCTTTATGCATTCATTTTCATATTTTTCTCAAATTTTTGCTTCGTTATAAGTTAAAAACATCTTTTAAACATTCTTTATCATTAAAGTGAATAATCCCCTGACTTTCGCACCTCTATATATATATATATATATATATATATATATATATATATATATATATATATATATATATATATATGTAATATATATATATAGGCCTTTTCTACCTCAAACTTCAACAGTCTGAGGGTTAAATTATAGGAAATATGTCTATGTTTGTATATATATATTATATATATATATATAAATTCCATTTTATATATATAAATTTAATCAAAAATAGAGATGTTTGCAAGATTTGGCAAAAAAATCCTGATTTTTTTTTATGTGTTTACAATTTAAAATGATGTGGCAACCTTTATTAAAATTAAACTCTTAATATGCTTAAAGAATTAATTATTTGGATTAAAAATGCGTAATATACATATATGTATATGGATATAATAAATATGTTCCATTTAAAAAACCTCTAATTTATTGCATTTTGCCAAATTTAGCTTCCTTTTCTAGAAGCTGGGGTTAGACACATATTTAGTAAAAGTAGAGAATCTTGCTTTTTAGCAATTATATATGCCTTTTCTTAAAATATTACTTAGTGCAGCTGAAATAGAAGTACCATAGCTACAAGATTCAGTAAAAGCACTGCTGCTCTTTATTATTGTTCCCTTTTAGTCCTGTTTACATGCATTTTAACTACCAACATTCTCATATAAAATTTTTTTCCCATGGGTGTATGCATTTCAACTAAACATGACATTCTCAATCAAAAATTTTTTCCATAGCATTTTAGATACCCAGAAAATTCTTAACCAAATTTTTATCCATGGATGTAGTTTTGTGACGATTACAATCCTATTTTTCATATGTTGCAGTCTTATTCGACATCAAATAACATTTTACATTTTCAACAGCATTTAAGGTATCTCAGTGGTATTTTGTATCAGTTTTATTCATGAAATTAAAAGCTTTTCCCATTAAACAGTTCACAAAACAAGTTGGCCATGCTTCAATGAGATTTGAGAGTACTAGATATTTTTTGTTGTTTATGTCATCTTTCAGACCAGTACTCATCCAATTCATAATTGCCAATTTTTATACATTGGCATCAATAAAACTCTTCACAAAATATCAGCTGACTGGTTTGTTGTTTTTTAGTGGCACAAGTAATTGGAATTTTTTTTCCACAAAAGTTCTAATTCCACTTTAATTGTAATTAATAAAATCTATATATGCTCATTATCTCCATATATATGACACATTTGTTGTTTGTGTCTGTTCCCTTATAACTCATGATCCAGACAACCAAATAACGTGAAATTTGGTACACATACACAGAATTACATGGGGAAGATTCTTAAAACAGGTTTCGTTCCATCCTAACCTCACTCTGGCCAAAAGTAGTGCTCCATGTGCATGTACTGAGCCGTGTAATAATCTCTCTCTATATAAGACACATTTGTTGTCTGTTCCCTTATAACCCAAGATCCAGACAACCAAATAACGTGAAATTTGGTACATGTACACAAAATTACATGGGGTTTGCTTGTATAGACTCGCAGACACCATGCTTTTCTCATGTACAGTTGTATGTATGCAGTTGTATGTGTACACTCCAAATGGAACTACCAAAAATGTTGTCTATCACATTGCTTTAAGATGCTCACACCCTTTCATTGCATGCAAATAAACAGTTTTGTACGCTTCAACAGAAAACCTTACTTTAAACCTGGGGCAAAGCCGGTACTTGCAGCTAGTATATAATAAAACCTATGAGGTAATTTTTTTTTCAATTAAACTTGAAAACAGAAAAACACAAAAATTAATTAAATCTCAAACTTAAAATCAACTTAGTAAATTCAATAAAATATGAAGTTAAAATTATCGAAGTACAATGATTTACTAAGAAATCAATATTTTTTTGAATATTCCAAATTTTTAAAATTCATGCTACAAGACTCTGATGAAACTGACATAACCTCTAATCCAGTAATGTCACTATTTATTTTTAGCAAATTCATACAGAAATTTAAAATATTTAAAACATATTAAGTATATTTATATATCTTTTTTATAAATTAAGCAAATTTCTGCCAAAATGGAATAAATTTTGAATTTTCAGATACAACTAAAATGAAAAATCCATTTTTCTTTTCTTGAAATTTTTATTTCAGTTTTCACAGTACCAAAAAACTGTTAAAAAATTTTGGTTCATTCATAAATTCATAAAATTAAACCAAAGACCATAAATTTTATGGATAAATTGTAAAATTGGTGTGTAAATTTTTCTGTATGACATCAAAACCCTGCCACATTGGATATTCAGAAATATATAAACTAATAGATACTTTAGATTTTAAAAATGTACCTAGAAACCCAGAAATCTGGATTTTGCATAGACAAAAGAATTCAGAATTTCAGGGAAATTTCCAGGGGGGGGCTTACAAACACCTCTGTAATATTATAAATTGCAGTGCCACCCTGATCTTGGGGAATCCCCCAACAGCTGCCGTAAAGGTGAATTCATTCAATATTACAACTTATGTAAGAATTTAAAATGGATATTCAAGTTTGTTTAGACCAGACTTTATTAGGAGTACTCGGTAAAAAAATTTTTAGGACCTATGAATAATTAAATAGCAAAAACAATAAATAAATAAACAAAAATTTTCATAAAAATAAATTTTAAAATAATATTACCCAATTTTAAGGAAAAATTTAACACGATTAGTTTACTTATATATTTCAATTTATATGTAGACAATGTTTCATAACTCTAAGTAAAAATTTTATAAAAAATCTTTGTAATGTCTACCATTCACTTAAGCAGATTAAGTGTAAATTACAAACACATATATGGACAGTTATCTGAATATCAGTAAAAGTTTAGTAAACATACCAGTATGGTTGACTAATTCAACTAAAACTTTCAAAATAAACTACTATGTTAAAAAATAATATTTAATAAATGATACATTTGATGATATGATAATATGATGTCATGCACAATTCAAAGACACTAAATTAATCTCTAAATTATTCATAGCTTCTTCTTAATATTGACAATTACGGCAGTTGTAACCTTCTTATGATATATTTATGATGTAAACAAAAAAATTATAAAACATTCGAATACAACTACAGTTCTGTCAATATTTTTTAAAAATCACATCAGAATGAATTTGAAAATAAGTAGTAATAGGTTTTTAAATGATAAAAATCACATTTGCTACATGGGCTGACTAATTAAACACTATAAAGTTTACAGATAAAGGTAAATGGTTTGATTTATTGCACAAAAATTGAGCTAAATAAAAATTAGTAAACATGGCATACAGATATTATGAAATTGATGTTGAAATAAAAACAAATAAAAAACAAGTTCTAATTGATATACCTAAATGGATAAATAATAATAAAATCTTTGGATAAATCATAAGGATAGTAACTCAATATAAAGCATTTACATGCATAAGAACAACATGTTGAACAAATTTACTGTAATTCAGTAAGGAGTAAAACCCGCATTTTTATGACTAATAAAGAAAACTAAACAAAAAGGAGGAAAATACAAAACTGAAATTTTATTTAAAACTACTTTTGAAAGAAAGGATGACTTGAAAGAAATTTAATTAAAATGACACACATATATGTCAAAATATTTTTAAGAATAAATATTTAAAATCCATACAACTACTTGTTTAACCAATAATTTTTAATTTTAAATAGGTTTCTATGCTAAAAATTTTAAGTATAAATCCTTTTGAACAAATTATCTCTAAAAATAGGAGTCATTGCTTCAGTAAATACCTTTGTAGTGGTTTACAATACATGGATATTTAAAAAAAAAAAAAAAAATCTTGAAGATTCAACATTCACTAACAGACAATACACAGTACTACAATTACAATCAAACATGATGATATGACAAAAACTTATATGGAACTAAATATTGATAAATATATACTGAAAATCAATTACAACCCACAATAAATAAAAATAATATTGATAATGAGAATTTAATCCATGTGGCAATGCAAATCTCAGGTCATATTTTATCTGCAAAAGATGAAAAAAAAAGTTTTAACACATTAAAAAACACTCTTATCTGAATTTCACTTTTAAAATAAAATGTAGAAACACAAGTACAAAAGGTAGTAAAATGTAGATAAATTAAATGTAATAAAAGTAAAATGTACAAGTACTCAGGTAGCACAAATATATCAGGCTTGCAACTGCTGAGGTACTTTGAAAAAGGTGAGAAAAGTGACAAATAATACAGAATAAGTGACTAAAAAGTGACTAAACATTGAAAAAAAAAAGCGATTTTTTTTCTCCTCTTGATTACAAATGCTATTATTAAGATTTTTCTATTTATTTTAACTCTCAATCAAATGATTCATGACATGATTTTAACGTCAAATACAAAAAAGGTTAAAAATTTTGCTTAACACAACTCAACATTGCTTTTTATTCAAGAAAATCCATAAATTAGATTTGAATACATACAATACATTAATTTTATAATCACTATTTTCTGCATATATTAATGATGTTTTGAAATATATACATAGCTAGATTAGAGTATCTAAAGAAAAAGAAAAAGAGAAATGTGTGTTTTGACGCAATAAACGTATTAAATGTACATTTCAGTACTAATGTAAATTTCAGGAACTTCTTTGCGACTTTTTAAAATCACTAAATTCTGGAAACCATATGACTTATTACTTTTTAATAAGAAAAATAAGATTAGAGCATCACATTTTTGGTCTTTTATTAAAATATTTTGTTATTAATTGAAAAAAGTGATTAATTATAAAAAAAAAGTGACTAAAGGTGAGAAAAGTGACGGAATTGAAAGCCTGATATATCAGTCAATATCATACAAATGTTGGTCAACATTTTAATGTTGCTTTATCTCACATCAAATTTAGGACATCTGCCGATATTGACTAACATGTTGTAAAATTAAAATTTGAAATTGTTTATAGGAAAGCATTGAAAAGAGTAAATTGTTTTGAGTATAAGAGAAATATTATTCTAAAAATTAAAATTTAATAAATTTACCAGTTTTTATGAAATTACTTTTTATAATTTTCTTTCTTAATGTTATTAACCAATGTCATAAAAAAGATATTTAAATAATATTCGGCAATACAGGTCAAAAATAAATATAGCTTTCTGCCCTTAAACAATATTTCACAACATTCAGCAAAATGTAGAATACTACATTAGCTTAATGTGAACAGAACAATTAATTTTGCCCTGTCTCCATAAATATTATGACTAATTGCAAATATTGCAATTCTTCAGAAAGCTGCAAGACAAGCAAAATAGAACTGGACTGCCGTAAATTTTAGTTCTGTTGCCAGATAATACAAATTTTAAACATAACACTTCTAGACAAATAGAAAAAGCTTTATACATCAAGACATGAATTAATTAGTTTGCATGGCAAAATTACCACATGATGAACATTGCTAAATATCAAAAAATGATATTCAGGGATATCTGGGAAATATTAGCAAGCATTATATTACCTCTTCCTTCTTGCTCCCATCAAAATGACGGGGTGAAGTTTTGCCCTCTATTCCTTACACCCATGATATTTCTGGGCAAGAGAGTACCAAATATAGATTGTCTCAATAAACTTATCAATTTAATTTCCAGACTTTGCTGTTTCCTTTTATAGCCTAAAGACTATATATATATATATATATATATATATATATATATATTATATATATATATATATATATATATATATATATGTCTATAAATATATAAAGTCATTCAAAAATGCTTGAGTAAGACTTACACCACAGGATTCTTTTTATCTTCCCTCAAGCTGCCGTAAGAGTGAACATTTCCATCTTGTAATGGAGTCTGCTCGCGAGAAGGAACGCGAATAACTTCTTGAGAGTTTAGAGCTGATGCCAGCTTTTCTTCGGCATCTTCTATTAGACTGTAAGGTCCAAAGCATTCACAAGGATTGATCCAAGCAATAAGTGCAATTACGAACTAAAAGAAGAAAACATTTAAATTATTACTTTTATAATACAGAATGGCAATTTACAAAATAACTTGACAGGTACAAAGAACTAGTGAAAGAAACCAGTATCTTTACAGTGAAATTCTTACTATGTTCAAAACAGTAGAACAAACTGCTGATTATTAAGGACATACAGAATTTTGTTAAGACTCTAAACTGTACATTCAACTAACACGTGAGCAAGGAAATTCAAGAAAAAAGTGCCCTTATAATTCCTCAATACTTTCTGTTGGGGGTGATATTAAAAACTTTAAAAAATTTCCCCTTTTAGAAGTGTCCATTTAATTAGACTGGCTTAAAAAATTAAAGTTATATAAATTGACGACTAGCTCTTCATAAAAAAAAAACAAAGTCCTTTTATTGCTACTTGCAATCTTAAGAAAAATACTATTTACAGTACATAAATTAAGTTTCAGTTATTTTGCACCATGTAATTTAAATTTAAAAACTCGTACTGTCAGAAAAATAAAATGGCCTTGCACAAATTAGGCATTTTTAGAAATTGGTGTAGCTTGAACTAGTCGAAAACCTGCTACCTATGCAATGGCCAATGTGGCTGACTGTCATCTGCCGATCTACTGTGATTATCAACTGCTGATCAGCAACTATATTCATGAACTGCCGTCAGCAACTGCGAGTTGCCTCCTCGGCTACTCGCTTATATCCTAAAAGCTCATTCTAATAGTTGCATACTCCTGTTGCCACTCCCATAAAGCATAATTTTGCTGGAAAAACCAGCCCCCCCCCCCAAATCACAAATGAATATCTTAATCATTGATCGCGTAAATGTCGCCCAATTCACAGTAACCAGCATTTTAACCTCAATACACCATTTGAACCAATGCCGCCAAATGAAATGACTGACGGCATTAAGCCTAATTTGATAAGTTTATACTCCACAGAACCGTAAGAATAACTAGGGTAAGTTGAGATTTCCCAACACTTTCACTAAAATTCCCTGACATATCACAATTATATAACATTTTTCGGAAATGAGATAAATTTTGATCCAATGGTGGTTGTTTACCTACAGAGATGAGGATCATCATTCTTTCACATTTATAAGTTTAAAAAGTATAATTTAGGTTTATGTTAGAACAATATTTACATCTGGATACAGCCAATGAGTTAATCACTCTTCCTATTATGTAGTCAAAATCATGAAATCATGTAATCATAAGCATGAAAGCCATTACTTTTTCATTATTGATCTCCATTGAATTTTGACTTTAAAGTGTTGCCAACAAAGGGAATTATTATGAGAAACATCCCATCATGGTTCAGGGCTTCTAAAGAAGCTGACACTACTTGACAGATTGGTCAGAAAAGATCATAAGAAAGATAACTCCACATGTTCAACTAGGTGGCAAGAAGATTACCTAACTGTTAAATGGCCTGGCTGAGATAAGTATTAGGGAGATGAAAAAGAAAATGGGGAGCAGAGTTTGACCTCTCAGACAAAGGTTTCTTCATTAACAGATTGGACCAATATTCGTGGAAGAGGATAAAAGTCGTCCCATACTAGTACAGTCAGAGGACTTTTTGTTTTTTCATTTTGTCTATATGAGGCAATATTTATAAATTCTTTTAGAGGTTTTTTCTTTCAGAGGCAGTTATGCCTCAATAACCTCTTTTGTTTACATCTGAATATATAGTTACATTTGCTTGTTAAAAATAATGGCAGCCCTCTTTCTCCATCCGTGGTACAAGAACACACTTAGTCACATATGATATCTTTTTAGTGAATAAAAAAGTTATTTACCCACAACTCCAACTGAGATAGGGATATTTTTCACAAATATTTAAAAAAATCCCAACATTACCTTAAAATGAATATGAAAAATAACAATTACCATTCTTGATGCAGACAATTATTGACACAATGATTAATCTTTGGCAATGGGAAATAATATTTTACCAAAATTGGTGATATTTTAAAACTTTCCTAATTTATGAACAATTTTGAAAAATACCATAATAATTCCCAGTTTTTCCTGATGTGTGGGTACCATGAATGACATCTTCTAAAAGATGAAATCTAAATCAGTGTTTCGAAACCTGATTGGAAACCTGTGGTTGTACATCATGATAAATTGTACCACTTTGTAAAAATGATTGTATTTTGTGAAATTTGTTATTGCGAGAGTGTTTATTTATTTGCATTATACATTTTATAGGATGACCATGTATTCCTACCACATAGTGAGACAATTTACAATGAAGCATGCCTAAATGCCATATCAAATTATAAACTCACTATAACATACATATGTGTTTGTTCAAAGTTTCATATTTATCTACTATTTTGGCATATTTTGTTTACTATAGTTTTAATAAAAACACAAAATTTAAAGAAACAATTTAACTTTATTGTATAATATTATTAATTAAAAGAATTTTTATGAATTATAGAAAAAAATTTGTATATTTTTCATTTAACTTTTATTAACCCTATTATTGATTATTTTTTGAGTACCATCAATGGTACATGTACCACAGGTTGGAAAACTCTGCTCGAAAATATCATAACAGTTGCTATTTTAGGCTTGAGGGATAGCATATTTTCTTCAGTCTGAAACATTTTACATAAGTATGGACTAAACATCATTGATTATTATAGGCTGTTTGCAAAAATAATTCAATACCTCAACCTAAACCAGGGATGGACAAACTTTTTCGTCCACAGGCCAAAAATTGAAAGAAAATAAGTTTGGCGGGCGAAGATAAATTTTTCTACAATTTTAAAAACAATATGCAAGTACCTAATGGTTTAAATATGTTAATGAGATGAATGAAATTGCAATTTCATTATTAAAAGTTCCTTATACTGAGGTTCGAAGTGAGATGTACTGATTTTAAGTAACAATGCTAAATGCTCATCTGTCAGTCTACTGCTGAAATTCTTCTTTCTAAGGTTCAAAGTTCAAAACCCTTGTTCACATATAAGAAGCAAATATGCCGTTGATCTTCTGGGCATGAGATAATAGATTTGGGATATAATAAAGTAGAAAAGGAGGTGAATATATAATGTATACATATACATTTCTTTTAATTTGCCTCGGACCGGCAACTTAAAATTCTATCCGCAGGCCGGATAAAACCTTCTGGTGGACAGGAGTTGGCCCGTGGGCCATAGTTTGTCCATTCCTAGCCAAAACACAAAAATAAGATTAAAAAAACATGCTAAGAAATAAACTTACAGCAACTAATGTACAGAAAGCCATAAGAGTGGCAGCTTCGGGAAAGGTAAAAAAGTCTGATAAAATCCCACCAAGTGATGGTCCTGTTACTTCCCTGAAACATTCAAATTCGATTAAAATTGCTAAGTTCAAAGATTTAGTACTAAGTATATAATGTTATAATAATTTTCTATAAAAGACCACAAAATACATAAAAAATGAACACTATTTTTACCATGCAGTTCAAAAAACTCTTTATTTTTAATTTCAAATTATTCTCTAAGTTAAATTATTTCTCTGATATTAAATTTTAGACTTATCATAAAACAGTTATTAAATTAATTCTATGATATCATTTTTTTCCACTTCATCCTGAATCAATGCTGTACTATTTCTATCAAGAGGTCTCTTTTTACACTTTAATACACACACAAATATCAACATGATTTGGCGGCATAATATTGATTATAATCAAATTAAATAATCCTGATTTAATTTGTAATGGAAAGTACAAGAAAATAGATATTCATTTCTTGTCTTGCATATTGCATTTTATTGCAGATCATTGCAGTGATTAGTTTAAAATATATTGAATAATATATTTTGCTCTTTATTAATATACAACAATGTATCAATATAATGTTCAAATTATATATGTTTTGTGAGTTATTTACATTTAACATATGAGCACAATGTTTGTCCAAATGAACTGACAGACAACTTTCTATTTAAATGACACCAGTCAGGGCTGGAGTTAGTTTTTGGGATCAAAAGAAGAACTTCTTAGGTTTGAAAATAAATGATTGCTTTATATACTTTATTGGGCATTTTTAGATTATTTTATCATTGGTTTGAAAATGTTACTACCTACTAATATTTGTATTTTATACCAGTAATGTACTAAAAAACACTTATTCTAATATATTTTTTATATTACATAAAAGAAATAAGTTACCAAAATTTATTTTTGCTTATTTTAATATCATGAGTTGAAAATTCCTTAAAACTATTAAATAAAAGATACACTTATAGTAGTAGTGCATACCCAAGAGAATAGAGACAATTCCACAGCCCAGAAACCACGCTGTATGTATTTATGTCATCTTCTAAACCCCCATTCCTAAAAGAAGAATAAGATTAGAAAGATAAAAAAAAAGTGAGTGTTCTACTGAAATACATTTTAACTTTTAAAAAAATTTAAAGGTTTCTAGATTGAGAACTATGGCATATGCTACTGCTTTACTCCTAAAAGAAGAATAAGATTAGAAAGACAAAAAAAGAGTGAATGTCCTATTGAAATACATTTTAACTTTTTAAAAAAATTAAATGTTTCTGATTGAAAACTATGGCATATGCTACTTCTTTATTCCTAAAAGAAGAATAAAATTAGAAAGAAAAAAAAGAGTGAGTGTCCTATTGAAATACATTTTAACTTTAAAAAAAATTAAAGGTTTTTAGATTGAGAACTATGGCATATGCTACTGCTTTATTGTAAAATAATTTCTGTAAGCATATTGACAAAGTTATATTATGAGCAGAGTACACAGGGCGTTTACCCAGAGATATCCAAATATATAATTTTAATTCTCTTAAA
>CM063497.1:23870632-23920632 GCA_032207245.1 Pardosa pseudoannulata
AAATAAATAACTACTTACAACTTTTCCACTGACCCATCCAACAATTGGAGAACCAATAGCGTATGCACCAGAAAGGAGGAGGAATAATAAACCAATAATACTTGTATCTAAATTATACTAAAAACAGAAAAATATGTTAATAAAACTGGTTCATAAAAGAAGCATTTTCTAAACTAGATTTATCAAACTATCTTTCATGGAACACGGGTGGTCTGCAAGTAGTCACTAAATGTTTCATTAAAAATTATGAAACTAAGGGTAAAGAACAATGAAGCATAATCTACATTTACATAATAATCTAACATTAAAATGACTTTTTTAAAGAAATTTTAAGAGAAAAGATTTTTAAAAATGGTCTATATTGCAAAAGAAAATAATCCAATAATATATACTTATTCATGTTTTAAAAATGTTAGTTTTCTTTGGACTTTTGACATTTTTAATCTTTTTTATTTAATTGATAAGTAAGGCTGGAGAACGTCTCCTGCCAGAATGCATTGTGCCAACAGTCAAATTCGGCAGAGGTGGAATTATGGTCTGAGACCCTTGGTCCCCATTCATGGTAAGCTCAACGCCTATGCCTACTGCACTATTTTGGATGACAATGTGCTTCCTATGTTGTGGCAGTTTTACAGGTTGGATCCCTGTTACTTTCAGGACAACAATGCTAGTTATCATGTTTCGGGGTTAACCAAAGCTTGGTATGGTGCCAATGGAGTTCATCGAATGGACTGGCCTGCCCAGAACCCAGACCTGAATCTTATCGAGAACCTTTGGGACGAGTTAGATTGCCGAATTATGGGGTGAACTACCCGTCCAAAATCGGTGAAGGAACTTGTATGTCTACTCCAAGCCATGTGGAAGAAATACCATTAGCTGTAATAAAAGACTTGTGGATAGTATGCCCTGGAGGGTTCACGCTGTAATTGCCTCTCATGGAGGTTCTACCAACAATTGATTTTAAATATAGTTTTTCTTTTCTATCACAGGTGTCCAAATATTTAATGGTAGACAGTGTATTAAACAAATAACAGTGGTATTTCCTATTGCAAAATACCATTGTAAAAATTCAGATTTACTATCACAATTTTTGAAATGCATCATGATTTATTTCATATTAAAATGTCTTGCAAATGAGTTTTCAAAAGATTACATGAAGTTCCTAATTATGTATACCCAGACTGAAGGCTAAGCATGAAGAAGCTAGCATGTATATTGTGTATTTCTGTGTGTAAGCTGAGAATTTTGGAGACTTTTTATACAGTTAAAATGGGGATATTGACTTATATAGACTGTGGAACAAATGTACTATAAAACCCGTCTTAGCAACATTTTTGTTGTTGGCAACCAAGAACAATCAGTAAAAATAAAAGAAATGTTTAAAAAAGGAAAAAGCGACAAAATGAAAATATTTAAGAGCACAAAAATAAATTAACTTTAAGAGAATTTTTGAATTGAGAAAAATAAAACTAGAAAATAAATGTATATTGAGTCTAACCTGTACTATAATCAAATTAAAGTTGAGGGATAAAAAGCCAAAATTTTTAAATGCCCCAAGAAAACCTATACTAAATCTGTAGCAGATTGGCTAATCTCATAAACCATACTTCTCTGTAAGCTGGAAGCAAGAAATAAATTCCTAAAAATAGCAATTTTTTAATTTTAAGTTTATATTGTATAAATTTATTTTAAAAAAAAAGAGATAGCTTCAGATAAGGTTACTAAGATTTTAACTACTGTCATTGGTGTTTAATAAGTAAATATTTTATAGCCACATACTCTAGTACCAGATTCTTAAACTGGGTGTTGTAAAGTTGGGTTAAAATTGTGAAATTATTAAAGAAAGCATGAAGATACTTAACAGTTAAATTTTAAATTGGCTTCCTTCACCAATGTCGAAACATGCATAGAAATGTCCTTTGTATTTGTTTCAAGGTGCGATCAACCCTCTGCATCTACAGTTCTAAAAAAGGATGCCATGGCAAACAAAGTTTGAGAACCAGAGGTTTTGAACTTCACTTTACAGAGGTTTGTTAAGAAAATATTTCACTCATTTTACTTGCTTGATGACTGTAGGTGCCAATTTCTCAATACCAGAAATGAAAGTAGACAAAAAATAACTAGCAAATTAACGAGCGAGCACTGCATTTTGATCAATTTTATTGTTAGACATACAAAAACTATTACTTCTATAAGTAGTATACAGTAAATTCCAAGAACAAAGTTTGAAAACAATGGCAAGTTCAGAACCCCATAGAACGGAATGTCTGATCTGGACATCAACCAATTAATTATTGAGTTAATATATAAAATGCAACAGGGTGTCAATTGCATTGCTATTGTAACACACAGCAGATGTAACAGTGACAGCTTTGCAGGGTTGAGCGATTTAAATCAGTTGATTTTTTTTTTTAAATTATTGATTTAAATCAATTTTTAAATATTGAATTTTTAAAAGAACGCTGTTAATAAGCACAATAAGAAAATATTGACAATCCAGAGTTGCTCTCAGATGGTTTCAGGAGGCTGCTGCACCCTGCCTGACCTTGTATTATTAAAATAGTACCCTACCTGCTATTCATTTCTTCTCCCCTATTTCTTTCTTATCTCTAAGTCAAACATTGTTTTCGTCTTTTGTATTAAAAAATTACTGGCACAGAAAAAATTTCATAATCATACCTTGAAAAAAATACCCTGACTTTTTAAATATTAAAAATAAAAACAAATGCCCCCAAAAATGTAATAAGTATTATCCCCCTGCTTTTATTTATTTATTTATTTTTATGAACCTTGGAAAAATTCTGGAATTTATCTCACTTTGGAGATTAAACTTAAAGATGTGGATAATGATAAATCCAGTTTAACAGCTTTTAATAAGTGATACCAGCAAGCACTGGGAGCTTTCCATTTCTTAGCTTATCAAGTAGACCCTCGTTTTTGTGGAAAAAATCTGACCGATTTGGAAAAAAACGAATCTTTTACATTTGCAAATGAAAAGTGTTCCCCTGATATTATTCCTGTTCTCATGAAATTTGTGGAAAAATCTGATCCTTTCTATGAATTCCTTTTTAATGAAGAAGTAATTAGTAAGATTTCCCCACTCGATTGGTGGAAAGGTCATTTTTTCTCAAGTAAAAAGGGAAAATTGATCACCTGGACCAAGCACTTTATCAATTGTTCACTGCAAGGGCATCAACTGCTTCTATCGAGGAGATTTTTTTAACATATGGATAGTGCAATCTAAACTTCGAAACAGACTTGGAAATTACAAAGCAGCTAAACTTGTTTTTATTTATAAATCATTTAATATTTAACCACTGTCACAAAATAAAAAAGTTGGTTGTAAAATTTTTATAAAAAATAAAAATTATAGTGATCACTTAGCCCTTAGTCTACCCTCATCTTTCTAACAATTATATGGTTGAAGGAGTAAAATGTATAAATTAACATGAAGCATGCTTTATTTAAATTATGATGTATATAATTAAAACAAGCAAAAAACCCTTTATTGTGAATATTTATTTTTTACTGATTTATGAATTATTCTTATATATTATATATATTCATTTGTTTTAGTTATATGTATTTTTTATTATATATAAAAAAGAATTAATTGATTTAGACCTTGAACAATTTTTAAGCTTGTATCAAATATTATACTTAAATATTTTTTGTAATTTCAAAAATTGAATTTAAATAAAAAAAAATCTGATTTAAATCAAAAAAATTCAATTTGAATCAAAAAATCCAACTTTTTTTTATTTATTTTTTTTAAATCGTGATTTTTATCAACCCTGCAGCTTTGGCTTCTTAACAATGCATTTGAAGATTAGGGAGACTGTTTTTTTCCATTTTGACTTATAAACAGATTTTGAATATTACGTAAATTTTTCAACAAAAAGTACACTTTCAGCTTATATACAGATGAGCTTATATTAAGAAATATACAGTACATATAAAATACACAACTTAAGAAATTAGCAGTTTTGCACATTGTAAGACTTAAAGATAACTTACCTTACGCATATGAGGTTCTAAAGTAGGATCTATAAAACCCTGAGCTTGTGAAGCTACAGCTAAAATAATACAAACAACAACTACATGGGGCATTGTAAGAAGTTTTCTATACGACACTGATGAGCTAAGAACTACCTTTGGATCTAGAAGAAAAACATTCAATGGTGTAAAAAAAATAATGAAGATGAAAGTAAATTATTACTAAAAATACAAAACGATGATTTGAAATTTCTACTACTTTAAAATAACCAGACTAAACTCTTATTTACTGTAATATTATTTTATGAATAGAAAGTCTCAAAATTCGTTACTCATGAATTTTGAGAATATTTGAAAATCTAATTACACAGATTTTACTCAATTTATAAGTACAGAAAATTTTTACAAATTTAAAGAAAACATTGTATCATCCTTCAAGCTGAAAAGTTTTATTTATGACATATTTTATATTAAATTCTACTTTGCTTAGAATAAAAGAAAAATGTTATCATTAACCCTTTCGCGCCTACTGTCTCAAATACGTGCCAGCAAAAAACGCAATTACTTCCCGGCCGACACACTGGCGTGCCAGTGCGTTTTCTCGTTCACCCCCGACTGTCACATATGTGTGCCAGCGTTGTGGAACATTTTAAAAACTATAAGCTTTGACACAAGATGGCATTGTATGTCCATATGGTTTTAGATACGTGTAGATTTGACCTTGTACTCAATAGGAGAGTATTATGATTCACATACAAGTGGTTTTTGATTATATAAACATGAGGAAAAATGAATGTTTCCAATTGACATGTTTTATGACGTCTCTTTAAATTCGCACGTGGTGTTTGTTTATGTAAACAGGGGAGTTTTATTTTTGTTAAAGCGCTGTGTATTTCGGTTTGCAGTCCAGTTTTTAGTACAGAATTAGATCTGACAGACTTGATTTTTTTTTCTCTTTTTATTGTTAGATTTTCGAAGTGTCGAAAGTGTTTAACTGATCTTGAAATAGCTGAAATGACATGAAATATTTCAGATTTTGATTCTAAGACAGATTAGAATATTAGTAATAGTGACACTATAATATATTCTAATTGTTCTTTATGTTCATAATAGATCTAGTGATTCTAATGATGAGGAGCACATTTCTGACAAAGAAATTGACGATGTTTCGTTTTTTTCACATTCCGGAAAAATCCTCCAAAATGGCAAATAAGTTACTGCGAGTGCAAGGACTGTCATGTAGGATTGTTTGAAGATCCCTGTTTTTAAAATTTTTCATACAAAAAAAGTTTAAATAACATAGTATTCAGTTTTGCAATGTTAAAAGTCATTAAATACTAAGTAAAAAATGAAAAAAAAGTAAAGTGTAAAATATATATTTAAGTAAGAAATAGCTTAAATAAATAATCTATAAACATATAATATAAGTCACATTCTGTTTAAATACTTTACGCAGCATTATTAAATAACGCGTTGCTACTTCGTTAATTTCATGAATTAGGCTTAATAGCAAAAAACCCTCCGGCCCAGGATACTCACTCGCGAAAGTGACTGCCGGCCTCAGAGATAAGCGTGTGTTTGCACTTCCTGTCATGAAAGGGTTAAAGGGTATAAATTTATAAAATTTGTTTAGTTTTGTTATATGATGCAATAGTTAAAAAAACATAAAACATGTATACCAAACATGTATATAAACATAAAACATGCAGACAAACAGGTCTGCCTTTTTTATGTTCATATAAATACTGAAACTACTTTAAAAACTTATATAAAATAGTTTTATGTTTATAAATAATGAAAAAAAAATGTAAACAGTTTGTAAGAGTTTGAAAAGGAGAAAAAATCCTATTTCATGCATTTAGTATAAAATTCATCATGTGTAAATACTGTTGTGCATATTAAGAAAATATAAGTAATAATGAAATAGAATAATGGAAATATAATCAAATCATTAATCATAACTTAATAACTTCATTTGCAATCTTTCATTTGCAAGAAAAAAAGTCAAAAATAAAAACAAAATTAATTTTAGATCCCAAAACCTGATTTAAAATTAAAAAGATTGATTTTTTTTTTTTTTTAATCAAGATTTTTACTAACGCTGCTCAAATATAAATTTTAGTTTGGCAAATTTGGAACTGCAGGTTTCATAAGCTTATAAAAGTCAAATGTGAAATTTGGAATGTATTAAGGAGCTAAATTAAATTGTATTTAGTTATTATGACTATTAAATTGTTAATATCGTAAATATATGTTATACATGATTTTCTTGAGTGTTGTGTTTAACTAAACAAAATTCAAATTTTCACTGTAAATATTTCATTATAATTCATAAATTACTAAGATAAAAATAAAAATATTACCTTCTACACTTCGAAGTAAATACCAACAAAGAGGGACAATAAGTATAACAAATCCTCCAAGAATAAAAAAAGGTAATCCAAAACCACCAACCTACAAAGTAGAAAGTAAGAATAAAATAAACATGAGCTACTAAAAAAGTTTAAATGGAAGTTACAAAATACATACAACAAGTATAAAGAACTAAATATACCTCATTCTTGTTCATGGGTAACAAGAACTTTTCTTTTGGTAACCAATCTTATTTGTTACGAAAGTTAAAGCAACTGTTTTGTTACTCAGGAATAAATTGACTTAAACCTTCTCAGGGTTTGCCAAAGGGTGCCCAGCCAGAAAAATACAAACTGGGTTTTATAGGGCAGGCTTACTTGTAAAAATCTAATATCTGGCAAGCAGGGCTCAGCCAGAAAAATACAATCTGGGTTTTATACAAAAGTCATGCCTGACAGGCATAACTCTTGTATAAATTTAATTTCTAGCAAAGTGAGCTTCTTTTCAGGATTTACATAGGACATGGATCATTTTTACTTAAAAAATAAAACTTTTAGAATTTTTTAAAGTTATGGTTCATTTTAACTGAGTTTTGAAATTGTCCTTTTATAAATTTTTTTGGCAATCTTGCTAAAAAAAATTTATTTATTAATAAAATTATAGATTGCAACTTATAACAATTTGAGTCTATATTAATTTTCCTTATTACTACAATAGGTAATTTTCAATTAGGCAAATCATGGTAATACAGATAAGTAATCAGCGTTGTAACATTTTTAGAATAAAAAAATATACATATATATCTTTTATGTTTACACACTGCTTTGCAAAAAGTCCCTAGGGGCTGAATTTTACATCTTTGTTTGGGGCAACAAAACTGATACAGATCCCTTATTCCATGGAAATTTTATGAAATTCTTTGTTCAATAGAACAAAAGATTCTGACAATTTTTCTTCCACTGTTTATGTGGACAAAAGCTTATTGATACCATGCACTTTGTAATGAAATTAAGACAAAATAATATTTTCACAACTGCAAAAAGTTTTAAAACAAAAAAAATGAAAAAGTAATTTAGTGAACAAATGAAAAAGTCTATCGTACCCAATTTTTGAATACAAGATTTTGAATGTGTGCTCATAAAATAATAAATTACCATTTTAAAAAAATGGGAAACTGTGAGACCCAAATTTTTGTTCATTATATATAGAACAGTAGTGATTGTGTTTCTAACTAAAAAAATCTTGAAATCTATATCATTTGTAATCAAAAACCCAGAACTAAAAATGTTAACTGCATATTACTAATATTAGATTTAATGTATTGTTATTAAATTTCAAACAATGATTTTAACTGTTAGTAAATTAAAGAAGTGACTGCTTTAATTTTAACAATTAAAATGAAAAACTTAATTTCTTTTGAAGAATCTCACACTTAGATGTTACACAAATTAGCCTTCATAGAATTCAATTTTTAAATCTTGAATATCAAATACATTTTATTTATGATAAATCTGTTTTCTAGTACAACAAGCACTAGATTAAATTATATTACCCCCTCCACTATACCCTATTCCCCCCCCTAAACTATAATACCCCAAGAGTTACGAAAAATGTCTTTGCAACATTATATTAAGGCAAATCAATCAATACCAGCTCAAAGATTAAAGCTCATAGTGCAGCAAATCACCTCTTCTCTTCTACCACTCATGATAACCAGAAATGTTGACTATAAAACAATATTTACTCTACAGCTGAAACACAAAACACAAGCGATAACAAAAGTTTGATTTAATTAATTTATTTAAACTTTTTTGCCTTATACATTTGTCCTGAAAACCGAGAAAATGGTAAAAATTTCATTATTCCCAGGTTAAACCTGGAGAGTTAGTAGGTCTGTGTACAACTTTTATAAACACTGTATAAAAGTGCTGATAAGAAAAATTGTAAGACCAAAATTTTTGTTCATTACATATAGAACAGCAGTGATTGTGTCTCTAAGTAAAAAACCTTGAAATTTATATCATTTGTAATCAAAAACCCAGAACTAAAAAAGTTAATTGCATAATACTAATATTAGATTTAATGTATTGTTATTAAATTTTGAGTAGTGACTTCTTTAATTTTAAAAATTAAAATGAAAAACTTAATGATTTTCTTTTGTAGAAATGAAAGTAATCCAACTTACAGCATAAAGTGCACCACCAATTGCTGGGCCAATGCTCATGCCAACTCCAATACAAGTCTCAGTAAAACCCTATATATAAATAGTAAAAAATTAATAAATCTTTACTTTGACAACTGAATTTACTTTATATGAGAATAATGTTTATGGTAAAACTTAACTTAAAAATAAATTCAAAATTTTTTAATGCATATAATAAATTTAATTTATAAATATGCTACAACATTTATACAAAAATACACCTACATAATAAAAAAGTAAAATGTGAAGCATGTAGTAAAAATACAAAGCTTTTTATTATCTGCCTCAAAAATAAAGATACATATTAACAGCTTTAAACTAATTTATAATCTTCACAAATGTAAGTAAGGTAAATTAAAGACAATTCTTACAGTTACAGTTTATTAATCCAAGGAATTTTAAAAGTTCTCCCATCTCCCATAGAATTTTAAGAACTTTCATTATCCTGGAGAAAATTTAAAACTAAAAAAATTCAGAAATATATTCAAGGAAATTGCTACAAGATAATATAAATACTTAGAAAATCTACAATAAGACTTTTTAGTAATAGTACTGAACTTACAAACACAGTTCCAATATCATCAGGGAATTGATCTATTAGTATTGTGCAGGAAGCAGTACAAAATGCTGCTGCGCCTAATGCTTCAAATGATCTGACCAAAAAACAAAGTACAGCAAATTCTGTTTGGCCATTTACTTTATCTAATAAACTGAAAGAGAAATAATAAAAGTCAGATTGCAAACAAATAAGAACAGCACAGTAAAGCAATACTAGATTTATACTATAAAACCATACCCAAATAACACATTACAGGCTCCAGTAAAACCTACACCAGCAAGAAACATAAATTTGGCTCCGACAGTTGGGAGCTAAAAAATTAAAATTGAATTTTTAACATATGAATGTCATGATACGAATTTATAAATCAATGTCATGAAGAAATATAATATATGAAATACTGAATAATGCTTGTTTATACCAGGGTTTCCACTCTTTTTCCAGAACAAAAATTAAGGATTTTTTAAGGACTTTCTAAGGACTAAAATAACTTTTTAAGAACCTACTTGAAATACATGGCATAACAACATAAACCCTATTTTCTGAGGAACCTATTTTAACGATTATGAACCAGACAAGGCATGTTCAATAAATGCCCTACAATATTTCAGAATTAAGTTTTTAAAAATGTCTAAAAATTAATATACGATAAATCTATTTGACAAAAACTAATTTTGAAAAATGTACATCTAAAGTTTTTTGAGTGATCAAACTAAAAATAAATTGTAAACAAAATACAATATTATAAACAGTACTTTCTGAGGGTTTAAAAATGACTCATATATATATATATATATATATGTTTTAATATACTTGCTGATTATACCTGACGTTTCCTGGAAAAGAATGTTTTAGACTTTTCTATTATATATGTAATTCTATTATGTAATTGTATATGTAATTCTATATATGTATTCTATTATAATGTAAGGAAAAATTAAACTTCCATAAAAAACTGAAATGTCTACAAACCCCCAACCACAAAGCTTCATTTAAATTAAAATCTGCATGACTGTTAGCTACTAGGAAAGGGCAGCTGACTTTATACTTTAAACCTTTTTAGTATCCGAAAAGATTATTTGCCAAATAAGTTTTCTTGTTTGTGACCATAAAAAGTACTAATAAACTTAAAAGTATTTTCATAATTTTTTAAGGATATCAAGGAAAGGAATTTCAAATTACTACAGTAATACACTGAAAACATATATGCATTCGAGGATTTTCTTTATTTTTAACACTGCACTTTTTAGAAGATGTAAAAGAATGTTATGAACATTAACAAATATTTTATATATTCTTAGTATATATATTCTTTGACCAGTAGTGGCATTCTTAGAACCAGATTTGGGAAGGTTAACTCCAAACTTATAAAACCAGAAAGTTCAGAGAGTATGGCGAAAACTGATAGGAAATCCCGTGACGAAGGCAGATCGCGTCAATGGAGATTGTTCGCATTGAATTTAAAAATTAACCAGTTTTTAAAGACCTTTCATAAAAATTAAGTAGTTTTAAGGGCCCTTAAAAATGAAAGCAAAAATTACGGAGTTCCTAAGGACTTTTAAGGACTGTGGGAACCCTGTATACCAAAAACATTATAAAAGCACATAATAATGTAATTTAACTTTATATAATTAATGTATGATCTCAAAAAATAAAATAACACACAACATTTAACACAATATATTAATAATATAAGCAAACACATTTTCAAAATATAACTAATAATAAATACAAAGTAAAATACAGATACCTTCTATTAATTATATTTCATTCAGTTTGATTGCACATACCAAGACACTTATATGAAAAATATTTTCAAATACTTTTCTTTTAAATCATATTTAATATATTTGCAATTGTATATGACAATTATATATGCATTGTACATAAAATAAAGATAATTTTTTTTACTTAAAATATTACTAGATAAGGATAAGCAAGACAAATTTCTTGAACATTAATTTATTATATTCATTGAAGAAATATAATATATAAAATACTGAATAATGCTTGTTTATACCAAGAACATTATAAAGGCACATAATAATGTAATTAAATATTATATAATTAATATATGATCTTAAAAAGTAAATTAATACATAACATTTAACACAATAGATTAAGAATATAAGCAGCAATTGTATATGATAATTATATATACAATTGTACATAAAATGAAGATAATTTTTTTAACTTAAAATATTACTAGATAAGGATAAGCAAGACAAATTTCTTGAACATTAATTTATACACTACTGAAATATAGATAAACATGAACTTTATTGTAGTAAAACAATCTAAAAATAATGAAAAAGGTAAAATTCCAAAATATCCCTTAACGTTATGTAAACAATATAACAAACCAAGAATTTTTACAATGTACAAGGACATATAAAAATCACTGCCTTGGTAACATTTCATCATTCTATAATCAAATTTATTGAATGATAGGAAGAATGATGAAATAACATGTGAATATCAAATAAGGAAATAAAATTCAAAATTATTATAAATAGTTTTTTATTATATATAAACCTAAAATAACACTGGTCAACTGGAAAATACTTCCAATAGAATAAAAGTGTATATCTGATTGATAGATTTTGAGTCACTAATTACAATAATCGCATTTATGTACTTGAAAAAGCATCTTTTATTTTAAAAAATCAACAATAAAAATTGTATTTTATAGTGAAATATTTTTATTATGTTTTTTAGAGTACATAACTGCATATTTTTGCCTCAGACGAAGATTTGTTACTATATCCAGGGTATCTGCCAAAATAAAATTTTTCAAATCCATGACTTTTCATGACTTTCCCTGATTTAGCAGATCATTTTCCATGACTTTAAAAAGCTTTCGTTAAAGTATATATGAATAAAACTTCTGATGTACATACAAATAAAATATATGCTTTTAGAGAAATTACAGGAATTTTATCATAAAAAAACTATAAACTTACTTTATAAGTGTTAATAAACTCACATACATAAAAATAAATTGTTGTATCTACATACCTAAGTTTAATCATATAGCAATTTTTCAATCAAAATGCTTCCAATTTGAATTCAGGGTACTTTGGTATTATCCAGGTGACTATGAATAATAGCCAAATACAACTACTCTATAATGTTTATATGCAGTATCCCTAAAGATAAACTTATATTTTGTGCAAAAATCTTAATTTTCATTAAAAATTATATTAATAAAATTTTAATCTACAATTTAAGAAAAAATCAGAATAATATACATTTACCCACCCATTAAGCTTTCTTGCTTTGAGTTTCTTTGGTGAACAAATTTTACTTGGTAATATGGTCAATAGGATAATACATAAATACCAAACTCAGTTAACTTCAGCCAAATGACAAGTAAATACAGAATTAAACAATTCAATGAATTTTTTTTAATCAGTAGTTTAGTGGATCCATGACTTTCCATGACTTTTACTCATTTTACTTGAAAAATCATGACTCTCCATGAGAAAATTAATCCATTGTCTAAATCCATAATTTTCCATGACTTTCCAGGCGCGCAGAAACCATGTATATCCAAGGAACATCCTTACCCCTGTCCCCATAACTCCCCTCCCTAAATAAAAATTACCTAATGTACCCCCCCCCCAAAAAAAAATAATAAATGAATAAATAAAATTTTACTATCTGTGTCATAACTCCCAACAAAATTTTGTATATTTAAAAAAAATTTCTTTGTGAACAAAGGATATAATCTCTTGTACATGAAAACATCAAAAATTACTATATAATATTAGAATTAGTTTGGTTTGGTTTTGGAGCGCTACAGTATACTTTTTGCAACACGATGGCTAAAGAGACCGTGACCTACTGCTTAAAGCCGATTCCGAACGGCTACGAACATCCATGCCACAGTGGGGTTTGAACCCACGAACTCCGGTTCCGAAGGCCAACACCCTAACCATTCGGCCATCATTCGGCTTTAGAATTAGTTTAAATTAGATTCTATCAGTACAGTTTGATGGAATGTAGTGTTTATAAAAACAAATAAAATATTAATATTCAAGGATATACATACAATCTTTCCAAACACAGGAGAAGCTAACATGACGACTAATGCATAAATACTGAAAACAAATCCAGACACAGCTTCTCGCATTCCTTTTTGTGCAGCCTGTAAATTTAAAAAATGCAAATGTATTTTTCATAATTTACTGTTTAAAACAGATTCAATCCTTTAATATTGAAACATACTTTCAACAAATATATTCATTAAAAAAAAATAATAATTAAATATTTTCCTTTTAAAAAGGCCTGATACTTTTTCCCTGCTAAAAAAGTTAATCTCATCTTCCATTATTTATAATTATCTATTTAGAGAATGAAATTAATGCTAAATGCTAATCTAACTTTTACTTAATCATGACAAATCAATTTTGTAAATTAAAAAATAAATAAATAAATAAAGCAAGCATGTTATTATTGTATTTATTTTAAACTTGGATGACTAAACAGGAATTTCTTCAGGTGCAAGAAGAGGTGGAAGTCATTGGAAGTTAGACTGGGAGTGGAGGATAAAAAGCAGGGATTTGAACCATAATTTTTTTCATTTCAGTTCAATTTAAAAAAAATTTATTGGTTCAGTTCTAGTTTTCGTTCAACCAAAAATAGCAGCATTTAGTTTTTGATTTATTTTTGAATGAATAATTTTTATTTTATATATATTCTTATCTGTACTCAAAATATAATTCTATCATAAACAGAAAATGTAATTGTATCAAAATGTTTTTCTTTATTAATTGGTACACTATGTGAATTGACACAATGAACATTCAATTAAATAAAATCTGCCTTCTACTACAAGTAATTTCATGCAAAACTGAAACAGAAAAGTACTAGGGAACATCAACACAGAAAACAGAGATGCAACGTATATATAATGACAATATTTATATGGTTAACATGGGTATCACTTCATCAAGCCGTGGGAGTTGATTAACTTCCCGGTTAAATTGCTGCTGAAATTTATCTCAGCTATTGGTCTCTCTGAGATCTAATGGTTAATATTTCTTAACCTTGTGCTGGAACTCCTTGCTCCAGTGAATGGGGGGTTTTTCAGTACAACAGACCTTGGGCCGCAGTGCTGGTGCCCTTGTGGGCCGCCCCACCTTAATTCTAATTCTATATGGTTAACATTAAATTAGGAAATACTGTAGGATAAGTTGGTTTCAATAACAAAATGACTGAAAATGTATCGAACTGAAAAAAATCAATATTTTTTTCAGTTCAATTCTAGTCTTTGTTCCAACCAAAATAACCGATTTTTTCCAGTTTTCATTTCAGCTCCAGTTCGTAGCCCTCATAAAAAGCCATCATAAACAACAGATGAGCAGCCAGACCAAGGACATATTGCCTACCTTCCCATGCAGCAACTTTATGATCAGCCAATGCAGTACTGCAAACCCATTTATGACAGGGTTGGCAAAACCCCAGCATTTTAACCCAAAATGAAAGATTTTAGAAACTGTGATAAAATCTTGTACTTTAAGAAATTTTGAAATAATCACAAATCTTGTAAAAAAAATAGTAAGCCAGAAGCATATATAAGAACTATAATTTTAGTTATTTAAGTAAGAAAGTGCATTTTTTCTCCAAACTTAGAGAAAAGTGTAATGAAGCTATACAGTTTACTGTAAACATAATTACTTACACCACTGCAATTGCAATCAAACATTAATCTTGAAATATTGCAGTAATCTTGGGGTAAACAGCATTAGCACTAATGATGACTGACACTCAACTTTCTAGTTTGTTGCTGGTTCTGCTATAGGAGAATTACTTTTGTGTTTCTTAGCCAATGGTATACTGATATTTATACAAGAGACATAAACAGGAATAAATCTACATTGAGCCAAAGGAAGGCCAACATTTGAATACTTCTGTTGACCTACAATCAAGCACCAATCCAGGCCCATATGACTCCAGTCTTGTCCCAGCAATGGTTGGCAGATTGCAAGTACTGGGCCAGGCCCCTTCAAAGTGCCCATTGTACCACAGGAGTCACTGGGGAGTAAACACAACAGAGTAGAAATCGTTGGAGGAATTTGGAACACTAATGGATGCTCTAGTGGACCTCTTTGTGACCACAAAATTAGTGAGGGTAGCGCAAACCACACAGACCAAAAAGAGGGCTACTCTTGTAGCCTGGTGAATTTTGATCATTGCACTTCGAGGTGGAATCCGGAAGACCAACAGGAGGAATAGGAAATTTTGACAAGTGACAGTCATAGTTCTGTGCCTAGGTACCATCGCTTGTGAGTCACTGCAACAGAACTTTGACCCACACTGAAGAACCCACGTGATTCAGCTTGCTCAAAAATACCCACTGAAACCTTGCATTAGTTCCAGGGGTGAAAAATAAGACCTTAAATTAAGATTAGATATTATATAAAAAGAAGGGGGAGGTGCTGAAGGAAGCATTAAAAAAAATCAAGCTGTGGTCTCTTTGGCTAGAATGTAGAAGTTAGTCCCAGCAGTCATAACTTCTGGCTAATGCTGATCACATTGCTGAGTCACTCATCATTACAGTCAGCTGGCCAACAAGACATTCTGCTAATTTAATTCTATCCTTCATTTATTTGTTTCAACATACATCCATTCAAAAGACCAACTACCAACTTATGGCCAATGGACATCTAACAATTCTCTGTTTGAAAAAACCTCAATACCAAATACGAACCACCTGGTTACTCATCCCATCTGTCCCATACACAAAGTACAAATAACAATGGATCTCAATTGGTGTTATCTTCTGTGGATCCAAAAACTGTCATTAGGAGGAGAAATAAGAGCTGATATCTCAGCACACATGATGTTAATGTGAGCAATCAAGAATTTACAATTGTTCCATATGATAACCAAACCCACAATCTACCAACTTATACCATTGTATTTTGTGCCTTTCACAGCACCATCTTTTGATGATACGGAAAATTTACTTTCTGGATAACCCTCATATGTTCTTTAAAAAATTGAACTCATAAATTCAGCTGTAATTAAAATTTGTATCACAGAAATAGAATGAAAGTTCATCAGTTTAAATATATATTGCTTTAAGTTTAACTAAATGTGTATGTAAGAATAAATAAGCAATTTTGTGTACAATTAGATAAGTGGAAAAATATAAAACAATGATTGAAATTTTAATTTTTTTAAAATCAATTACGCCTAAAAAAAATTATGTCACATAATCTAAGAAGAAAACTAGAATACCAATTAGTAAAAATATCATTTTACTAAATATATAACTATTTAAATTATATAAGGTTAAAAATAAGGTTGATTTTGTAGCAGTAAAAAGGTACCATACTTTGAAGAATATAAAAAAAATATCCCTTTCTCAAATAGATTTGTATGAATTTCTTTCTTTATATAAGAAATTTTTTTAAAAAATTAAATTTTATATTAACATTTCTATTCATTTGAAATTTGGATATCTCTTTAAAAAAACAAAAAATCAGCTTATACACAGATGGGTTTACATTTCGAAATATACAGTAAATATCTATCAGGATGATTTTAAACTCAGCAGTGACGTATTTGCTTTTTAACTCTTGTGTTGTTTATGATCATATTATTTAAATTGTGTAGTAATTTAGAGAAATTTGAATTTAGTTGTATATGTGTGTGTGTGTATATATATATATATATATATATACATATATATATATATATACATATATATATACATATATACATATATATATACATATATATATACATATATATATATATACATACATATATATATACATATATATATACATATATATACATATACATACACACATATATACATACATATATATATTGTGATGATCCGTTACATGACCCCAAAAGAACGAGGAGCCCGAAGGTGACCTTTTGCCGTGGTCTCACGATTAGCCTCGAATAGAACCAGGTGGTCTAAGCACCTTAATTGAAAACTGTTCGTTGCCGGCTCCTCATCGTCTGGGCATTGTAAACCTGCTGAATGGAACGACGCTGTGGAAAGAGTGTAAATAATTAGAGTGCACCTTGCCGCCCATTAGCAGTTACAAAAAAGGCCATTAAGTTGGTTAAGTCGATGAATCTGAGGAAATGCCTTTCTACCACATCTGGGAACATAACAGCTGATCAGACACTTGGGCACAACCACAAGATTATGTCGGAGCGAGTGCCGCTATAAAAGGAAGGACAGGACTAGAACGGGGGCTTTTTGTTCTTCTCGAGGCTTCTACCTGATAGAGCCTGGTCGCTCAAGGACCGCTCGTATCTCCGTGTCTGGAGTTTGTTTTTTTTTAGAGACCGCCAGCGTCTCTGTTGCTAGAAAGTCAACCTTCGACTTGGGAATTCCTTCCCCGTTATCTGCTAATTTTTAGTTAACTTCTTGCATAGAAGTAGGCAGCCGAGAGTGACTTTACTCTCGAATTTGGATCATCTTGCATCCTGAGATTTTCTTCACGAATCCCAGCGTGATACGCACTCAGAACTTCCGAACCTTGCTGTGAAAGCCAACATGGACTTACATGCTGTGTTCTATGAGCCCTCTGTCACCACCACTATATACATACTTAATTTATTTGCCATGTTTATTCTAACCAAGACAGGAAATAAGAGTAATTAATATAAACAGATAACTCTTACAAAAAAAGGTTACAAGTTCAAGCTTGTAATAAATACTTAATTTTTTTTTCAAGGAAAAAAATTGAAAAAAAGGGGGTAGTGTTTAGATGCTTTACAGATGCCATCAACAAAAGAAGCAGCTAAGTGAAATAGTAATCTGATGAATCATTATTAGAAGAAAACTCCCACGGTTCTAGTGTAAAACAATTAGAAAAAGTTAACAAATGCTTGAAATGAACATACCTCTCGGGGAAAAAATGGTGCTATTATTGACATACTTAAAAAGGCAGTAAAATCCACTAAACATAAACAAAAACAAATCCATTTCTTCTCAGCTGTAAATTTCGATTTTAGAGGCAGTTCTTTTTCATCTACAGAGATTCTAGTAGGGGGCCGAAAAGACAACTGACCAGCAGATGTAGTAGATGGTGATCTAACTAATTTCTCTCCAGGGCGAACTCTAGGAACACCTATTAATTTGCCTTTACTTGTAGAAACGAGAGATATTCTTCTTTGAAAAGATGCAGATGGCCTTTGTAAAAAGTCCTCCGAAATACTCCTAGAAATTGTGTTTTGCCTTTGTTGAAGTGACTCTAGAATTTCGTCACTACAATCACAGCTCTTTGAATAAGCATGATCATTATCTGAAAACTCATCCTCCATTGAAAGGGATACGTGAAAACTTTTGTGGCCATTTGTTAAATCTGCAGGCCTGACAAAAATTTTACTATCACATAACTGAGAATAACTGCTGTCTATTTTAAATGGAACTTCGGGAATAAATTTAGCAAGCTTAGTTCTTGGTGATTCATTGTAATCCTTTAGATGACTTGTATCACAAATAGCGGAAGTAGTTTCATTCTTCTGAAGTGAAACCACTGAAGTTTTTTTTGAGGCAGGTTCATTATTTTCGGAAACATGAGCAGACTGTTTATTTGGTTCATCCTTTTCATCTGGCTGTAAATCATCATTATCAATAAAAGCTGGATTATCCATTTTTGAGTAAAATACAATCTGTAAATAATATATGTGATTCATTAAATAGTTCAAATAGATAATCATAAATGTTTTAATCAATACAATTAACATATATTTCTAATAAAAATAAAATATGAATCAATAACATTTAATAACATAGATATCTTGTAAATTTTTCATGCATATTTTTATAAATGATTTTACTCTTTGGCTTGCTACATTTTAATCAGGGTAGTATCGTTTCCAACCATGGGAGTTTAAATCAGTGGTTTTTACCGTCCTCATCAATATCAATTTTGACCACTGAAATTCATTTTTCAATATATTTAATACTAATCGAACATAGTTTACTAGCTTAGGATAAAGGCAAGTTACATTTGCAAAAAATGTCATAATATAAATAACACCAGCAAAAAAACAAATATAACATAACACCATATACAAAAAAAAAATGTTTTACTTATTTTTTTTATACAAGCTGTTTTATATGTAATTTATGTTGAATTCAAAAAATGGTTATATGTAACAAGTCTTGTAGTTGTCTCTAAATTGAAACAATTTTGTAATTTATTTTGGATTACTCCAAACTTTAAAAATAATCTTTCTATAGATTTCTGGTTACAGTTGTAACAAAATTATGGTGACTGCAGTTAAAATGATTATAAATTAATAACAATTTTAATTGTAAAATGTCATGTTAATTTTAAAATTTATGCTTTTGACTACAACTTATGTTTTTAACTTCAACTCATGTTTTATGTTTTTTACTGCAACCGGAATACATTTTTTACAATTGCATGTGCATGGTTCATTTTTAAAATTTAAACATTCTTATTATACTGTATAAGCATGTTAAATCTCATGAACTTGGTAGTGTATTATTTTATTTAACTACACTACTATTTTTATTGAATATTAAAAATCACTTCTAATTACGAAAGATATTATATAATAAAATTAAGACCATTTAAAACTATTATTAACAATTTTGACCACTTCTGACCATTTTTGACCAATTTTGGACAGTTTAAACCACTTTTATCCAGTGTCCTGGTCAAAATCAGTTTTGACCGGTCAAAATTACAACCCTGATTTTAACACTTTAAATATACATTTTTGAGCAGAGAAATTAAAATATAAAAGAGTGACAATGCAAATTATAACAAATAACAACCCAGTAATTAGAAAATATAACTATTTATAATTGATAATATTAGAATAGTAATTGACAATTTCAATGTATTACTTAGAGAAAACTAACTGGTTAAGTTCTAAAATTATTAAAAACAGCTAAAGAAAAAAAAAGTCAATTTTATTCAGAATATTACATACACAAATAGTCTTTAATTAAAAGTAAGGAAGGAAAATTATTTTTAAATTAGCTATTTTTAAAAATATATTCCTTATTTCCTAGAATAAATCTTGAAATTTAGTACAAGCTAATTATCTAAACCAGTATTTTTTTTATATAAAAAAAGCTTGAAACAAAATCCAAAAGTGGAGTTTTATTGCTTTTCCTGATCTCAAGTAATAAGAAATCAATAACATGAAACAATTAACTAGGTACTTTTTAACTTTTCCAGAAAAAAAATTATTAGACAGTTTAGTTTGATAAGAAATAAAAGAAATTTTGCTAAACTACAGTAAAATATCTGAAGTGCAATCACTCATTGGACTGAACAAATGTGGTCTGCACAATGCTAAATTAGGAATTTGGAGGTATCATTCTACTTTTCTCTGTATTTCGGTTTGCATTTTAAATGTATAAATACTGTTTTCATTTTGTTGATAACTGTTTTTCTCAAGTTAACAGTAAAATAATTTAAAACTAGAGTTGTTTATTGCTAGTTGTTAGGTGGGGTCACATTCGATTCCAGGTAACTACCTACTAATCACAGTTTGCCAAAGTCGGCTTGTTTGATGTTTACCACCACTGGTATAAGCCTGGAGGGCTTCATGGCATTATGGGTCTGGTTTAGGTGCCTCATTGTATGAAATAAACCCCTCATGTTCAATGTGGCCAATTGAAGAAGGGAAAAAACACTTTTACTTCAAAGATAAAATGATTTCTACAATTATTATGATAATAATCATAAAACCCCTCTTATCTTTAAGAAATTGTCCAAGATGTCAAAAAAATTCTGAAACTGATAGCTAATAACTGGGTCTGAAATTGAATGACATACTTTTAGTATACATTTATTCTTTAATGCAACTTCTTAATTATATATTGTAGTGTTTGGGGGGCCTTGATATATGATGCAGTTGTTCACGAAAACATATTTATTCACAAATCCCTTTATATGTACATCTTAAGCCTGTAATCATTGTTCTAATGTTCTAAACCAGAACTGAATAGAGAATGTGCGCATGACGTCAGGGGCAGCAAAAATTGCAGCTCAACTTCTTCGTTGGCAAAACATTTGAATTTCCTATGGATTGTGCTTGTTATTGGGGTTTTAATTTTGTCAATTGTATGAAAATGATAACAAGCTGTTGTATGTATGGCTGTACTAGGCGTTTCCGAAAAGGTGAAAATATTGGATTTTATTGCTTTCCTAAATATCCTACATTGCTAATGCTTTCAATAAAAGCTTTAAAAAAGGCAAGATTGGACTCCAAGTTCTTCGAGAATTTGCGGCAAACACTTTCAGAATGGTAATAAATCGTTAACGTTACTGTAACGTAATAGATTATATAAAATTAGTGCTATAAGAATTTTTTTATTATTACTAAGTTTTTTTTTTCATATTTCTAATGTATTTTCTATACTTTTGTGAGAAGTACCGTACCTATAAATGTAATTATTTTTTGTCCTTAAAATGATCAGGTTTTGCACATTTTTATTAGATTCTTATTTATGTAACAGTTTATTGTTCCTGTTCACATAATCCAAGTAGTTATACTTTGATTATGATATTTAATAGTACTGTGTAAAAATACCTTTTTTATTGCTTTAAAAGGAATGTGTTTTAAAATGTATCCCTATTGTAATATTTGCTCTTGTTGTAAATGCTAAAAACTACCTAAAATTTGTGGATATGCATACATTTTTGTAATAATAATAAGCAATTTCTTTTGTATATATGTGATAAAAATAGGTTGTTTTGTATTAATATGTGTAGTTAATAAGTATAACAGTTTTTTAATGTCATGAAAGAATTGCATCTGCAATTGCAGAATTTTGTAGATGTAACAGTATTAGTGATAAATAGCTGTTACATGTTTAATCGGTGGTTTTATTAAAAATGATCAATGTGTACAATATTTACATAGAAATCAAGATTTAACAGTTTCCTAAAAGAAACTGAATGCTTATTTGAAATCAACATACTTGTATATTTAGATATTACAATAAAATCTGATTGCATAAGAGTCACTAATTCAAACATCACAGCTATGTTAAAAAAATTTTTAAATGTTTAAATGGATGAAGAAAGTAGCGCTGAGAATAGGCTTGAAGATGTATTGATAAAAAAAGCTTACTAAAGAACTATATCAATATATATTACTCAATAAGAAAATATATAGGTTTGAAAATAATTTTGATTTTTGATGAAAAAACACACACTATAACTCAGGTTTCGGATGAAAAATTGAGGTAAGGTTGGGTTTTTTGAAAAGGAAAAAAAATTGTTTTTAACCAAGGTTACTAATCAAATTTGATACAAAAATCTTAGCTCATTGCAAAGATTTAAGATTTCAATTATATGTCTATATGTATTAAAATATAATCGAAACTTACATGAAATAATTTTATCTTACTGCAAATAAAGGTTTGGATTGCTATATGTAATTTAATCTATATACTGTCTTTTCGCATATTTTCCTTCCATTTAAATACATTTTACAAATATATAATAAATATAACAATGAATATGTATTGTCTAAATGAATAAGATTTTGGTAAAAACATCAATTTATTCATAAAAAGTTTAAGATTATGGTTAAGTAAACTAGCCACTTTGCATATTTGAAAATATGTCAACAATATTATTAGCTAAATTTCCTATAAAGTTACAGTAAAATATCAAATTACATATTAAATTAAGACCTCTTCATTTTTCTTCGTTTAAGATAAGCTAACACAATAAAACTTTTGTTTTGGATAAAAAAAACCAGGTGTGTTGGGGTTTTTTGAAAAAGAAAAAAAACAAGGTTTTTTTCAAATCAAGGTTATTAATCAAATTCGACCCAAAACTCCTCATCTAAGTACATACATTTCAGTAAAAATAAAACTTCTGTTATATGAATACATGTACTGAAAGAACCAAAACTTAAAGGTTTTGAAAATAGGAAAGATATTTTCAAACTTTGATATTTGGATTAAAGAATTTTCTTATGTCATCTAAAATTCTATCGCATAATATATAAATGACAAGAAAAAATAGAACCTTAATTTGCTATAATTATTTAAAGTTAATTAATTTTAAATGCTTAATAATTAATAATATTTTTTAATTTCTAGAAGTTTTTCCTTAGTATCAAATTACCTAGTGAAACACAAGAATTTTATGCATCTTACTACAAAAATTTTGTCTAACAACAGTGGGTATAGACCAAATGGAAATAATTTGCACTATTATAATACTTCACTGTATTCTATTTTTGAAGTTATTTTAAAATTTCATTATTTAGTAAAGTTTAAAGTTTAAAATAAATAAATAAACAAAAATTTCCAAAGAAAAACAAGCAATATACATACAGACTTTGAATCTAATCTAATTATCTGAAAGATTTTTTTTAAATATATATAAAAAAGGATTTTAAAAGGGTTATAGAGTTTATAATGAGAATCTAAATGAGAAATTTATAATGATAATTTAAATTAATGATTTTAAGACAATTCTTTTCTGCAATGAAATAAGCAATTTCTTAGAAAAATAAATTCCAGCATCCCAGCTATGCTAACAAAAAAAAAATTAAATGTTCAAATGGCTCAAGAAAGTGCTGAGAATAGGCTTTTAAATTTATTGATAAAAAAGTTTACTAAAGAACTATATCAATATATATTACTCAATAAGAAAAAATACATAAACTTAAATATAACTCCATAGAAATGCATGAAAATTAAACTATTTCTCTGATAGAGTACATTTAACAATAAAATTTAGTCATGCTCAAAAGCAATATATAAATAGCTATGATTCGTGCACAAAACTGAAAACTAAGAATTTATTGAATTATTTTATACTAAAAGATGAGACTAAAAGAAGATCTAAGAGAATATCAGATAAACTTACGTAAAAAATTAAATCTTCAAATGTACAGTTTTAAAATATAAAAGGAAAACTAGCACAGAGATGTACAACATTTACCCCCCATTGATTTCACTTACTCATTCTAACCTCTGATAAAGTGCAGTTGGGAAACATAAAGCAAACGTGCAATGGCCAGATGATAAATAATAAAGATAACATAATCTTTTACTAAAGAGTAGAGCTTTTTTGATAGCATGTTTAGAAATCAGAGTGCAACTGATAAATTCTAGTACATACGCAAACAAGCTTATAAAACTGAAAAGCACTTTAAAGAATACCGCACAATAATCTTCACAATACATTTGAAAAAAAAAGTAGTTCAACAATATTTATTCTTGTAAGAAAGAATGCAATTATTTTCTAAAGTAAGATGACTATAATAAAGAAATTTTCGATGAACAGAATATTTTATGTTCAAATTTTATAACCATCTTAGTCATGTTTGATTATTTTAAGAAAGTATATAAAAATAAATACAAGTAAAATTAATTAAGTGTTTTACTGCCTTAAAAAAAGTACATGTACATGCTACATGTTAAAACAAGTAATTTTTATTAATATATTATCTAAAAGTGAATACTTCACAAGATTTCATATATGTTAAATACAATGATGATAAAGATCTTTTAAAACTGCTTATTGATTTCTTTTGTTACTTGTGACAGCTTTTTAAGCAGCATATATAAATTATTGCTTTAACCATAAGTAATGTATTTTAAAGTATATAGAATATTTAATGTACAAACAAAAAAAAAAATGTAGCCAACATAAAAATTTAAAATAAACTAATTCATAACTGATGTATAAAAAATAATCTTTTTAGGTAGAAAATATTATATACAGTTTTATTGTAGTCGAAATACAAAATAAATAACTATAATTCTCTATACCTCTTTAAAAAATAAAAAAAAAACTTTTCCAGATTCCTTTTTATTTAATTTCATAATTATATAAATTATAGCTTTAAGCATAAGTAATGTATTTTAAAGTATATAGAATATTTATTACAACTTAATGTACAAACAAAAAAAAATGTAGTCAACATAAAAATTTAAAATAATACTAATTCATAACTTATGTATAAAAAAAAATCTTTTTAGGTAGAAAATATTATACACAGTTTTATTGCAGTCATAAAACAAAATAAATAACTATTATTCTCTATATATCTTTAAAAAATAAAAAAAAAAACCTTTCCAGATCCCTTTAATTTTAATTTCATAAAGTGTAATCTAATACTTCCTCCTTTTTTTGGAAAAAAGGATAAGATAAGATGAATTCCTGTTCAATTAGAAACAGAGAGATAAAGCTCTTTTGTTTTCAATAAATGAATGCTGAATTCCTTCTCTGGTTTATTATAACATTTAATACAAATATTGAATTGAATAATTTCTATTACGGAATAATTCCAAAAAATTATTTTTTACCTGAACATGTCAGTGATGTAAAATAATAATGAATATATTTATTTATACTTAAAATTAATACTTATTAAATATTATTAATTTAGAGTTAATAATTATTAAATATTTAAATATTTAATATTAATATTTCATATAGTAATATTTATTGCATATAGTAATATTAATTAATATTACTATATTAATTAATATTATGTCAGTGATGTAAAATAATAATAAATATATTTATTTATATTTCAAATTAATACTTATTAAATATTATTAATTTAGAGTTAATAATTATTAAATATTTAAATTATATTTAAATATTTAATATTAATATTACATATAGTAATATTTATATTATTATTATATTAATAATTATTATTATATTATTATTAATATTTAAATATTTAATAATTATTAACTCTCAGTACACAAAACTACTGATAATCAAGAATTATTATTAATTCATGTAAGCAAGGTAAAGTATTAAAAATAATTAGAAACAATGAGTATTTACATAAACATAGTTTTGTGTATACATATATCTGCACAGAAAAAAATGTTTAGAGAAAATGGTAATTGTACATTAACTCCAATTTAATAATATACTGTATAATTGATTTGAAATCTTATTATATTTAACTAAGGGACTCTCAGAATAATCCACAAGTTTTATCTGAATCACTGTTTTTAATACAAAACCCTGTACCTTTGTAAATAAATTTATAAAATACTTTGAATTATTGATGGGTATAAATTACTGAAAAAAAAAAAACTTTAACACCTAAATTTGAATTAAAACCTAACTGAAGACCATGTTTCAAGGAAAAGCTATTTCATATGTGTATGTATATCCATATATATGTATATGTATATATATATATATATATATATATATATATATATATATATATATATATATATATATATATATATATATATATATATATATGTATGTATGTATGTATGTATAAAGTATATATATATGTGTATGTAATCAATTTTTTATAAAACTCTTTGACAAGGAGAAAGCTCAACAGCTAGCAGTAATAAAAATGCAGTCGGGCCGACAATGAAGAGAACAGTATCAGTCTAATTGAAACTTTAATCCAGAGCTGCTACAATGGACATCTTTTCTACTTAACGACAGACAAAGGGAAAGCCACAAAAATCACTCTGCTCAAATAGAGGTGCACCCAAGAAAGAAGACAGAAAGAATTTTTCCACAGTAAAACAAACTTACTCAGCGAATTAAGTGCAAGATCATGAAAAACACAGAGCCATTTGCTGGTGACAGCTGGGAAACATGCTGAATAGACAGAAAGTTTACATTTTTTGGATAGACAGCTTTATGAAGAATTTTAAGTGGACACTCCTTTGATTAAATTATTTAGAGGCTGGGAAAAAGATTTAAATGAATTAGAATAGGAGAGAGGAGGTTTTTAAAGAAATATTAAAGTTAAATATTTTTGATATATTATTCATATATGTATTTGTATAACAAAGTTTCTAAAAAGAAAAAAGCAATGTATACTCAAAGCAAATACTTTTATCATGAGATCTATAGGTAGTCTGTCCATGTTTAAATTCAAAAGAAAAATTATAAAATTTATAAGAAGATATCAAAGCATTTTCAACTATACCAAAAATTTTAAAAGATTACAAAACTTTTCAGTTAAAGTTAAAAGTAAAAAAATTTATCGCTTGAATCATCAATTTTAAGATAACATTTTGCAAGGAAATAAGAAATTTCTCAGAGAAAAAAATTTGAAGCATAATGGCTGCATTCCAAATATGTTAAATATTCAGATGTTTGAAGAAATAGACCCTGTAAATACATTTAAATTTATATATTAAAGGAGCTATGCTAAAGAACTTATCTAGACATTTTACACAATAAGAAAAACAATACATTAAAACTAATATAAATAAACTACACAACAAAACATTTCTAAAATATATTTTATGAAAATAGCAGTTACTTATATGAATATAACTATATTTAAAAGATTATTTCCACCTTAATAAAAAGAAATTAGCAAATGAATAGGACATTATTATAGAAATTAATTATAAATAACAATTAAATGCTATTAATAATCAAATACAAAATGTCAAATGTTATATAAGTATCAATATAAAGGTAAACTTTTAATGTACTTATAAAATCTTAAATTTTTTTTTGTCTAACATGATTTATATTGCTAATTTAAATTAAAACCAGAGTAGTAGTTAAAGAACTTTCTATGCTACTTATTATATTCTATAATTCCTTGTTATTATGCTGTCATAAGATACAAGTTCAGAGGAATCAGTTATTTAACGTAATTTATAGAATGGAACCTATAATTAGATTTTTTTTTTAAATGTTACTCTAATGTTACGATGAAGTGAAATAATTAAATATTTCTAGATATGATGAGTGGTAACAACAGTACAATTAGAAAGTATATATAATTGGAAGACTTAATGAAATAATAAATCAGTCATGTAATAATGCTTTTTCCTAAATAAATAAAAAATAATTCGCTTTTTCCTAAATAAATAAAAAATAATTCGTAGATTAAAGGTAATGAAATGCGGGGGAAAATTATATTGCTTGAACAGAAAACGAAAGTATTGTATTAATATTACCGTTACCCAACTGACATGTAAAATACAAAAGTAAAGCCCTAATTTAATTCATATTTAAAGTTTACAACAAGTATATTAAAATTAAATAGATCATGCACAAATAACTCAATATATTACAAAACAAAATTATCTTGCTTTTAAAAATAACGCTTCCAAAACACTGCGAGAAAGAAAACTACAATCCAAGTTTCAAATAACAGAACAAGTGTAAAGTACGGTATCAAACGAAATAAGTAAGGGAAAGAACATGGAAAAGTTGTGACATTAACAACAATTAAAAGACATGAAGTTCCACAACAAATAAAGAAAATGACTTGTACTTTCCGCCAAGTAGTTATAAATAGATAATTTCGCTGCGCACAACACTAAATTGGCAAATTTTTCTGAGTGACACGAAAATATCTTACCTACAATAAATATACAACTTTGGATTACTTTAGATGGGAGAAGCTTATATTATAAATAGCAAGCATTTTAGAAGGCATAAAAATGCCGGTCACAAACGCTAACCTAAACATTCATCTTAACGGTTTCGTTTCTTCGTACACATAACTACAACCTGTCTGCTATTCTCGCAGTTGTTGCCAACTAATTACTAAACACAGTAAAACTAGTAGTTTAAAAGTCATCTTGTTATTATCTTAAAATTGCTTTTCTAATAAACGTATGTCTCAAAATATGCTATCTGAGAAAGAATCAAACTATAACATTCACATTTAAGTTTAAAAAGCAGCCTTTATAAAAATATTTCATTGCTATTAAAACGCTTTCCCTGTTACATTTTTTGTGTTTTAAATTGAACAGTAGATTTGAAAATTAAAATTTTTAGTTTAATTTAAAGTTTTTCTCTACTTAAAAAGATAAATATTGAAATTATATTAAAATAGCAAATTTGGTTCCAAGGTACTGGCAACAATACTTACGACACGACAGCGATCGGTACTCATGTTAAAGGCCGGTAAGCGTTTGTAATGGTAAACATGGCTTCAAAAAGTAAGAAATATTTTTAATTTAAAACTGTCTTAATAAAATCTTATAAATGAAAGTGAAACATAAAAATTTCTTTTTCATATTTGTTAACTTTGCTATTAAGAATACCGTAGAGAACATATTTTTGATTAGCTAACCTGGAGAACTCAGGCTTTTGAGTAATTTCTTATCACTCTTGATTTGCATGGAAATTTCTAGCCTTTCAACATAGTGAATTTTAAGCGTTAGAAATGGAAATATATTTCTTTTTTTATTTGGAATTATACTTTCTCAATTTTGAATTTTAGCCGTTCATGAAGAAAACAGTCAATTTAAGACATGTTTTCTGTTTATTTTTTGCTTCGTTTTAAATTTGATGTATATTGATTATAAATCGTTGCTTCTTTTTTATCTCTTTGACTATCTGAATTTCTAATTATTCAATTTTGAATACCTTCATTAATCTTTTCAAATTTTTATACCATGTTATTCCCTTTATTCCAGATTATTTCCTGTGTTTTACTATCGTCGTTCTGTTCTTCATAAGATTTAGCAATGCATTGACACCATCAACTTTTCTCACTGCATCTGATCAACAGAGACTTAAGAAAGTGTTATCATCAGCTTTTCCTTTGACAGATTTAACTACAGCTCATTATGCTGTTCTGGGATATTCATTGTTAAAGAATAAATTACCTACATCAGAAGTAAGAATACTTAGCAAGGATGTTTAAAATTAATTTAATTTTTGAATTAACTTATATGCATATAATTTTAAATGTTGTATAATTTTGCTCCTTCATTCTTTTAATTGGCATGCAAGAGAAAAACTTGTTAACTACATTATAATAAACTGTATAGTTTACGTAATTTAAAACCTTACTGGTATAACACTTATTTTCCTTTTTGTATATTGTTATGAAATAAAGCTGAAAATTTATGAATTTCTTCTTTAACTATTAATAAAAACTAAGATTTGCAGATCAGCACTGCATTGATAGTGTTATATAATGTTTTGTCTTTCCATTAACTTCCTAAAGGAAATCAATTTTGTAAATGAGTGGAATCAGGGTTGGTAAAAAACCATGATTTTTTTTTTAATCAGATTTTTTTCTGAATACTAATTTTAACTGTTGTTTTTATGTTTTTTGCAATACACATAGAATAGTTTGTTATAAGAAGTAGCATCTTATCTATCTAGTATATTCTATACACTGATTATCTAAAATTAAATATATAAATTATAATCCAAATACATTCCATTATTTTGTAATTCTATAGTGCAAACTAAATAAGATGTAAATTTAAAGAAAAAATTAAATATTCTTTTAATGCAAACTATTTATCTTAAAAAACAAATCACATTTATTAGAATATTTTTTATGCACCGAATTATGGATTTAATTGTTTCAATACAAACACTAGCTTTTATGCTTTATCCACTCCTAATTGGTTATGAAGGCTAGAATGAATAATACCAAAAGAAGAAAACTGTCTTTCCATTCCAGCAGATGAAGCCATGGCTGTTGTTATTGGGTAGACAAACTGGATTTCAAGTTCTGTAATATTCTCTTTACCTCCCATGACATAAAATGAATTCCACCAGTCATAATCATTGTACTACCCCTATTAAATACTTTCTGATAACCCTTAAATTCTTGGAAAGCACATGCTATCGATTTACACTAATAAACTGATTGGTATTGCTGTGCTGACGGATTCCCAATTCTCCCGTCTTTGGAATATAGGTTTTAAAAGAAGTGAAAAAAAAATTTAAATCAATGATTGTTTCAAAAAAATCAACTGATTTAAATCATGTCAACCCTGAGTGGAATTTAAAAAAAATTCTGTGTTCATGAACAAACAATTTCTATAGAGAAGATTTAGTCACAGAATATCAATCAGTATATGTATTGGTTGTACATCTCATTACGGGTTATATATAATTAACTTTTCAATATTCCTAATACAACACTTTACCTAGAAAATTTGAAAGCAAAAAAAGATCACAAAATTCATCAATTTCACCAAAAAAGCTTAAAGGAAACAGGAATAGAAAATAACTGAATATAACTAAAACAGCTGATGTACAACTATACAAAATAGCTGAAGATAACACATGTTACTAATTACGTTTTGTTAATAGTAGCATATATTTTTCAGAATTTGAAAAGGGATAATTTTTAAATATGGTTAGTAGTATATTATTTTATGGCACAGAATCCTAAAAAAGACATTTTGATAAACAATGTTATGCAGTTAACAAAATGAAAAAGTCAAAATTAACAGCAAAATTTGAATAAATACTTAAGAACCAAAATTACAATAAAATCAATGATGGTAAGAGTGGTAAAACTCTGTCCCGGCCTTAGCCATTCAGTTCAAAAAATCAATGATGGTAAATAAAACAAAAATATATACAAAAGTAAAATGTAAACATTCAAATGGGTAGGTAAAACTCAATTTGTTTTAAAAATGCTAAACGTTTTGATGCAAAACATAATTTAAAATATTGCTTAAAAGAAGTGGATTCCAAGAAACATGTTTCAAATACTGATTTTGCGTACGTAGGATACTCAACAGGAATTAAATGCTAAGTCATTGAACTCAAAGTGCTAATATTAAATACTGAATTTCACACTATTTTGAAAATGCATAAAGCATAAATTGTTTACATGACTGAAACAAAAAAAAAGAAAAAGAAAGAAAAATGACATGCTGTGAAAAAGAGCAGGGGAAAGGGTCAATTATAAAAAAATACTGTTGCTGAATGGAAAATATCAGTTAAGATTATATGTTAGCACTTTAACTGTTTTTAACATTGTAAATCCTAATATAAAGATTTATTCAGAAATATGTGGTAGTTTAATTGGGTGATATTACATTGGGGTATGATCCTACACACAGTCGCACACACACACATATACATAATTTCAATGAAATAGATATATATAAAAGCATTAGAATTCATCAGATTTATTTAATTTTTTAATGTTTGTATATTATTTTCAATTCACGATTTTACTGATGAAGCCTGCATAGAAATAGCAGTTTACAAAATCACAGCATCAGTGCTTTACATTGTTACAATGTATAACAATTTTACTTTTTCAGGTGTGACAAAATATATTAATGCCCATACAGTTTATTATCACCTTAAAAAATATTTTGGGGTGAATAAATTTAGTATATACAAAAAAATAATATAAAAATTACTCAAAATATATTAGTTTACAGTTTAATTTTTTTTTTTTTTTTTAAGGGGGTATAAATACAGTTAAACCTATTTTGTAGTTTAAAATCTTGTTAAAATGTTTTAAATCTCTTTTCATTTGGTTACAAATTAAAAGAAAGGTAGAAAATGATAATATTTGTATCATGTAATATCAAGAAACAGTATTTTATCCTTAGAAAATACAAAGTTTTATGTATTTCTAATCAATAAATCATCCCAGGGATTTGAAGAATCAATGTAAAATGAGCATAATGTTTATAATAATTCAAAACAAATAATGTTAGATTGAAATTTTGTATCATAATTTTAAAGTTGTGCTTATTTTTGCTTTCATTTAACTATAGCTAAACATTGCCATGTTAAGAAATATATAGCTGAAGTGCAAGATTAATTTTATATTATTATTTAATAGGACCCATGCAAGTTTTTTAACTCCAAAATTGATAAGAAACGTTTGGATTCTATCTTTCATGCTACTAGTGGTAGTAAACTTCTTTCAAACTGTAAGGTATGTATGTTATATTTTATTTTTTAATATTAAATTTTTAATGTGTTTACTTCTGCAAGTTCTCATGATATACATGTTAATAGGTAACAGTGACAGGATTGCAGCAAGTGCTAGAGTCTGCTGTAACTGAAGATGCATCAATGCAAGATATATATTATTCTACTCTTTCTTTGCAAAATTTAAACCTGAAAAGTAATTATCTTCAGCTTTCATTTTCACATTTTCATTTTCAATGGTTCTTTGCACATATTGGGAAATGTTTTTATCTTTAACTTTTCTTATTTCGCTATGATTTCTTACCTTAATTATTAATTAGAAAATACAGTCAAACCTGTCTATCTTGAATCTCTTGGGAGTAAAAAAAATTTCGAGATACACAGGTTTTATGAAAATAGACTAAGAAAATTTCTTTACATAATACCAAAGATTGAAAATTTCAAGTACTTTTAGTTTTATTTACATATCTTACAGAAAGTAATCCGTTAGGAGTTTTTGATGTAAAACTTTTTTAGACTGGACAATTTTTTGTACTTTTGACACAGTGGCAAAACAATCCTGATCAATATTTTCTTGGGATTCAAGAAAAATTCTTAGTGTTTTAATGGCTTTTTCTGCTATTTTTTCTTTTTTGCGTAACAACTTTTCCTTCATCGATGTTGTCCTCTTCGTCATGATCTTCTTCATCATCAGAAGTTCCCCGAACTTTTTCTAAAATTTCGGAATCAGTTAATAATGTTCTGCTTGTTACCACTGATTCATCTACTTCTATAAAATCTTTAAATGAAGTGTCAGTATTAATTTTGTCTCTGATAATCATCCATTCCGTCAGATTTTCATCACTTTCCTCGGCCAGTTGCTCTTCGGTTTCTTTTAGATGTTGTTCTTCGACTGTGCATATTTTGTACAATTCCCACCCAGCCCCTGACCAAATAACCCCCCAAAAAAGAAAACTAGAAGTGTATTTCCTAGAAATCAGAACTTGTGCGGTTGTCAATGCAATAAGCCTCTAAACTGGAATGTTGTGTTTCTTACGAAAATTCGAGATAGACAGGTTTGGGAAAAAAATAATTTGAGATAGTTTGGAAAATACATTAAATTTTTATTGAAAATGTAGGGAAATTGAAAAAAAAATCGAAATAGACGGGCTTTCGAGATAGACAGGTTTGACTGTAGTAAATATAATACTATGGAACAATTCTGTAGTATTTTTCTTATTAAATATTGATTCCTTTTAAATGTGTAAAGTTATATAAATCATTTGTATTTCTTGGTATTAGTATATACATAAGCATTGGTTTATTAAGCATTATGTATATATAAACAAAAATTTAGGGTGTTATGAGTCCTTATTTTGATGTAGAAATATTACTTTTTCTGTATAACCTGTTCTGTTTGTATTTACTCCACATATATAGCATTCGTGTCAATATGACCCGATTCAGAAACTTACCTTTCTTGCAGTAAATGACAGGTGCAATTTAAGGAATAGTTTAAACAATAGTAATATAAGTTTAAAAATAGATTTAATAATATAAAGCATCTATGAAAATAACAGAAAAATAATCGAAATTGAAACTTACCTTTATTTACAATTTGACAATATTTAAGACATGCAGGAAGTAGCACTATTTAGTGCTGCAAAACGGTTAGTTACCTATGTTGAAGAGTAAGCCTGAGCATTTTTCTCACTTTTTTTTTCATGGGTATTTCAAAGATGTTATTAATTCATTGTTTTGATATTTAATTTTTTTTTTAATATTTGTAGTTCAGCATGTATAAAAATGTCATTTCCTTTATTTTTACAGTTGATTCTGCCAAAGTAGCAAAAGTTTTAACATCTGCTTTGAAGAGAGATGACAGTGTTATAAAGTAAGGTTTTTCAAGAAAAGTAATTTCATTGAGTGCTAAGTGGCTAATTACCTACAGTTGATGTGTAACTATTAGCTTTAAAATAATGAATAATGATCAGAACATGGCACATTAAACATACATAAATTGTAACAAACTTCAAAGCTGGGTTCGGGGATTGAATGGACTTTAAGTAAGACAGCACAAAATCAATGATGCACAATGCCGTGGGCTGACGTACCTCTTTCCGCATCAAACAAAACAGAAGCACCATTAAAACACAACACAACACACCATGCGTACTCTTTACACTGAGAAATCTACTTAACGACTCTCTCCGTTTGGGACTCAGCCTGCCTTATATAGGCCCAAAAAAACTGGTAGAACATTTCAGATTATACCGGAACTGGAAGTTGTAAAGTATCGCCACATTTGGCGACGAACTTGGTGATAAAAATAAGTTGCCAAAACTGGCGCCAACGAGCCGGTATCTCGCCAATTCGGCAATATACACATAGAGTCCCATGTTAAATTTAAGGTTCACTAACAAATTCGTAACAATATATATAACAATTGCACTTAATAATGTTCCTCAAGATGCTTTTAATTTGAAGATAGTGTGAAATCTTTAATATTTTAACAGCTAATGCATCTAATCTAAATAATTTGTGTTGAGATTTTCTGTACAGTGCATATTGATACACTGAAGAAACTCTAACTTTCTAAGTTAAAAATATTATGTTACTTGAATTAATTACAATATATTTTGTTAAATTAAACCTATAGTTAAGATTTGGAAAGTCTTTAGGTGAGTCATTTTACATTAACACATTTCTATATAGTGCATTTTGTCAAATTTAAACAAGATTTATACAAAACCTTTATAGTTTAGAAATTATTTAAATTGAAGTACTTGCCAAACGATGGCCAAATGGTTAAAGTGCTTGCCTTCGGAACCTGAGTTCGTGTGTTCGAATCCCTCTATGGCATGGATGTTTGTAGCCGTTCGGAATTGGCTTTAATCAGTAGATCCCAGTCTCAATAGCCCTTGTGTTGCAAAAAGTAGACCATAGCACTCCAAAACTAAACCAACTAAACTATAATATATTTGTTTTGAATGTATAAAACAATTTGGAGAAAAATATTCAATTTAAAGAAGTAGGTTGAATTTTTTATTTTCCAAATTAAAATGAAGTATACAACTGAAGAAATTTTATTTGAAAATTTATTTTTATTTGAATATTAGGATGCAATAAACTCATGAATTTCAAGGGGTTGAATAGTGTTGGCATGTGAATTACGGTTCTTAAATAACATTTTACATCAAAGCAGAGTATTTCCAATGACAGCTGAAATTTTATTACTTAAGTTCTACTAGTATGAACATTTTAAATCCATAGCATTTTTGTTTTTTAACAAAACGGGATTCAAAATGCATTAGCAATGTACAAACACATTGTTTAACTCAGTGTGATTTTTAAATTCATGCCTGTTTTTTCTGCATAGAAAATTTGCTAGTGTTAAATATATTTCCTTGAAAGATATCATATAAGTGCTACAGCAAATATATGCAGTGTTTTCCATTATTTAATTAACATTTTCTTGTAGCTTTATTTATTCAAATTTCTTTTTAAATATATTTGAATATTTTTCTCTATAAATCATTTTATAAATGCTCTTTTATTGAATTTTATTGTCTTTATTTCCTTTTAGTCTAGCATATGCCTTTCATGTTGCATCGATTTTGCAAACTGATTTGACTCCCTTTTTTGAGCGAATTGAGGATGTCATAGTGCAAGCTGATGAAGTAGATGGCAAATATTTGCAAGTTTGTAATCTTATTTTGTATTTTCTTTCTAGTTAAAAGATTTTTGCAATTTAGCTTCATTAATTTGAGTTCAATTCTATCAACAAAGTTATCTAGATTATATTTAATGTGGAATCATGTTTTATCAGTGGTCTTCAAGATTTTAATGCTGGTAGTACCCTCGAAGCTGTGTGATCTTCTGGTAGCACCCTATACCTTATGAAAAATTCTATTAAGTTAGATGAAAGTTACTTTATATAGGTGCTAGCAGTACAGACATGCCAACTACTCCGGATTCTCTAAAGAAATGAGAAAAATGGGTTACTCTAGAAACTCCTTAGATTGCTCCGGAAAATTACAAAACTTTTAAACAGCTAAAAGATTACAATTCAGCAATTAAATACAAAGTTTTGTAAAAAATAATGCTGAATATTACTCTTTTCACACAGTAATGCTGCATGTTAACAGTTTTAAGAACTGTGCGGAAAACTGAACTGAATTTATGTTAAATTTGAATAGACAAACTCTTGAATTCCTGATGATAGAAAAATGGAAATATTTGAATCAGGGTCAGTATTGCTATAAGAAACACTGTTCTGAAAAATAAGTTGTTAAAGCTGAAAAAGCTACTCATAAACTTTTAAATGCGTAAATTTTAATTTGCCTTTCACAATTTACTACTGTGTAAGTATTTTAAAATGTAACATTTAGAAACTAATAAGAAATGTACTTATATATACAGGGTTCCCACGGTCCTTAAAAGTCCTTAAGAACTCCTTAATTTTAGCTTTCATTTTTAAGGGCCCTTAAAACTACTTAATTTTTGTCAAAGGGCCTTAAGAACTCCTTAATTTTTAAATTAGAATGCAATCAATTTCTCCATTGACACTATCCATTTTCTTCACTTCCTATCAGTTTTAGCCGTACTCTCCTAACTTTCAAGGCCGAACGATGGCAGAATGGTTAGGGTGCTGGCCTTCGGAACCATAGTCCGTGGGTTCAAATCCCACTATGGCATGGATGTTTGTAGCCATTTGGAATCGGCTTTAAACAGTAGGTCCTGGTCTCATTAGCCCTCGTGTTGAAAAAAGTAGACCGTAGCACTCCAAAACCAAACCAAACCTAACTTTCTAGTTTTGTAAGTTTAGAGTTGTATTTGCCCAAAACCGGTTTTAAGAATGCCAGTACAGGTGATAAGTACTGTTCAAAGAATATATATATATTAAGAATACATAACATATTTGTTAATGTTCATTACATTCTTTTACATTTTCTAGCCAAAAGTACAGTATTAATAAAATCTTCAAATACATATATGTTTTCAGTGTATTACTGTAGTAATTCAGAATTCCTTTCCTTGATATTCTTAAAGAATTATGAAAATACTTTTAGTTTATTAGTACTTTTTATGGTCATGAGTTAGAACACTTATTTGACAAATAAATGATCTTTCGCATACTGAAAAGGTTTAAAGAATAAAGTCAGCTGCCCTTTCCTAATAGCTAACAGTCATGCAGATTTTAATTAAACGAAGGGTGGAAGAAGGGGTGTAGATATTTCAATTACTTATGGAAGTTTAATTTTCCTTCCGTTGAATGGGATAGAAAAGTCTAAAACTTTCTTCTTTCCCAGGCAATGCCGGGTATAATCAGCCTATATATATATATATATATATATATATATATATATATATATATATATATATATATATATATATATGAGTCATTTTTAAACCTCAGAAAGTACTGTTTATAATATTGTATTTTATTCACAACTTGTGTTTAGTTTGATCACTATAAACTTTTTTCAAAATTAGTTTTTATCAAATAGATTTATCTTATATTAATTTTCAGGCATTTTTAAAAACTTAATTCTGAAATATTGTAGGGCATTTATTGAACATGCCTTGTCTGGTTCATAATCATTAAAATATGTTCCTCAGGAAGAAGGGTTATGTCGTGTATTTCAAGTAGGTCCTTATAAAAAGTTACTTTGGTCCTTAGAAAGTCCTTAATTTTTGTTCTGGAAAAAGAGTGAGAACCCTGATATAATCTGTAATTAGCATGTTAAAATTTCAAACCACGCTATTGCTCCAGACACAAGTGTCTTAATGTTAGCATGTCTGGCAGTAGTAATGAAAGAAAGGAAAGTGATGCCTTTTAGTTTAAAGTTTGCATAATTTATCTAAATACAGGGATAATTATGCTCTGGGGTGAAATTCCAGGTTTTTTTTCAATTATCCAAGTTAGAAAAGAATAATATAAAAATTCCACCAGAAAAATTTGAGTTTTATCAATAAATTAAAAAAGACTTCTTGTCAAACGTTTGTTATTGCTTGTGTTTCATGCTTCAACTGCAGAATGAGTATTCTACTACAGTCAGCATTTCTGGTCATTATGGGGCTAGAAGAAGACAGGGGATTTTCTGAACTATAAGCTTTGACCTTTGAAAGAGTGTTGGTTGATTTGCATAAGCATAGCATTGCAAGGATGCATTTTTACCACCCTTAGGAATTTTTTTTTTTGGGGGGGGGTTAATATCTTCCTTCTACGACTGGTGATAGTTTAATCTAGCGCTTATTGTACCAGAATAACAGCTTTATCATAAATAAAAGGTATTTGATATTCAAGATTTAAAAATTCAATTCTAAAAAGGTTAGTTGAACATCAGAGAGTGAAAAAAAGAAAAAGTGTCTCTACTAAGGACCAATTATATGTGCCAACAAAGTATCTTTCTCAACAGCCAAAACTAAGACTCTTTCCATTTCTAATCAAATTGACTTTTGGTCTTATTGCCTTTGGTCATTTAACATGCAAATAATAATGTATTGATACACACTATGCCTCTCTTTCAATCACCAGTTACTAAATCACTTTTCTGCAAAATATGATACTATAACAAGCAACTGATCATGAGATCAACTGATCTAAATACTTTTCAAAAAAGGGGAAAATGTGGTAACAGGACAGTTTATCCCGTCATATTATTGTAGATAAAGCTTTATGCACTTTTCAGGAACTTTAGAATTCTGCTATGTGGATATATTTTTTTTCTCTGTTTGTTCTAATCTTCTGTTCTCTTTCTTTTGCTTTGTAAAAAAAATTTAGTTTGAAGGTGGTCTTGGTATTACTGCAACTACTATAAGTGGAGTGTATAAGCTTGCTGAAGCTTCAAAGAAAGCTCCTGCTTTGACTGCTGTATGTATATTTTAAAACTTTCACATTGGAATTATAGTTTAAAATATGTATTAAAATAATTTGGCTTTCCAATAAATCCTAGTTTTATTGATAACTACTATTATATTTTTGTTCATCTATCATCCTGGGAACAATGCAAATTGTAAAATAATTAAATATTACATTTCTAGAAACATTGTAGCTCAGAAATTGTAAATATTTTTGATCAGTTATTTTTTTAGAAAAAATCTTGAAAAATCAATTTAATTTTATAATTATTGTATATCATCATCTGTATAGAAAATTAAAGTTAAATTTAAAAAAAAAAAATTTTTAAATGATTATGTAAGAAATTGTTAAAATGTTTTTCTCTCATTTTATTTAATTCATTCATTTAATGAACAAATATTTGGTTTCAAGTTAAAAGGATAGTAATGGTTACGATAATTCACCTATTAGATATTTTGCTAAAAGGGTCTAGTTTTAAAATAATATAATATATAGTTTTAGAAAACTTTAAAAATTGTTTTACAGTTTTTTTCTTTTAAATTTTCCAAAATTTACTTTGTAGGAACAAGCTGTTAAATTTACAAATTATTTCTTGAGTCGGAAATTTGTACAGACAGTAAAAGGCTCAGCTCAACTTCTTGATATCATGAGGATATTTTCAACCAATAAGGTAATTTACTTCTCTATTTCTCCATTTTATCTCTGTTTATATGTGTATATATATGTATATGTGTGTGTGTGCACACACACAATGTTTAATCCGTAAAGAAGCATCACTGGAGACACATAGTGGTAAGCTGTTGGCATTTTCAGAATTTTAAGCTTAAAATAGTCTGTTTACCTGCCAACTTAATTTTCTTAAAATCACTTATTTTCAGTTGGTTTATTTAAATTTCCTGCCGATCCCCAGAAACACCCCTTCCGATTACTGACATAATAGCCACAGCCAATCGGAGAATTTAGCGGCATATTTGGCTCTGGGGTGAGCTTTCTGCTAATTAGCAAGTATATATATCCTCGGGAGACGTGTTGGCGTGTTATGTTATTCCCAAATAGGAGTTTAATTGGGAGATGTTTAACAGGTTGTGTCCCCCCCTCTTCCCCTCCAAGTACGAGTTCATTTCTGTTAAGTTTAGTTCAATTTGGAGATGTTGGAAGATATGTTTAGAGTTGTAATTTAAGTTTTTATTTTATTTATTTTTTATGACAATAATTTGTTATTGTTAACTGACTTCTCATGTTTTAATGCACTCTAATACGAAATAATAGGCCAGTAAGCTTATCACAAGCAAACTTTTATTTTATTAAATTATCATTAAAATCTGACTAACCAAGATGGTATCTAGACATTGTGAAAAATGTTGCAAAGCAATACAGGATAACTGTAAAATTCAGATGCCAACCTCAATGCGACACTCACTTCTATAGTACAAATCTTTTAAAACCTCTGATGGCACTGCAATTTTCATTTTCAGTTGCACCACACATGCAAATCACAAGTCAAGGGCAATAGAATAAAAATATTAAGAATAAAGTAGTTACATTATCATTATGCAAAAAAAAACTTTTGCTTTGTTAGTTAACTTGACACTGCACTTACAGATTTAGCTCTCTCTCTGCTGTCTTAAGAAACAGTGCATGCTTAGTGTCATGGCTTTACTAAATTGAATCTCAGTGTCATGACTTTACTGAATTGAAACTCATATTAGAGAGAGAACATGTAATGTGAATAGGCCAAGTGCTAATATACAACTGATAATCGTACTATCAAAGAGCTATCATATAGCCCGTCATATGTCGGGATCAGTAAAATTTTTAATTTGAAAAAAATAGATAAATTTATTTTTAAAATAATAAAACAACTTTGGGAATAAGAATTTAAAAGAAAAAGCAGAAAATATTAAATTAATTAGACATTTAGAAAAATTTGGCTGCTTCGATGACAGAACCGTCAACTCAAGAAATACAACGATCAAATGAGCAGGCACTCTATCAAACGTACCATGCCTACACATGGTGGAGGAACTAATTAGAGTATATGAGGTTTGAGTAAAAACAGTCTAGAAATTTAATATTATGTTCCCTCCTGCCCATCCTATCAAGAATGAATTTAGTATAGAATAAGAGGGAGAATAATTCTTGAAATAATAGCATTTAACGCTCTAAAAGAGGGGATGGGGTGGATTTCGAACTCTCTTTGAATTTCGCTAACCCTAACTCATAAAAAATCCAATATGTATGCCTGTATTCATTCCAGGTACAACTGCTTCATAAATTCATGGACAGATGAACAGACAACAGGCTATTATTATTTAGGGGATTAAAAGTAGTTATAAAGCCTACAAAATAATAGTATCAACTGAGGTAAGACCATACAATACAAAAACAAAAAATAAAGACCAATATGGAAATGAAACACCATTATTTAAAAATGTCCTAAAATTACCTGTGAAAATGAAAACAACCCATTTGCAAACATCAATTAATTTTTAAGTATCATTTATTAACTCGTATACAGAATGTAATTAAAGTTTTTTATCCTGGCATCCTGGTGTCATCTATATTAAAAATTCTAAACTAAAGTGAATTTTCAAAGATATTACTACTACTATTAGTGTGTCCAACAATGGCCGATTGGTTAGGGTGCTGGCCTTCAGTACCAGAGTTCATGGTTTCGAATCCCGCTGGGACATGGATGTTCATAGCCATTCGTAATCGACTTTAAGCTGTAGATTCCGGTCTTATTAGCCCTCGTGCTACTATTAGTGTCTATAAAACAAATAACTACAAGTATAAATTATAAGGCTTAAAAATGTGTAATTATGTATAAGTGTAAACTAATGTTTGTATATTTCTTCACCTTTACTACCAGAAAAGAAAGGTATTTATGCTTTCAAGCAAACTAAACTGAATTTTTTTACTTATTTAAAGTATTTCATGAATCTTCTCATTCATATTTTTCAAATTTGTTATAAATTTGCTAAACTATATATTTTTGATAATTTCTTCTGTAGTAATTTCATCTAAAGGGTTAATTTATAATTTCAGTTCCACATTCCTGTTGCTGTTACTCTTGCTAGTAACAGTGCTTTATCAGATGAAAATCCAAATGTTCAAGTCCGTATAACTAATGTTTTGGGTGCTTCCCTTGGACCCTTAACTGTCACTGCTGATAATGCAAAGCGAGCTGAAGATGATGCTGTTGTCTTGTCCAAAAAAGTATTTCAGCCTGTTAAAGGAAGCGAGTAAGTTGGTATTTTATTTCATGTTTAGAGATAGGCACTTGTATACTAACTCAAAGAGAATCACAGCCGCTCAGTTGGCAAAGGACCAACTTTAACTAGATTTTAATAGCCTCATAACCAGATCGATGCTTGTGCAAGTCAAAGATCTGCTGGCTTCTTTAATAGCAACTGAGGCACATAAAATAAGTTCATGATTATAATATTCTCCAAGTTTCCAAACAATAACTGCTATCATTGTGACTAGCAGTGGCGTGCGATAGGTGTTCATGCAGGGTGTGCAGAGAGCAACAACAACAACAATAATAATAAAACCATAAAAATGTACATTAAACACTTCTTTAATGCTTATTATTCATTTGTACACAAAATCCATATGTCTATCCGTATTACTAATAAAATAACAAAAAGCTTCTATTTCCACGAAAAACTGATATTTTTCAGCAAGCATAGCACCACATGGTGCCGCCGCTGCGGTGCCTCATCAGGATGCTGATTGGTGCCGACAAACCGAAAGTCTAGTCAATGTGCAGAGGATTTCCTTGCACACTGGCGCAATAGAACAAATTGTTCCTTGTTCGTCAGTGGATTAAACTATATTAATTGTTTTTAACATTTGGAAATCATATATTCTGCGAAAAATATCTTGACAATTTTTAAAAACAAAACGAGGGATATGGTGTTACGAATATAACTTATATACTGTCTGTAAAACACAATGAATGGTAAAATTTGGACTGTTTTGTTAAAATTCGTTTCTTTAAAACAAAACAACATTGTTTTTCAGCTAATTATTTCAATAAATATAATACATCACCGAAATTACTTTACCACACTAAAACATTTCACTTTATATTGATGAAATACTTCTTTTATATTTTAAAACAAAATCTTACAATATATAAATTTAAACATTAACCGTCTGCAAAATCGTATGGCCAGTTAATCAATTAAAAAACCAAAAGCGATTCAGCACGTAAGTCCCCGCTCTAATACAACGCTTAATAAACCGTACCTTCGGATGATTCTGAATGCCAAGTGCAGAAAAAATTGCTGCACTTGCCTCAGTGCCATAGTATGCTGTTCTTCTCCAGTAGCTCATACATATAAAGCGTGATTTTCTATTAGTGCGCAGTGCGTACACATAAAAATTTCTTATGTTTGTTTGCTTTTGAACGCTCTACGTGGTGCAGCACCTAGTACCGCACGCACTGCGAGAATACAAGCAAGCAAATCAACATATTTGAATATATTATAAATAATATTTATTATATGCCATATAAAGATAGGTAGACATAGGTGCAGAAAATTATTGTCTCATAATTTTGCTAGGGTGTGCAGTGCACACCCTGCACATATGGACCGCACGCCACTGATGACTAGGGAAAATAAAATCATGAATACCATTAATGTACTATTGTTTTGAAATTTGTGATACTTAAGCCCATAAAGATGCACTTAAAATTTAATTTATATGAAAAAAAATATTTTTGTAGCATACATTTACCAGGAAATCACAGTATAAATGCTTATGTAATCTACATTTAATATATATACGTATGTATGTAATGTAATTAATTCTCAATGAATTGTTCCTAAGTTTTTTGTTTTTTTTTTTAATTTTAAAAAAATGAGTAGTATATGAATAAGTAATCTTTTTGTGTGTGTGTGTGTGTGTGTGTGTGTGTTAATTAGCATAAGTGCCAATGCCTAAGTGTCAATCCCTGCCTCCATTGTTTTACAATTAATGAGCTTGTACAATAGTAATGTCAATTTAACATTAGTGCTTTGAATGTCTTTAAAATTGATAAATCCTTATATCTTGCAAAAATTAGTAAATTCTCTCTTCTACATGAAATTAAAACTTGTATTGTGCTGTATAGATTGCTTGAGTGTGATTAGAAAATGTATTTTCATTTGTTGAAAAATTAAGATTTATTAAAATGTATATTTATCTTTGTTAGCATTTTGTACACTCTGAATTTCTTGGAAAGTAAGCCTATCCGAGGATTTTACAAAATTTCAGTTAGTGCTGTGCCCAGTAAAGCTGATCCTAAACTTATTGGAAACACTGGTGCCCAGGTAAATTTATTATTCTGTATCTCTAAAGTTGAAGTAGAATTTATGTCTATTCATATGTTTCTAAACTATTAAAGTTATTTAGACAAATGATTTCTTAATAGATTCTAAAATCATTCATAGATTCTCTTGATTCTCATTATCACCTTCCAAAAATTCTGTTTTTAAAAAATAAATTAATTAGTGAATTAACTGACCAAGGGGATGGGGGTAAATAATTTTTAAAATAGTATAAAATTAGGTTTTTTTTCCTAAATTAAATAAGATTAGGGAATATATCAACATAACATGCTGCATTGTGACTTGTTTCCAAATTTCTAGTTCGACAACATATCAGAATGAGGAACAAATGCCAATATAGTTTCTTTGATGATCTCTAATAGGAAATCATCATTCCAATTTCTAAATTTTATCAATGTGTTATATCAAGAATGATATATAAACATCATGAATTTGATTTCTCGCCTTTGTGTGAGGGAATTATAATGCATGCCAAATTTAGTGATCCCAGTATATAAATATTGTAAATTCATTTTTCCAACTGTAAGTGAAGTAGTAACACTGCATGTGCAATATAATTGATTGCTGATTTATCTTCATTATGAAATCATTTTTTGGTCTATAGGTACACACAGATTTTATTATAATTTGACCAAATTCAAAACTTAGAAAAAGTTTTAATTACTAAACACAGAGCTTTATTACTACCCTAACATGCAGGACTACTTATATTTTTGTCGTCAAATAAAAATTTTATTTCTTTCTGTGTTATAACTTAAGTGAACATAGAGTAAAACTTAAATATTTAACTTATTTATATTTAATGCTTCATCATAACATTGCATAATGAGTAATTTTTAATTATTTTATAGAAAATTAATTTCTATCGAAATAAAATACTTTTCAAAAACAATTTTCTAAAATGTTTTTACTTCAAGCCTATTGTGTAATAATGTGATAAAACTTATATCATGCTTAAAAAAATTATTATTATGTAATTTCTTATATTAAAATATATTGTTATAAATTGTGATATAAAATTAGTAATTTATTGCACAGTAAAATTTTCAGCATCACCCAGTACTATTATTAAATCTGTATTAGTACACCTTGTTAGTGTGTGTGAAAGATTAGAATATTTAAAATTCAAATTGATAAACAAAAATACTATACATCTAATTCTTTTTGTTTGAAATAAACTGGAAAATACAAGACTAAAACTCTATTTGGTTCTCACTTAACCTGTCTTAAAAATTTTTTACTTAATCAGCCAACTGTGTGATTTATTAAGTCTTTCATTTCATGCTGGTGTGTAATTAAAATGAAGCTATAATGTATAAACACATTGAATTTAATATAAATGGGTCATATAATAAATTTTGAAAATGTAATAGAGTAGAAAGGTTTAATTTTTATTAAGTTAAAAAAATTAACAATTCATTGTTAAAAAAAAAGTTTGTCTCTACGGCATTTTAAAGAAAAGTTACAGCTGTTTAAACATCAGTGACAGCTGTCAAAACAAAACGGAAGTAGCGACTTCGGTACCGGAAGTTGTGAATTTAAAGCCTTTTAAAGAGCATTTTTTGGACAAAACTTTTTTAAATTTTCATGAAGATTAGTTTAAACATTTTTCTAGTATTTTTAATAATTAGCAACTTGGCAATTAGAAAGTTTTGAAGCAAGAAAGTGTGGGAAATTTTAAACATGTATTTTAATTTTTTAATAGTTAAAGTTGCTTTCATAAACTTCAAATGCGTTTTTCTCAGAACGGTGTTTTTAATAAAATGTTGAAACTTGAAATGGGATTTCTCAAAAAGTTCTTAAAATATTTTGTTGAAAATTATTATGAATGCTTTTGATAGTATTTACTAGTGAATGACCTAAAAGCTTTAAATTTGGATAATTTTTAATGATGTTACACTCATAGTTAGATATAAAGGTAATGAAAATTCGTTAAAAATTCAATGTGTATGATTTTGAAGGACCAAAATTTTTTACCAAATGTAAAATAAGCAAAGATTTTAGGTGATTCACTAGTCCTGTGTATAAGAATTGTGTTGCATCAAAAAATATTGTAATAATTTAATTTATTAAAAAAATTAGACCTTTTGATTTTTTTTAAGTGCAAATTCTCTATGATAATATAAAAAATAGATCTAAAAATGTAAAAACATAAACTAGTTTCTACGTTCAAAGAAAAAAAGTTCTCCGAACGTAGACGGATACCTTAAAGTATAGGTAGTAATGTGTAGCTTTGCTTTTTTAAGACTATTTACTTAGTTTAATTTTCAAAAAATATGCTCTTTAATTTTATTTTGTTGTTATAGATCAATGTCAAAGTGATGACTGAAGTTACTGTTGAGGCAGCTGAAATAGGTACAATATATAGAGATCAAGGAACTTCAGCTAAAACTACAAGGTAACTAATATTTGAAATTGTTATGGCCATTATGTTTAATCGGTAAATTATATATGCATGTAACCAGTAAAAATAGTTCGCTGATTACACAAGAAAATTAGTCCCAATTATTTGGATTGCCTAGTTAGGCTTAGTGAGCAAATAGAAGTTTTAATCATAGGGCAGTCACTGCTCCATTAAAGAAGGCTAAGTCCAATGTTGTGGAACTTTGAATTTAATGAAGAAAAAAGCTTCCATCTTTACAAGGAAACAATTCTGCATCAAATACCCAAGAAAAATACAGTGGACTCCGCTTAATGGGATCAGTTTGGGACACCGTGATTTTGGTAACAATAACCGATTAATAAACAATATACAAACGATTAGATAAATTTACCCTTCCCTCTTTAATTCACAGGTACTAAATTTCAAAACAAATTGAAAAAACACACATTATATTTATGTGCTGTATATTATCCTTTAAAACATAAGAATTGTATACATAATTTAAAAAATTGATCCATTGTTGACTGTCTACAGTTTTTTCTAAGAAGCTCATTAATAAATTACCTTCTTGCCTCTACTGTCTCTCTTTGAGAAGCAAATAATCTAATTGGCAGAAAAGTAAACAAAAGCATTCGAAACCATAAAAAGCGCATATATCTCGGGAAAGACTGACTGCACAGTGCCCGAGCTACACTCGGTATGAGTCAGAATGGTACATTTTGCCTGCCCGAGTTCAGCTCGGGAAAAACAGGGAAGAGGTTAATTCACCAGTACTAAATTTCAAAACAAAATGAAAAAACACACCATATATTTATGTACTGTATATATTATCATTTAAAACATATTAATTGTATACATAATTTAAAAAAATTGACTAATTGTTGACTTATACAATTTTTTGCAAGAAGTTCATTGATAAATTGTTCGTAATTATAATCAACCCATCATAATGTTTTAAAATTTTTATCTTTTGTTTTAATGTTAAATCATTTTGCTTTCTGGCTTCCATATCGACAAGCTGCATGTAAGCGAGCAAGGAATAAAATGTTCATACGCTCCTTCTTAGTTTCGATAAGAATGTGTTGCCGAATTGCTTGTCTGACAACCATTGACCACCAGCAGAGTGTGTGTATTTCTAAAAAATTCTAGGAAGATGTAATTTTCCACTCTTTTGTTCATTCCCCATTTCCCTAGGTAGAAGAAGAAAATTCTCGGATTTTCAAACAACAGCGAGGGGAAAGAAAAGAATGTGTTCCTTTTGAATATATTGTGAATATTCCTTTGCCAGTTAAAATGAGATTCGAAAACTGATAACATTAGCCAATGTAACGATCACATAAAGAGATAATTTTAACATACAAATTAATAGAGGAAATCGGTACCAAGTGATTTCGATAACAATAAGCGATTGATAACATTAACCGCTATCACATTAAGTGGAATTCACTGTACCTCTTTCAATTTGTTGTACCCAAGAGCAAGCAAATGATGTGATTTCATTCCCATGAAACTTCAATTATTCAGCAATTTTGGAAGTCAATAATAAACTTTGATCATTAAGTTAGCTCGAAAACCGTATAGGCAGCAATTTAGTTATTGGAGAGGAATGAAACTATTTTCCTGCAACAGCTGGAAAATTTGGCTAGTGGACAGAAAATTAGCATTTATTCTAGCATTAGTTTTGGGATAAAGGTAAAAAGAATTTAAGTTGGCGAAAACTTCTTTAAATCTAACATTTTACAACTGGGAAATTAGATATTTCAGAATGTGAAAGGATAAAAGGAGAATTTTAGATAGATATTCGGTGTAATAATTTTGATATTGTCCATACATGATAGCAATATCTCTGTGTATGCACATATGTATATTTATTCTTCATATTCAGTTTCTTTTATGTTCACTAATTTTCAACTATTTTGACATTATTTTTTGGAAAATCTATATGGCTTTATTATTTTTCCTCAGCATTGTTTATCCCAAAGAAACTGTGAACTTGGAAGCTGATTATCACCAGAAAATTTTCATGAAGTTTTCTTTGAAAGACAAAAATGCCAAATCAACTTTATTGGCTCATCAAACATTTGTTCAGTTTGTCAACAGAGATAAAGGTCAGGAAGTTGTTTTTGTTGCTGAACCAGATTCTTCAAATGTATATAGGTTTGATTTGGTGAGTATTTTTTTGGATTTCTTTTCAAAGAAACTGTTTAAACTGATTGAAAATTATAAATTATAAAAAAAATGCTTTAGTTTTTCATATTTTCATATTACTTAGAATTTCACTGCATTTAAAAGCCAAGCTGTTTAGCAGCTTGAATATTTTTTTAAAAAATAACTGTACAAATTCACTGATGCTTTAGATGCAGTAAAGAGTAATTTTTAACTGTTTATCTACACTTAGTGTGAATTACAAGTGATATCATTTATCTTATTTTTCAATAAAATCTGCTGTAAATATTATTGTATGATGATAGAGGTAATTTTTTTAAAAAGTCATAAATTTAAAAAAAAATTGCTATAAAATGTAACGTTATCATAAATAAGTATCATGAAGAAGTAAATATTTTATTATTTTTATGATATCAGGGAATGTGATTATTTTTAATAGCTATGATCAGTGTATCTGTCAAGAATACATCTAGACAGGCCATTTTAAAATTCCATTGCTAGTAAAAAGTAAATCAACATATGCATATT
>CM063497.1:23925632-23965632 GCA_032207245.1 Pardosa pseudoannulata
AGTGTAATTATTAATCAACATTGTACATTTTGTAGTGTTATTTTTGATTGAATTATAAAAATGTTGGTACTATCGTAACCATATGGGAACATTGCATAAGAGTGCAAAAAGTGCCATATGCTGTCTGAGCCATCATGCCTAGCTAGCTTCAATAAATAATACAATTCTAAATAATAATGATTAAATAAATTATTCTAAAATATTTAGGAAAATAATAAAATAATTCTTACTTGGATAAATATAGCTTTTATTTGACACAATCTCAATTATGTTTTGGTGGAAAATGTAAAGATAGATTTTAAATTAGAATCAAAGCAATATATTTCATGATCCTGTTGCCAAGCAAATTCAAATAATTATGATTTGAGACAATGTTGTGATGTTCCTTGTTGTCTCTAATTTCTCCATTTGGCTGAATCCTATATTTTTCTATTATTCATATTCTATCATTTGTGTTTGCCATATCAACAAGTGTTTAGAGAGGCAAAGCTTATGATTACTAATTTTAGCGTCTTTTGGGTTGCTAGTTTGACACATTGGTATGGGTGCAATAGTAAGTACCAAAATGTTTATTGTTGAGGATGCATTATAATCAAAAGTGTATGTTTTAACCTTTTGGGACTCAAATTTTGTTTTAAATATATTAAAAAAATTATTAAAAAACCTTTAAATTACAAACTTTGAACCCACTACATTCTAGTTATGAACTTGAAACCTTTGTCAACCAACCTACTATGCTGCTCTGTGTATTAAGGTATCCGTCTACGTTCGGAGAACTTTTTTCTTTAAACATAGGAACTAGTTCATGTTTTTACATTTTTGGATTTATTTTTTATATTATCAGAGAGAATTGCACTAAAAAAATATTCCTGTGGAAGTTTTTATAAAATTTCTAATAAATGAAGAATTTGGAAAAATCGGGGTTTTCCAAAAGGTCTAATTTTTTAATAAATTATTTCAATATTTTTTGATGCAACACATTTCTTATACACTGGACTAGTGAATCACCTAAAATCTTTGCTTAATTTACATTTGGTAAAAAATTTTGGTTCTTCAAAATCATACACATTGAATTTTTAACAAATTTTCATTACCTTTATATCTAACTATGAGTGTAACATCATTAAAAATTATCCAAATTTAAAGCTTTTAGGTCATTTACTAGTAAATACTATCAAAAGCATTCATAATAATTTTCAACAAAATATTTTAAGAACTTTTTGAGAAATCCCATTTCAAGTTTCAACATTTTATTAAAAATACCGTTCTGAGAAAAACGCATTTGAAGTTTATGAAAGCAACTATTAAAAAATTAAAACACATGTTTAAAATTCCGCACACTTTCTTGCATCAAAACTTTCTAATTGCCAAGTTGCTAATTATTAAATATACTAGAAAAATGTTTAAACTAATTTTCATGAAAATTAAAAAATTTTGTCCAATAAATGCTCTTTAAAAGGCTTTAAATTCACAACTTCTGGTTCCGAAGTCGCTAGTTCCGTTTTGTTTTGATAGCTGTCACTGATGTTTAAATAGCTGTAACTTTTCTTTAAAATGTCATAGAGATAAAACAAAAACAGATTTAATTTAGAAGCCTAAAAGTTGAAATTTTACAAGAGAAATTTTAAAAAAAAATATGATTTTTGGAAAAAAATGAAATTTTTAATGTAGATGGATACTTTAAGAGAAAGCAGTTTCTTTGGTTGAGTTTGAGCTGTATGGAGTTTAATAGCATTGAGTCCTCCTGGGACATATTGTGCTGTTTCATTGAAGATCAAAGAGTATTGCAATAAGGTGCAATATTCCTTATTCCCATCTTCATTCAATTTTCTTTTCCACTTATTTCTCTAAAATATAAACTCTACATATTTCCTAAAATTTTTGTAAATAAAATAATGAAAAAATTATGTCATGGTATCCATTTGAAAAATTCTACCTGAGATTACAAAACGTAATTTGAAAACCACTGTTTTAATATTATTTCTTGTCAATGAAAAAATTTGACAAAACTTCTGCAGTTCATAAATTCCAATAAAAATCAAAATTGTCTTATTTGAGAAGTGTTTTCGACTAGGCATAAAGCCTTTTTTCTTCTTTTGTTTTATTTTTATAATTACAAATTTTTTATGTAACTTTTCTTCTTATTTCAGGAATTTTTGGCCTTTTCATATGCTTTTGGTTGCACCTGAATATGTTTTCTACATTAGCATATTTATTAGGTTTAGGATCTTTCACTTTCTTAACAGGTCATAAATTATTAAATAATTTAGCTTCTTCAAAGTAATTCAGTGGTAAGTTATGCTTTCATTTATTTTAATAGCCAATATTGTTCAATATTAAAACCATTAATAATTTTTATCCTTAAATAAATTACTGTTTAAAAATTCATGTAATTTCTGATTTTAGTTGTAGTTATTTCGAAAATATTGAAAATAATTCAGTTACAGGGGTTCGAAAAAGTACTGTGAACACATGTGAAATGAGATTAAATCTTTATTATTAGGCTGATGGCACTCTTTTTGCAATGATTACAGCTTATATCTACTGTGCGATGGATAACAGTTGTGGATTCTGGTCACAGTCACTTCATTGTAAAAAGTGTTATTAGAAATGGTCTACTATGCTCTAATTTACTCTCCAAAATACCCACCAAAGGTTAAATTATATTCAGATCAGAAGAGTAAAGGAAGACCATATGATTTGTAAGTAATGTGAACACATGTAAAATGAGATGAAATCTTTATTATTAGGCTGAAGGCCCTCTTTTTGTAATAATTGCAGCTTATATTTACTGTGGGGTGGTATGATTTGTTTGATGTGAAATGAGATGAAATCTTTATTATTAGGCTGATGTCCTTCTTTTTGTAATAATTGCAGCTTATATTTCAAATGCTTGTTCAATGTCATGTTCATCAACCCAATCTCAGACAACTTTAGCAGCATTAACAACTGCATCATCATTTTAGAATGAGGATTGTTCAATGACCATAAAATGTAGTACAAATTTGCACTAGTTGTTGCTCATCGAGTATAAGACATTACGTGTCCATATGAGTTAAAATAATTGCTATATTTCTGCGAATAAGCCAAAAATTTCTGAGGCTTTTTATAGACTGAAAGTGGGGGATCAGCTTATGCATGAATCTTTGGAACATATGTAGTATAGTTTTTTTTTTTTTTTTTTTTTTTTTTTTTTTTTTTTAAGCCAAATCAACAGAAACTAAATAATGTGGTTAAAAATAATAAAATACACTGGTAAAAAATAAATAAAATTTACAAAAATTGTCAAATGAGAAAATAATTGTAAACACAAAAATTAAAAAATAAATTTACAGTGGTTTTTACTTTAATTATAACTGTCTAAAAATAGTAGCACTATATCTGTAGCAGATCAGCTAATTTTTTAATAAACACAATTCTACATAAGCTAGAAGCGATTGATAAATTAGCAGTATTTTTACATCAATAGTACTTTTTTAAATCTTTTAGTCTACATTTTAAATTTATAAAAAAGTTCTCCCTTTAAATAAGGTTACCAGAGTTGAAACTATCATTACTGGTGTCTAAGTTAAAATATTATTGATCTCATGGTATAGTGCCATAATTTTCAGATTGGGTACAGTGACAGTATCTGCATAAGTTAGTATAAAATTGTAAAATTAATAAAAAAAAAATTAAAAAAATTTTTTTTTTTTTTCTTTGCCAATGTGCTAAGAGATTTATTTGTCTCAAGGTGTGATTGCTAGTTGAAAATTACTACAAGCATCCATACTGAAAACCACATTTAAAACTACAAACTTTAATTTTTTCAGTGCCCTCTGGCCATAATCCAATGTACTTCTAAAAATATCTCAGTTTGATCAACAATAAAAGCTTGAGCCTTAAGAACTGCATCTAGAGTTGTGAAAATAAATGTCAATTAAGGGGATTGCTTATACACACACTTGTAAGCTTCAATGTTGGATTTAAAAATGAAGGGGAAATATTTTTGGAAAGTTGAATGTGTTTTTAAGATATTTTTATAGTATTTCTGCACAATTAATCTATGTTTTTAATTTAATTCTTAATAACATATTTATGCAATTTGTACAGACAAGAGAGAAAAAACTATTTATAGTCTGGATTTTAAATGTATTACTGCACTTACTCTTTCAGCCTAAAGGCATTTGTTCAAAATTGCAGGAGTTTCAAGAATAATATATTAACAGGTATATAGACATGTTACATTTTAAGAAATTTTTGTCCGAAATTTGTCTCATCTGTATTTAATAAAAGAAAGTGAATTTGTATGCCAACTTTGATGTAGTCATTCTATGGAAAGCATGAAGTTGTGAAAACATGGGGTGATATTGTCCGTAATACTCCACTTTTTCCTTTATTTAGTTGTAGCCTTTTGCTGAATGTTTTGTTACTTTTCAGGTGTGCTCCGTAGTAAAGTTTAGTTTTTTGTCAAATGTTGGATATGCATTTTATTATGAACTCTTTTACCAATAGAACAGTTTTAATAATTATATTTATCAAGAAAATCACTTATAACTGTATGAATGACTGTGATTTGTACTTGCAGAAATTCAAAAAGGAGGAAAAAGAAAGGTTGCATCAATCTTATTACCATTCTTCAGAAAGAAAAGAAAAGCCAATAATTATGGACTCATTCTCCTTACTTACAATTTTTCATGTGAAGAAAGCTACACCTGGATGACTTTTGTACAAAAAGATCAAAATAAATGTGTTTTTTACATAAAATTATATTTTTCTTAGTAATATTTTCAATACAAAAAAAAATTTTTTCTTCAATAATTTGAGGTGGACAGGACCAGACCCAGCTTGAATTATCAAAAATGATTATATCTAATAAAATATAAACATAATTTTTTTACATTAATTACTGTACATAATTACATCTTAAATTGTCAATTGTTTTTTTGGTTAAATACTTTGCTCGTTCCTTTTGCAGATAGCAAAAGGAACACTAGCTGAGCACATTGTCAAGGATAAGTCTGAACTTAATTTTACTAGAAAATGCTTTTAATTAGCTTCTGTTTCTACACCAATTGCAATAACTTCACCTATACCTTATTCTACTCCAAGTTCACTTCTAAACTTTTTAGAATGTGGAAAGATATGTATTGTATAAAGGAAAAAGGGAGTATGTGTTTATCTGATGGAACATCATGCCCTTCATGCACACCCTGGAAAGAATATGAAACCTATTTTCTATAAAAGGGAGGACTTCTGCTGATAGCTTTGGAGTGTGCAATGAACATGAGACAAAAAAAAAAAAAGAATTTTATCATGCATTGGTCATTTTTTTATTTTTAGTAATCCGTTTGAATTGTTGAAACTCTAATGTATAATGTAATTTTTACCTATAAACACTTATTGGAGTACCTAATCATGGCATTTTTAAACCCTTTCAGGTCCAAAGAAACAAATTCAAACAAATTTTGGAGTATGAATTCTTAAATGACATTGTGGTGTGCCTAGGGAAAGCAAAGAATAAACATTTTATTTTCTTATAATTCCTTTGTCTCTCATTATCTGTGTTTAATAAAAGAAATTGAGTTTGTATGTCAACTTTGATGCAGACAATTCTATATAAGGCTTTCTCTCACTACCATGGGAAGATATTGTCCCAAGTACTTAACTTTTTCCTTCATTTAGTTGTAGCCTTTTACTGGCTGTTTTGTTAATTTTCAAGTGTGCTCAATAGTAAAGTTTAGATTTCAGTTTAAGGTCAAATGTTAGATATGCATTTTATTTTGAAATTCCCAGTGCTACTAACACATATTGGACAGTTTTAGGAATTGCTGAAATTCAAAAAGGAAATGTTGCATCAATCATTGTGTATTTATAATTGGCACATAAAGATCATGTGTCCTTATTCATAACGCCAGTTACTACAGTAGTGACTAGGAAGCAGTGGCAGACACATTTTTAAACATTTGATGATTAGATTCCTTTGCATGTATAGACTTTGTTCTCTTAGATACTTCTGTTAACTTGTAACACATATTCATTGTATTTATGTTGCTAAGAAATATACAGATTATGAAATTTAAACCATAAGAATTTGTATATAAATAAAAAAAATTTAATCATCACATTTTTCAGATATCTACAATCACAAACAATTCACTTTTACCAGGATTTTCATGCACTTGCATGTTTGAATATGTTATTGCCTTCACTTCAGTCCCCTGTAAAGAAAATCAAAAATATTTTATTTCAATAACTAGGCAGAAAGATTATTTTAAAGAAAAATAAATTTGTGTGACATTTCAAATGTAAATTTTAAATAAGAAATGCAGATAAAAAACAATTTATATATGTAAACTTTTAAATTAATTTAGTTTTTACTGTAGACTATGATTTTATTTAATAGAAGATACAGCGCACTAATTCCTAGAAATTTGTATGAGAATAACAATCCACAGTTCAAAAATTCAGCTAATATGCTACATTCTAGATGTAAGAAAATGCTAGACTTATTCAAATTCTACAATAAAAATGCTCAAAACTTCAATGCTTCAGATAACAGTAAAATGATCATATTACTCTATGATTATTAAAGTATTTGTGTTCAGCCTCAAATATTTTTGAGAATGTTTTCCAAGAAGTTACTGCTTATCTGGCATAAATCTAAGTCTAACATATTCAGTCTCATTTATAAACTTGAATAACCATAACTTCACAAATAAAAAAAATTTTTAGCATCTTAAAGCTCTTTATTACCTGAGGATGCTTATCCAAATCAAATACTTCACCATACCTAAACAGAAAAAAAAAAGATTTATTTAAACAAAAAATAATACTTCCATTCATTTTTAAATAAAGACATAATTAAACAAGGTTGATTGATTTTATATTATTTTGCTATAAATCCTGATTTTAAATTACGATATTTTTTTAATTCATTGATCTAAATCAATATTTTTTAATTGCATGAATAGAGGGTACCACAAGAAGAACCTGTGCACATTAAGTGCTAAACTGTGCACACTTGAGACAATTCGAGCAGTGTTGTACTTTATGTTGCTTTAATTTTTCATACTCGAATCCAATTGAGAATAAGAATGTTCAAGAAAAAAATCATTTTATTGATATTTATCATTTACATGGGACTTTTTTTGGCCGGCCTTAAAAAAAAAAAAAAAATTGTGCATTAAGGGGTTACAGTGGAAATTAACTGATACCTTAGCATCCTTCTCCTTTAATAATGAAATTTCTGGCCAAATTAGATTCCTCTCGGGTTTTTTCCCCCCGAATCTAACATTTAAATTAATATTTTCATATATATTTGTTTTTGAGTTCATTTAAATATTAAGTTTATTTGTAAAAAATAAAAAATATGTCAACAGATTGTTGAGAAGGGATAAAAAATACTTCATGAGTTAATACATAATTTGTCATGCTTAAATTTTAAAAAATACATAAGGTAAGGAAAACTATCTTTAATAATAATAATACGATTTTGTTCATGAAGTTTTTGATATCCTAGTTACAGAAAAATATTTATATAATATTTTAATTTCATTAGAAATGTCTAATTAGTAAGAAAAAACTGCTATATAAGATTTTATTTTTTTATCAAGGCTTTTATGAACCCTATTTTTAAAGAAAGTAAATTTAAGTTTTTGACAACAAACTCTAATGATTGAAAATATTTAATAAAATATATTTTTAAATTTTTATGCATATATTTTTAAATTTCATTTTGTCATTTTATAAACATCAGGGGTGGGAAGTGGTACACCTCAGTTTGAAGCAGATTTTGGAGCTATAAATTTGAAGATTTGTAGCAGCAGAGCAATAAATTGGAGCAATTAAAACATTTAACGCATAATTTCAACAACTAATATAAAGAAATGTTAAAATATGTTTAACCACAAAATGAGAAATGCGAAAGCTTTAAAAAAGAAAACAATTTCAACAACTAATATAAAGAAATCTTAATACTTTGAAAAAAAAAAAAACTGACACAAATTGAGTAGTGCTAAAAGAAAGAGTTTGATTAAAAGAAAGAAAGAAAACATACGTAGATATAATAAATATAACTTCCAAGATCTTATCTCTTCATTTCGAATTACAGTTATATCAAAAGCTATCAGAAAATTAATTTAATACTGTTCAGAAAAAAAATCACAAATTATCATACATATCATTTTATTGATTATAATGATTGGGGGTGGCAGGGGGACCAAGGGAGAAAGACATCTTTTCTCTGTGAATGATATTTCAATTAATGAAAGGGAAAGCACTGTATTTCCGGAATACAGTGCTGTATTGCCGGCGAGCAGCCCAGCAAGACTTTTATGGTCTCAGCGGTTTTTTTTCTAAGAAAATAACTGTCCATGTTCATGAACAACTAGGCAGATAGCACATACACACACAGTCGTGGGACAATGTCTATCTACAAAATAGTCTTTCAAAATTTCGGGGGTGGGGGGGACCAGTCCCCCAGATCTTGGGTGGAGGGGATTTAAAGAACTTGAAATTTTTCAGCCCTTACCAGTGTCCATTTTTAACCAGAATGGTTTAAAGAAAAAACTTAAGTTGATGTTTCTGCAGAAAAAGTCAGCTGTACGAATTGAAGACAAGGTCTTCAATAAAACAGATAAAATAATAGGTAGACACTGCTACACACCATTTGACAAACAGGAGAATGAAATTCCCTGACTTTTCCAGGTTTTCCATGTGTATTTTCAGAAAATTCCAGTTCAAGTGCATAGTGCACACTGGCTGTGTTGAGGGTAAAATAATTATGGTACCAGTTGGAAATATAAAAATTTGCCATTTACATATATCTTTAGAGTTTAACAATAAAATGAAAATTTTTTTCTATAATAATTACAGCACATTGTTGTATGCATTAAATACATATAGACGTACAATGACTACCTTTTATAAAAAAATTTTTTGCTAAAATAAAAATTAATCCCAAGAGAAATAGGAAGCACAAATTAAAATTGTTTCTTTTGTTTACGTTGTTTTTTCATATAGCTGAATATCGTATAAGTGAAAGTACACAAGCTTTAAGGGAGTTTTGCCAGGGAACGAGAATTACTTCGTATAACTGAATATTTTGTATAAATGAGGTTTCCCTGTAGTATCATACCGATGTAGCACGCTGTACAGTATAACCGATAATACGTTGAATTCCCCCCCCCCTTTTAGGTATGCAGCGTATATGCCAGTGCGGCTTATCCGATGATGAGCTTTCACTTTTTTAGGTCAATTATCACGTGTACGGCGTATACGCCAGGTCAGCTTATCTACCAGTAATTACCATAGATGTTTTTCAATAAAGAAACAAATTGGCGACTCAGCGCTATTTTTGCGTAAAAACGGTCGTATTTTTCAAAGGAGGAAGTGCAAGAAGAAATAGTAGCCTAAATCTTAAACATCCCATCAAAAAATTCGTCATATTTGACTTGAGGGAAAAAAAAGAAAAATTGTATACTAATTTTCAAAAGTTCAACAGAAAATAAAGAATTTGCAGAATTCAGCAAATTAAGAAATAATAATAAATTGCAGATTTCCACAAATTCGTAGAATTCAACGAATTAAAAATAAATAAAATGTTAGATTTTCGGAAGGTACCGATCTTAGATATACGTCCGCTTACGTGCAAATTGAAATTGGCTGCCCATTTTTATAAACCTTCTTTATTTTTCTGCGTTGGATGATAATAATTTCGCTGCCTAAATAAAAGTATTTCCTTAAAATTTGGAAGAAGGGGGAAGCCTGTACTGTAAAGGGATTGTAATAGCGAAATAAAATAAAAATAATAATTAACATAATATACAGTTTCGCAGCAACTCGGATACCCACATTTTGGTACGAATTCAAGTTAGATGTTAAGGATAAAATTGGTGCCAAATCGCACATAGCATATTGTAACAACATGGCGCAGACTACCACTTTTGGTGCTCCCAAGTGCAATTGCCACAGAATTCCTACCCCTGCAGGACCAAAATTGGCGCAGTATTTGCCATAATATATAGTTTGGCGGCAACTCGGAGAGCCACATTTTGGCACAAAATCGCACATAAATAGCGTATTGTAGCAACATGGCACAGATTACCACTTTTGGCGCTCTCAGGCACAATTGGCACAGAATTCCCAACCCTGAAACATATTTCTACACAAATCTGTTTTGTTGGTAGGAGTGACATCTTGATCATTCACAAAATTAAAAGTATTCAACATTTTTTAGGTATTTTAATTTTTCCTGGTTCTTGCAAGAAAGGTAGGTACTTTTTTGTTAGCCAAGCCCAAGTATTAATTGCCAAATGTAGCACTTTTATATATAATTTATCTGAAATTATTAAAAAAAGTCTTTTCAATAAGGCATATGATATTACTTGTGTATAACCAGTCATGAAACAACCAGTATTTGACAATGAAACAGTAAATGTTCATTTTTTTGTATATTTTATACTTTAAAAAGAAATTGAAAAAGCAGTAAAAGTAATATGAAAGTCATATTTCCTAAAATTTAAACACATTTAATTAACAACAATAAAAGTATTTAGTAGACAGTTATACTTACCCTCGGGCTACGATTTTGAAATTCTGCCGATCAAATTGCAAGATTTTTACTTTCTGAAATAAAATTTTAATAAATGAACAAAGAGAAATTTCAAAGTATATACATCATCAATAAATGTAAAATAAATTATTTTGTTGAAATTTTTACATATATCATTAAAATTATAACTGTAAAGTATATTAAGTATTAGACATAAAAACTTTCATTGATGCATTTTTATTACTTTGCATATATATTACAAAATCTTAAGCCACACATATGTAAAACATTTATTATACAAAATTATCTTTTAATTTGTTATTCTAATATTAAATTAGTTTCAAATGTAACAAAAAGATTTTAGATTATTACAAAATATTCATGAAAGTGGAATAAAATTAAGTATGGAGAATATTAATAATGCATTTTTCAAAATACCATTATAACGAAACTAACAAAACTTTGCTCAGGGTCTATATTCAACTTCACAAATTTATTACAACTACCAAGATATTAATGTTTGAGACTAAGGGTTAAAGCCCCACTATTTGCATGGTGCCTGGAGCCACCTGGAATCTATTTTAAATATAACATTTATTAAATTGATTTAAAATACTGACCCGGAACTGTAGTCAATATTGTCAATAGCATGAAGATTTCTTTAGCCAAAGTTTGTCTTACATACACCGAAGTTTATAATCACTTTCAGAAATTACAATTATAAAATGTATTATTCATTATAGCTCTTTTTTAATGGAAAATTAGTCAAGTCTTATGTAATTTTCCAAAACTTCTAATTAGCAGAGGCGCTAGTGGGTTGATGAAGTAATTACTATTCATAACACTTCCACTTCGAATGCTTTTAATTAAAATTTTATTAATAAAAATAATACATGTAAATTAGGCAAGCTATTGAACAGCAGCATAAGTTAGAAGTGCCCCCTCCAACAATGCTGAACAGGCTTAAATATATACCTGCGGTAGGTAATTTACATATGGTTTTCAGTCACAGTTAAAAAATCTGACTGAAATTTACACACATCGGATGACTATCATTAACTCATAATGAGGTCATAATGTAAGAAAGAAATATATTTTTTAATTTCCCAACATTTTTCACTAGAGTAATATGACAAATATATATTTCAAATTTTTTAATATACTTACAAGTGTAATATAAAGAATTTAAAAAAAATACTTATTTTTAATATTATCCAGTAAAAAGAAATAATATTTTACTTACTCTGGCAATGAAATAAGGCTCTGCACTGAAAATATATAAAAATTCATCCAAAAAATGGAATAGTAATGACAGCATATCATCCCCTAAGATTTAGAAAAAGAATATTGACAAAAATCAAAATTTAAAAATCTATTTATATACAGAAAAAGGTAGTACATTTACTATATCATGCACAAGTAAAACTGACCAAGTGAGAAATTTGACCCAGTCAATGGTTTTTTCTTCATCATATTTGTCAAGTAAAAGGGTAGAAGACATTTCTGATAAGATAACTGCAACAACAGCAGAAAATTGATAATTCAAGTTCATTAAGAATGAAGACACGAAAAAGTGTTTAAATAAGTCTTGATTTGATCAGTTTTGTTACGGTTTATTTTATTTTTATGTAATTTTTTTTCCTGTGTGGCAACAAAGTTTTTTTTCTCTTCCTTTTGTATTTGGTATTCTATAATGTGCTAAGAATTGTAATAAAATCTTAAAAGGTCTCTTAGTGTTAAAGTTTTTGCCTTTTTATGTTAGATTAATAGGATAAGATAAAGTAATGTTTTTTACCTTTATAGGTTTTATATATATATGCAGAAAATACCGTAAGAACCCATTTATTAATTATAGGAGAATATATAAATTTATTTAAATATATGTTATTTCAAGTTGAAAAATTGAATTCTTTTTATGATCACTTTTTCTTCGTATATATAAAATCTTGATATACCTAAAAATTTTATTTTAATCATTGATTAAATAAGTTTATTAAAAGGACTAAATTTCAGATGCACTTATAGAATATCCTATTCATGTTTATTAATATATTTGACTATCTATTACATAACCTCTAAGAGAGGTACGTGTATGCTTTGATACTTAACTAAAAAAATTTTAATAACAAAAAATTAATATACATATTTTTTAAATCTCTTCAGTATTTTCATAATTTTCTTGCTTTAATGAAAACATTTTAAAGGAAATTAGCTCCATAGGCATGATTTCATTTCTGATGATAATTCAACACGCATTATAAGTTTTTCGTGCTGTAGAATGTGTTTATGCACTATAGCAGCTTTTTATGCAAATTTATAATAATGGTATGGAACTTCTGCAAATTATTCGTATCCGTGGACCCCAAAAACTGCACGAAAAAAGTGAAAATCTCAGTTTGAAAGAGACTAATTTTGGATAGAGCAGACCCAATAAAATCTGCGGAAAATAATATTTTTTTTTCTGGCAAAACTTTTGGAAATAAAAATTTTGTATAAAGGGAATCAAACTACATCTTGAAAAAGACTTACAGAAAATAAACTGAAAAATTTAATGATTTCATTACAAGAGCCCTTGTTGTAATGAAATCATTAAATTTTTCAGTCAAAGAGGCCAAGTAATACGGCTAATATTTATCATATTCTTTGCTTTGCTTAATATGGTTTTTCACTTAAAATTTAAGGGACTCTTCCTGCAGGACTTACATTTTTCTCATTAGTGAGTCCCTGAGAATCAGGTAGGTGATAGTTCAGCACGAACACTGGTGCTGTCCCTCTTTGTAGGCAAAAAATCACTCTTTTACAATGTCACTCACATCATATTCCAAGTTGAGATAACATATGGACTAACTGGTGTGGTCACCAGTGCAATGTTCATGTATTGCAAAGAACATCAGAACAACCCTTCTCTAGGACTAGGGATGGATAAAAGAAAGTGCAGCGGGAATATATGAATGTTCTGGGAGACAGAGGAGGCTGAATTGAGAAAGAGGTATGTGCAACTGTATCTGAATATGTCCTGTGAAAACTTCATATGTTAAACTCACTGAAGATGTGTTTTTTATAATAAATATTATAACCAATTATACAGTAAACCTCATGGTTTTTTTAAAACAGCAGCTCTACAATGCTCAAGATGATGTCTTAAAATTCTATTTGAATGCAATTCAACACAAGGATCAAAAATCATTTTCATAACCTAAACATTATAATCAAAAATCAGTAAATTTAAACAAATATATTAAACTTCTGTTTTATGCAATTAAATTTTATATGAGCTGCAGTAACTTAGTTGACAAAGGCAATGATTTTATCAGGGCCATAACTAGGACATGGCAAAGGTGACATTTGCCACGAGCGCTTCAGTCATAGGGGGTGCCGCACCGTGAGGAAAATGAAGTCTGAAAGAAGACGATTCGCCCCAAGTAGAAATAAGGAAAAATTTGATAAATATTTTTTTTATTATAGAATCAGATTTTATTTTTAAAATCCAATGTGTTTAAAAATTATTTTTTTTTTTAATTTTCTTTTTTTTTTTCCTAAATGCTCATAGAGACTAAGCTTATAATAGATTCTTACAAAATGTTTACCAAACACTTCTAATATGCTTTTATATAGATCTGGGTATACGTTTTAAATTTTGAATTTATTAAAGTTATTAAAACTAAATTTAAATTTAGAAAATCATCTCTTTTTTTAATGAAAATTCAAAGTACAAATAAATAAAGTATTCCCCTCAAACTATCTGTTTTATCAGCAAAATAATACTTCTAGAGTGTCCGAAAATATTTTAAGTATTAATAAAATAAATATAAAAGAAAAATTTAAAAAATTTATGTACTAGGAACATTTTAAGGATTAAAAAATATTTAGAGTTCATTCTAAATATATGATATAGAAAAAATCATTAATAATTTTTTTTTTTACTATATTGGGGGGTAGGGGTGCAGATCAGTTTTTTTCACAGGCTCTAAAGGACCTAGTTACAACCCTGGAGGGTTGAAACTTGGGGCTCGAGCTAGACTAAGATCTGCCATGTGCGTTAATGATAAATGGGATATGTAAAATGTGCTTGCAGTAACAATGTCCTCCAAATTCTCAAACAATACCTCTGGGGTGTAAAGCCAAGCCTGGGGTCTTCTACTTGTTTCCTGCTTCAAAATTACAAGGACCCCTTGACCTAAGATGTTCTCTCACCCTAGTGGTGCTTGTCAAATGGAAGGCACATCCCTTGCCTCACTTGTTTGGCCTCTGTGCTTGGCTTGTACAAGGAGCATTGACAACAACATATATTACACTCTTAGATAGATCAAATATTTTAAATGTAACTAATCAAATACGATAATTAAATACCTTCTGCTTCTATATCTTGAGTCAGCAAAATATCGACCTTATCGATTTCTGTCATGTATCCAAACATTGCAACAGCAATCTACAAAGGCAAACAGTTGAAATTAAGTAAGCTATACATATTTAGGGAAAACTCTAAATAAAAAACACCTAGCATCTACACAATTTGTCTGCTATTTGGAAAAATCCTGTATTTAGTGATTTCAGAACCAATGTTTAAGAGAAACATCTCATCTTTCTATATTTCATGCAATACAAATGTGTTATACATTATTTTAATGCTATTAAAATTAATCAGGGCAAATTACCTTAAAAAATTACTTTTATTACTAAATTTAAAAATCAAATAAGGGCATTGATTTATTGAATTTTCAATTTTGCCATAAATAATCCACCATGTATATGTTCCTCAAAGTTAAAGCATACAGAACCTCCAAATAAAGAAACTTTAATCATAAAATGGCAATAGGTTCATAAGCAAACATGATCTATTGCTTGCAAAAATATTTGACAAACATATCCATAGATAATTTTTAAAAACAAATGGATTAATTAAAACAAAAATAATTTATTGTAAAAACTTTGAAATGTTAAGTTTAGAATACAAGATAATTAAAGAATTATTCCATATACATATCCAAATATACTTACTTGTTCAAAGGCCTCTTCCAATGTTTCGCCCCCTGTTATTTATATTAAAGAAATTAAATACTTAAAAAATATAAATTTTCACTCTTAAAACTGCTACTATATTTGAATATAATGTAACATATATTAATATAAATAGGTCCTGGAATACAAAAGAGAGATGAACTATTTTTTATGCCTAGAATGATTATATTCTAAGGCATGGAAAAAAAATCTTTAAAAAAAAAGAGTGATGAGCATTAGTAAATATCTTTTCATCAACAGAAAAAGTACCATAATTTTGCATGTCTAGTTCTCACAATCATATAGTCTGCAGGCTCAATATTTTATTTAAAAAATTTTATAAATCATCAGATAGTCTGCACCACTAAATAATTCGCAGACTATATGCACAAAAATATGTATTTTCATATAACAATATTAAATCATTTTGAGAATAAAAACCTAAGTACAGTAGAGTGCTGAAAAGTCTGGATGAGACAATTAATTCCACCTTTAAAACACCACTAAATAATTCGCAGACTATATGCACAAAAATATGTATTTTCATATAACAATATTAAATCATTTTGAGAATAAAAACCTAAGTACAGTAGAGTGCCGAAAAGTCCAGATGAGAATCAATTAATTCCACCTTTAAAATTTGAAATCATTTCTTATGCCATAGCCTCGGAAATGAATTTTAGCAGAAGAAACAGAGCGGCCTATTTTTGTTTGACCAACTATGTAAATCTCTTCTAATGCAGGCCATTGTATTTTTCCACTATGATTGGATCACTTTCATCTCATATTTTTAATGTTTCCTTTTGCTTGAACCAATTTCTTACTGCTTTCTCATCGACCTTCTGAATTACTTTCAGCTTGAAATCAGCAGTAAAACTGCAACAATGTTTTAAAGATGTAGAGAATGACTAATATTACCACAATTCAAAACTTTGAAAACAAAATTTTCTGTTACAAGTGGTCCTCGTGGTGAAATGACCTTCGATCTTGACCCCATCTACTCGGTATTGTCAACTGGAGCTGTAAATAGTGATTATTGATATTTTCCCATACTCCAGGACACAATTTAAGATTGCGCTACTTGTTACTACTGATCATTGTGCTTTATGGGTTATATTTTTTTCATGGTTTATTACCGATACGATACGATGTTTCTTCGGCCTTTCTCGACACATGCTTCCCCTGCCCCTTTTTCAGTTTTTGGTGATTTGAGCAATAAACAACCAGCAGATAGTCTGCAGACTATACGTGCGAAATTACAGTAATACAAATTTTCAGTGACAAGACTCATTACTTTTCAAACTTTAAAAATTTTGTTACAACAATCTTCATATATCTATTATATACAAATTGATATAAATTTTTAAAAGTTTAACAAAATATATGTATAATAAAACAAAAACATAATTAATGAAGAAGCAACAAGGCTAACTAACACTATCATGCCAATGTCTAATGAGGACCTTAGTGCAAAAATGTAGCATTAGGGAAAAATAATTTTGTTTAACCCATAAAGTGTTATTGATAAATGAATATGAAATTTTTTTTTAATTTTACATTCAGCCCATTTTTTTAAATATGTATTCATTTTGGGCTTTGTTAAATATACATTCAAAGATAACTATTAAAAAAATTTATATGTATTTATATTCTAAAAGAATAATGCAGGAAAAAGAAAATAAATCTAAGCATGCCAAATATACTGCTCTACGATCTTACAATTATAAACAAATTTACATACATATGTTCAATATTTGAAAAATATATAGCTAAAAAATAAGGTTACATAGAAATTTAGAATAAATATATAATTATTTATTAATACTTGGCATGCAGGTATACTTCATTGCCAACTTAAACAGGCAGCAAGCATTTTTTCGTGAATTGTGCGAAAGTTTAGTTATTCAGGAAAATCGCAGTAAATCGAAAACTACTTTGTTTATATGAACGAAACTTTTTTATTTTACACTTTAATGTATACTGTATGATTAATTAACAAAAAATACCAATATTTTTACAAAATCATAAAAATAAATTATTTTTAAAATTAAAGTCTGATAATCTGTCAGCCTATTTCTTCATCACTATCTTTGTCACAACGGCTCATTTTATCAATTTTGTATTCAACAATAAAAAACCAAGTTTCAAATTAACAAAACACGACTTGTACATTCTGGAGCTGGGAATGTGATTGAAGACGAAATAATGCAACAAAAGACTGAGTCACTCGACAATCATAACTTGTGGAAAGAAAAAATGCAAAACGTTGCATAAGAACGCAAACAACATGCATATAATGTCACACATACATATAATCAGGGTTGGAAAAAAAATCAAATTTTTTCGATTTAAATCAAATAAATCAGATTTTTTCGATTTAAATCAGATTTATTTGATTTTTTTCTGAATTCTTATTTTAATTATTGTTGTGTTTTTATATTTTTTGCAATATACATGGAATAGTTTGTTATAAGTAACAACTTATTTATCTAGTATATTCTACACACTGATTACCTAAAATTAAATACAGAAATTTTCATCTAAATACATTTCATTATTTTGTAATTGTATGGTGCAAACTAAATAAGATGTAAATTTAAAGAACAAATTAAATATTCATTTAATGCAAACTATTTATTAAAAAACAAAAAATCACAATTATTTCAATATTTTTTAAGCAACAAATTATGGATTTAACTGTTTCAATAAAAACACTAGTTTTGAGGCCGTATCCACTCCTAATTTGTTACGAAGGCTAAAATGAACAATACCAAAAGAAGAAAACTGTCTTTCTATTCTAGCAGATGATGCCACGGTTGTTGTTATTTGGTAGATAAACTGGATTTCAAGTTCTGTAATACTCTCTTTACCTCCCATTACATAAAATGAATTCCACTAGTCATAACTAGTCGTTGTACCTACAACTACTACATACTTTCTGATAACAACCCCTAAATTCTTGGAAAACATGTTATCTATTTACTTATTGGTATTTCTGTGCTGACTGATTCCCAATTCTCTTGTCTTTGGAATATAGGTTTTAAGAGAAATAAAAAACAATTATTTAAATCAATGATTTTTTTTATCAACTGATTTAAATCATGCCAACCCTGCATATAATTATACGTATTTAGTAGATTTGTGGTTGTTAGCGGGCATCCACCACAAATCTACTTAATACGTATTTTTAAGTGACCCGCACTCCAGTGACAGACTGTAAAAAACGTAAAAATATGTTGCCTGCAAGCAAAGTGTTAGTATAATATCAACACATTAAATCCATTTTCACATAAACTGTTTGATTATGTTAACAAAGCATATAATATAAAAATAATCAGGGCTTCAGATTATGCCCTGATGTACAAATAAGATTTAGAAGGAATTCAGGCAGTAGTGAGGAAATTTTAATCCCATTATTTAAAAATTTAAATATAAAAAAAATATTAAATATATTATAAATATTTAAATTTAAAATTTAATAAAAATCACAAATCCAATTGCTATTTTTAAGAAATGGATATTTTGGCTAGCATCTTTAATTGCATACCCCATGCCATTTTTTCTTTGCAGTAGAGCAAATAATTAACGGTAAAATACTTAAACATTCTTTTTCATATTTTATTGAAACAGCCAAAAAAAAAAGCTTGCAGATAGAAAACAGCTATTTCCTTCTTGTCTCCAATTCTTACTGCACACCACATGAACTGGGGAAAGGTGAAAACAGCTCATCTACTCCCAAACAGAAATCAGTAGATTTGTTAGTTTGGTTCAAAGCACTACAGTCTACTTTTCTGTCATACAAGGGCTAATGAGACTGAGACCTAATGCTTAAAGCCAATTTCGAACAGCTACAAATATCCATGCCAAAGACAAGATTTCAGTGATGAAGAACAGCTTCCTACCATTCAGCCTTTGTACAGAACTAGTCATTGTTGACGTCAATGAAAAACTATTATCAAAGGTTCTACTACATGTCAAGCAATTTTCTTTAGCATCTTGTCTAAGGCATATTTGATGTCAAAGATGATTTACAATCTTCACAAAAAGACAGGATGGCTACCTTTTATTAATGATATAATATAATCTATCAATATAAAATTAAATTTTTATTAGAATAAATGTTAACTTTAATGGGGGTATGGAGGTTATAATCCTTCCACTTGTGAGAATTGTTATGTTATACAAATATATACATATAAATATATATGTATATATATATATATACAATGGACTCTGCTTAATGTGATCACAGTTAATGTTATCACTCGCTTATTGCTATCAAAATCACTTGGTCCCGATTTTCTCTATTCATTTGTATGTTAAAATTATCGCTTTATGGGATTGTTACATTGGTTAATATTATCAGCTTTCGAACCTCATTTTAACTGGCAAAGAAATATTCACAATATTCAGAAGGAACCCAATCTTTTCTTTTACTTTGTTTCTGTTTTAATTTTCGAGAATTCTCCCTCTTCCACCTAGGGAAATGGGGAATTATCACAGGAGTGGAGAATTATACGTTCCTCAAATTTTTCAGAAATACTCACACCTTGCTGGCAGTCAATAGTTGTCAGATAAGCAGAAGGCAATACATTCTTATAGGAACTGAAAAGGAGCGTATTCACAATTTATGCCTTGCTTGCTTACATACAGCTTGTCGGTATGGAAGCTAGAAAGCGAAATGATTTAACGTTAAAACAAAAGATCGAAATTTTAAATCGTTATGACAAGTTACCAAAAATAAGTCAGCTCAATGCTTCAGCACAATTAAACATTTCTCAGCCTCGTAATTGCATTGAAAGTGTTGAAAAATGCAGTACATCACTCCAATGACTTTAAAAAACATTATGATAACAAACAATTTATCAATGAGCCTCTTAGAAAAAATTGTGCAGTCAACAATTGATCAATTTTTTTAATTATGTATATAATTATGTTTTAAAGGATAATATAAAGTACATAAATATAAGGTGAGTTTTTTCGTTTTATTTTGAAATTTGGTATGTATGAATTAAAGGGGGTAAATTTATCTAATTTTGAATATCGTTCATTGTTATCAAAATCATGGTGTCCCAAACTGATTACATTAAGTGGAATCCACTGTATAATATATATGTCTATTAGATATATGTAAAGATCTAATGCATTAATTTTGAGATTTAATTTAAAGGAGAGATTTCCCTCTCTCCCAATGGAAAATTTCTCGCTACATCCTTGCACAAATGATAAATTAAAAGCAATTTATACACAAATCGTAAAATAAAACAGTAATATATACAATATAATCTGATAAATATTAAGACAGGAAACATTTTCATATAGGTTTAACTCATAAAAATTATTTTCTCTGATCATATTAAAGGATACATGAATGTAACCTGTAAATTAAAAAAGAAAAAAATTAGAAATAATTCACAATTAGCATTTTGACTGTTAAACTTGAAAAATAAAAGCGAAATAACTTACTGCACATCAGCTGGATGATCAAGGTCTGAAAATTAAACAAAATAAAATAAATATATGAATTTAAACAGAAAAAATCTTGAATTTTTAGGGGTAAAAAACGAACGACTACTATCATGCTGTTTTACATAATTTAATATATGATCTTAAAAAAAAGTGTGAAATAAAGTAATACTTCTGAATATCACACAACAAAAAATGTGTATGTAAATGTATTTAAATAAACACTGTAAGCACTGAGTTCTACAATACGTTTAAAAATGCAAGTAAAATAGGACTTCATACATAATAGTAGCACTGAATTATTTATTTATACTTTATTTATACAGAAAATACTATTTGGTTTATAAGACAACTCTTAGAGAAATATAACTAGACATCAGAAGCTACGAATTAAATTTAACAAAATATTTATCATATCATCGTATGTGAAATGGTAATGCTCTATAAATGATTGCAACAGAAATAGCAATCAACTTCAAATGCATGCAATATACGTCTGAAATCAACAATTCCCAATTCCTGTGATACTAGATTTTTCATTTTATTTCAAATCTAGCCACTTTGGGTGTTAAATTAATACTGAAATCACTTTCTCATAAACACAAGATCGAACTATGCCCTTAGAACATTATTACTGTCTGTGTTCACACAGCTTATAAAATTTCTTTTCCAAAACACAATGATTTTTAAAAGTATTATAATAGACAATCTCAGAGTTAAATAATGATTTTCTTTCCCATTTATTACCGAAAAGAGAAAACACATGAAATCATCCATGATATTTTACGAAGCATGACATTTTACTTCGTCAGGATGTTAAAGCAAGGCGTGACTGAATACATTTTACCAAGACATCTAATTACTTACATTCATATTTGGTTTCGGGAATTTGAAGTTCTGCAGCGGAAAATTCGGCGTATGGCTGTAAATCTGTACTGTTATCATAACCATCATCTACTTCGCCGGCTTCCGCCATGCTTCTGGATCACACTACGAAAGCGAAAGTATTGTTGCCATACATACACACGTATGACGATAGCATGAAGGCATGATGAGTGATGATGACATCATCATCTGGGCGGAACGTTTGCCCACAGGGAAGAAGCCCCACCTTCCCAGTGCCCTGTGCCTTGAGGAAAAAGCCCCCGTAGCCTATGGCGTAACCCATATGCATGAGTAATACATAAACTAGCGAGAAAACGGAAATTATTATGTACAGTATATACGGAAATTCACTTACCAGAAAATACCAGGGAAGAAAAGGGTTTTCGTTTAGCTGAATGTTTCTTTCATGTGTATGTAAGGGTTGATTTCGTCTATGACAAGATGAAACTAATGCTGTAATATTTTCCATTTTTTTTAATAAATAAAGGTAGATCTAAGCTTAAAAATCATTAATTTAATATTTATATTCTATAATAACATAATGAATTTTCATAGCTATATTAAATATATAACGTTGTTGAATGAATTAAAACGAAGTCTTTCACTATTGAAATCGGGTTCAATTTGAAAATTTTTATTTCGGATAAGAATTCCTGTGGATCTACATTAGCAAAATATTGTAAGGCCAGATCTGCAGCCATTCGGTCAAGTCAGGCATCTTTTTTATTAAGTTAAAGTTAAGTTTTATTAAGTTAAGTTAAAAGTTTTTATTAAGTCTTTTTTAGTCTTTTTTTATTATTTTTATCAGGCATCTTTTTATTATTTTTCTTTTTTTATTTCTTTATTATAACCAATTAAAAAATGCAATGCTAACGGTAACTAAATTTAAATTTAGAAGAAATCCAGGCCTCGCGGCAACAAGAGAAGCTGATGGAAGTCTGGCGGATTTTTGATTAACCAACCTCTAGTGATTCTTGTGTGATGAATAAATGTATTATGATCTTTCAAGTATCCGTCCCCAACAGAGTGAAAATGAAACATTGAGGATGCATTTGACCTACAGTTTGCCCAGGTAATGCATTGCTTTGTGTTTACTCAAGAAACCCCAAGGAGCCAGTTCCATACATGCCTTCGACCATAATACTCCACTAGACCATTGCATAGTGTAAACAAATTAAAATGGGTTCTTTTCAAATCGACATCTTCCATCAGAACAAAATAAGTTATAGTGTGATTCATCTGACCACATAAATTTTACATACAGTCCTCTTTTGGTCAGTTTTATCCATTTAGAGACTTTTTCAAAATACTTTTATCATTTCTGGCAGACATGGCAGATTTCTCACAAACATCTGATCCTATTCTCTGCAATTCTCTTCGCATGGTTCGCACTAAGATCAGTTAGAACGCACGTTAGTCGGAGGTTCCTGTCAGTCAAGCGCGTAGCGAGAAATTCTACAAAGACAGTTTCTCCCCTTTCAACCTATATCTCAAAATTAATACATCATACATTACATACAGTCAGTAGAAAAAATATTTAAGCACCGGAAAAAAATAACAAAATCAGAATTTCCTTTTTGTTGTTGTTAATATTTGTGTATACATTTATTATACATATGCAACAGAAATAAAGGGTAAAAGAAATTATTTTAAAAATTACATGCATTTATTGGTGTGAAAATTATATTTATCTAAAAAACATTATAGGCATATTTCATGAATTTACAACAGAATCCATCAAAGCACTTATTAACAAATCAATTCAGTGTTGGCTGTTATTATCAGAATTATTATTCATAGTAAAGTTCATATGTTGATGCCCTTCTTTGTATATATTGTTTATTTAAGTTCATAAGTTGATCCGCAGTAGAAAGATTTTTGATTATACACGATGTTTGGGGAAGCACTGTATAATTCATATACTATATAATTTTGAATCCAATCCACTATATTCGGTAACATCGAGGATTCTTTAAAAGAGAAGAAAAAATAAATTTAAATATATATAAGGATATAAATATTAAAATAATAATAATAATAAAATTGAAAAAATGTGTATACCTTTTTGATGACAATCGAGCACCAAACTGGGTCCATTTGGCCGTGAGGCCCTCCAGGCATCTCCCGGTGGTGGTGGGCAGATCGCGAGTATTGAGCCACCCCGCCACGCCTATTCCCCTTTGAAGTTACCGAAGGATACTTGTCGTGCAGAAGGCGCAATCCGCGAGTGAACGCAGCAGAGAGCTACTGACAAGAGAATTTAGAAGACTACTGGATGCTTAGTGGACCTCTTGAAGCCGGAATTAGTAAAGGTGGCGCAAACCACGTGGACCGAAAAAGAAGCGAAACGAAGAGAAATTAGCTCGCTGCACCTACAGAGGAAAATCATAAAGCCGAATTAGAAATACAGGAAATTTTGAGAGGCTACAGTCGCAATTCTGGGCCTCAGAACCAGCACTCAAAAGGTCATTGCGACGGAACCTTGGCCCACCCTGCGGAACCTCCGTGACTCGGCTTGCTCGTAAAGTACCCTCTGAAGCCTCGCAATAGCTGTAGGGGAAAAAAAGACGTAACCTAGAAGACTGAGACTGTAAAAAAGAAAAAAAGAAAGGGGTTAAACAGAACTAGGAAATATTAGAAGAAAAAAAGATAATACACAGGGGAATAAATACAAATGAGTTGTGGCCCCCTCTGGGATTGTGGTCCCTTTGGTTTTGATGCGAAAGTTAGCTCCAGAAGTCTTAGCCTCTGGCTTCCGCCAACCACATTGCCGACCCACTCATCAATGCATACTTAACCCTACCATGCCCATCCTTGACATATGGTTTCCCTGGTGGGCGACCCACTGTCTGCCTCTAAGGTTGAGGAAACCTAACGATTTCCTAGGAGTCCCAAGGAAATTTTGTTATATCAAACTAAGCGGAAACAAAGGGAAACGACTAGAGAGACAGGCTGGAAACTAACCTATGAGTGTGTCAACGCCTCGCACATCCCCGGCTGCACTTTCTGAAATCTGCACGCCTCGTTCTATACCTGACCGCCTATTTTTACTGCAGCAGGTATCTTGGGTTCGCTTAAAGCCTATGTGGCCGACAATTAATCACAGCAGCGACAAAACTCTTGACTAAACATTTATTATTAAGATTTGTCAAAACATATATACACCTCAAATCATACTCAAAACACAGGGATCAAATAAGACCGAGGACAAAAATAAATAGTGCCGAGCGGAAACACCTCTCTCGGTCTCATCTCTTTTCAAAAGAATGTCCGTTCACCGTCGCTCCGACCGAGCATCTCATTTTCACTCCTCATCGTGAGGACCGGGGGGCATCCCCCCTCGGTCAAGTTTTCGCCTCCACGGGAAAAAATGTCCTTTTCTGCAGCTGGCGGGGGTGGCATCCATCGTCCCCCCTCATGTTGAACCTTTACCAACCCTCTCTCGGGGTGTCCGTCTTCGGCCGCCGAAACAAAAAACAGGGGCCCATGTAACACCAGCTCGAATCTTGAGTCTAGTATTACAGAGTGGGTTAGAAACCGAACCTGAAAACTGAAGATTAGTAAAGAGTTTATGATAGTAGACTTACTCCTTGAAGGTCTTGACTTGAGGCTGGGAAGAAAGTAATCGCTTATGGGATATGTTTGTTCTGTGGCTCCCGGTCAAGGAATTTTAAGTTTAAATGAAGAGTAGATTAAAAATTAGAAATGTTGGGATAGATGCGCTAGGCCTAATGGTTGATCGGGGGATGGGTAGCTTGGCTAAGACCAAGAATGACCCAAGAAAATAGTGCTTTGTTGTTCCAATCAGCTTACCAGTGACTTTGCTATACACCAGAAGCGATTATTTTTGGTCCAGTAAACTATTATATATATGTAAATAGTTTTATAATTTTTTATAAAGAAAGAAAGGAATTAATAGTAATTATAATTTTACCTACCCAACCAACCATCCAAAATCTTTTTGATGACGGAAGAAGTAACTCATAGAAGGTTTTTCTACCAGGAAGCTGATTTTAAAAAATGTATTATGAATCTTCCAACAAAAAAGCTGATGCTCCAAACCGTCTAACCGGATAATGTGCTTGATGCGTTATGTGTCATAAGAAAGAATGTCTTCTGCTGACTTATTGAAATGTATCTCACGTGCTCCTGGATAAAATATATTTTGAAAGGCTTCAGCATGACTAATTCAAAGAGAAACTAGTCTACTACAATAAAAGACCCTTCAGGTATATCAGATAATAAGGCTTCCGATGCAACTTATAGTAGGTGCTTTTGTGAATTGGTATACAGGATAAGTACCTGATAAGACACTCTTTAACTCGAAAGTAAACATTGTTTTTACTAAAAACATTGTAAGGAATGTGCACCCACGACTTTGTGTGCTCTGGATGACATCGGCAGAATCGCCCCATTTGACCCCTTCCACATGGCATTTCTTGGGGGAAGTAAGAAGCCGGCCGGCAAAAGGGGGCCGATAAGGATTTTCGGTGTCGTGGTTTGTTTTTGCAGGGCCTTGGAGAAGGAGGATGTGCTCTCTTCGGCAGGGCTCAGGTTTCCAGACACCCCCTCCCCCCCCGAAGAAGGGAGGAATCTGCAAGAGTTCAGCGGAGGGCAGAGAGTGGGGAGTCGAGATAGAGCCGCCAGCCGAGAAACATCTCTCTCTGCGCTGATGTGAAAAAAGACGACGCTCGGTCATTTAAAAAATCTAGCTAGGACTGGCTTCTGAGACTCACTATGATATTTTATTTTCTTTAATTTGTCTTTATTTATGTTGTAAATAAAATGTTGTTTCGTCTGTCCTTCGAGAACGAAGTACGCCATACACCTTTATTACATCGATTCTGATGAGATATCCTCAAAAAGGAGAGTTTATTTTATTTATTTATTTATTTATTTTTTTTACAATTTCACTGAAATAAAAAAGTGGAAATAAATTACTATGTGGTGACTATTTTTAGCGCAAAGAACAAAACGTTTCAGAAACGGGCTATAGGACATCACTTAAGAAAATAAAATTTTATTTAATTTAATGAATTACAAAATGAATTAAAAAAGTAAATATGATAATACTTATTAAATACTATATAACATAATCTTTTTTAAGAGTGATAGTAAAAATTGCTAAAAAAATCTTAGAAGGAAAGGAAATTAACTGTAATATAGCAAATAAGTTTATTATCTTAATTGCTGAAAATATTTCCACGATATATAAATGTCGATGCACATTTTGCACCATTTGTAATTTGAGAAGTAGTTTTTCGATGGGCTATGATTCTCGGGTGGATGACTTGATTCAAGTGCATGCTTGTTTTTATGTATTTTATAAAACCCCATGGTTTCCACCCCCGCACATGTAATAACATATGTAAACTGCAATTGTAACTTCATTTCAAGGCTAATAAAATGTAAACATTTTCTGGTAACAAGTAAGGTAGTGTATAAAAAGAAATAAATATTTAATAAGTGTATCGCTCTGTCTTCCTCGTTTTATTGTTTTTTGAGTTAAGAATTTATTTAGGTGCTGTAAATTGTAGTTTTTTATTTCCACAATATTACTGTTAAGTTTCATTTCGTCATCTTAATACAATCCCTGGTATTTTAACTCGGTTGTTAGATGTAAAGAGAGAAATGTTTTGATGGTTTTCGGTTTTGTTCTTTCTTGCATTATATGTTTATCATTACCCACTCAAGGTTTAGATTTTAATAATTTAATTTGTTTTAGATGCTGGTGAAATGTTTTAATATAAACCAAAAGCAACCTAATCTATTTACATTCATTTTAGGTTGTTGAACAGCCACAAACCAGAGTTTCACAAATACTAAAAAAAAAAACAACCATAAAATAAAAATTGCTTTGAATGAAAAATCCCGAGTTCTTAATATATATTGCTTTGATACTTTCCTATATTTCTTATTATTCATAGATACTATGATCGGCTAATAAATAATTGTATGGGAATACTCATTATTTAGAATTTCTGTATATCTTATAACAGGGAGGGTTCTCACGGCCATTAAAAGTCCTTAAGAACTCCTTAATTTCAGCTTTCATTTTTAAGGGCCCTTAAAACTACTTAATTTTTGTCAAAGGGCCTTTCTTAATTTTTGAATTGGAATATGATCAATTTCTTCATCGACAAGATCTGCCATCGTCATGTGATTTCCTATAAGTTTTCTTATATGACAGTTTTTTCTTAGTTATGTATTTGACAAATAATCTTTCGTATACTTAAAAGGTTTAAAGTATAAAGTCAGCTGCCCTTTCTTAATAGCTAACAGTCATGCAGATTTTAATTAAACGAATCATGGAGGATGGGGGTTTATAAATATTTCAGTTACTTATGTAAGCTTAATTTTCCTGGTATTGAATGTAATAGAAATGTCTAAAACTTTCTTCTTTCTCAGGCAATGTCGGGTGTAATCAGCTAGTATATACATACAATATATATATATATAAGTCATTTGTAAACCCTCAGATAGTACTGTTTATAATGTTGTTTTTATTCACAATTTATTTTTAGTTTGATCACTCAAAAAACTTCAGATGTATGTTTTTCAGAATTAGCATTCATCAAATAGATTTTTCTTATATTAGTTTTAAAGCATTCTTAAAAACTTAATTCTGAAATATTGTAGGGCATTTATTGAACATGCCTTGTCCGGTTCATAATCATTAAAATATGTTCCTCAGGAAATAGGGTTTATGCCGTTATGTTGTGTATTTCAAGTAAGTCCTTATAAAAAGTTGCTTCGGTCCTTAGAAAGTCCTTAAAAAGTCTTTAATTTTTGTTCTGGAAAAATAGTGGGAACACTGTATAAGTGTAAATGATTATTAAATTTTATTTATTACTTTATCTTTTCATATACGAGTTTAATGGGAAAATTAGATTTTAGAATACAACTCTTATTTTATGTCGAAAATGCAATTTCTTGTGTTATATTTTCTGCAGTGCTTATTAAATAGATGCAACCCATGTCTGATTACTTAGACTTTGTAATAAAATAAAAAATAATTTTGAATTTTTTAGTAAATTTTGTATCTCATATGTCATTTTTATGTAAAACTTAAATGTGTGTTTAATTTTAATTTTCTGTTGAGTGTATTTATTGTTACTTAAATATGATTTGTAAATTTTAGATTTTATAATGGCACAAAGGCAAGTTTCAGTCCGAGCTGCTAAGCAAGTTTGGTCATGTCTGTTTTCAAAATATGTACCCCAGAATCAACTTTTAAAGACTGGTAAGAATCACTTTATTACTTTTTTCATGCATATATACATTAAAAAATAAGTAGATACAAATAAAAACTAATATACTCATCTCTTTAGCATATTAATTATAAAGATTTGGGAATGCAGGTTCTTCATCTGTTTTAATCCATACAAAAAAAATCTATTTTATGTTAATTAAAATAAAAGCTAAAACTGTATATTTGGTTTTTTAAAATTCTTTACTATTTCATTCATTGTTGCAATTTTGACCGGTCAAAACTAATTTTGACCAGGACACTGGATAAAAGTGCCGAACGATGGCCAAATAGTTAGGGTGCTGGCCTACGGAACCGGAGTTCGTGGGTTCGAATCTTACTATGGCATGGATGTTCGTAGCTGTTTGGAATCGGCTTTAAGCAGTAGGTCCCGGTCTCATTAGCCCTCTTGTTGCAAAAAGTAGACCGTAGCACTCCAAAACTAAACCAAACCAAACCTGGATAAAAGTGGTTTTAACCTTCCAAAAATGGTCAGAATTGTTTGAAATAGTTTTAAATTATCTTAATTTTAATATATATCTGCTGTAATTAGAAGTGACTTTAAATAATCAATAAAAATAGTTTGTAACAATTTGAAACAATGTGAGAGGGGGAGAACCTCCCCATATTGTTACAACAACTTTAAATACATAAACCATACACACATTTTAATAAATTTTAAAAAAGAAATAAGGACATACAAAGTTAAGACAAATTTAAAATTTGTGAAGGGGGAAACCCCTCTCATCCCCACATTGTTATAACAACTATAAATACATAAACCATACACACATTTTAATAAACATTAAAAAAAGAAAGTGTGTTCAACAGTCTGCAGTAAATGCATACTAGTACTAACAAAAATGATAAAAAAAATGGTACAACCTGATCAGTTACCTCACCATGCAAGCACGTCCGAACTACTAAAGCTAAACCGCTAAAGAACTTTCTAGAAACTATTCAAAAAGGAGTAAAGGCTAAAAGGCTAACGAAATATTTTTGGTCTCTTAAAAGTGATGTGGTGCACAATGGTAGATACTAACTAAAAAGATAAAAAAAAAACTTACAACCTGACCAACGACCTTACTATGTGAGCACGTCCAAACTACACAAATCCAGTATAATTAGAAAATTCCAGAGAAATTATTCAAAAAGGTGCTGGGTGGTCACATGCATCAATGGGGCTTAAAGAACGAACCAGGGTTGCCACCACAAAGCTCCAATGTCAGGGTAGTAAAAGCTAAACAGACATCGCCCAGCAAAACGCTCGAAAAAGCTGCCAAATTTGGCAACAAAAGCAAGAGCAGAAATATCGCATCTGTACCAATATATGTCTTTCTATATAGAATTCAGCAAAACTAACGTTAAAAAAAAAGAAGGTTGCTGTAGTAGATTGTTTTGATAGTAACAATGATTTGGTTTGAAGCACACAGTCTATTTTCGTACTTCATGAGGGTTTACAAGAGTGCAACACAAGGGCTTTTTTGCTTCACAAGAGACCAGGGCCTTGAGAGGTATTTTGCATAACTTGAAGAAGTTGTACTACTTTTCTGATGGTTCAGCAACTCAATATATTTATATATTTCAAAGCAAGATTAGAAAAAAAATCATGATTTTTTTAAAAAATAAAAATAATCAGATTTATTGGATTTAAATCTGATTTTTTTTATTTAAATCAGATTTATTTGACTTTTTTCTGAATTCTAATTTTAATTATTGTTGTGTTTTTATGTTTTTTACAATATACATAGAATAGTTTGTTATGAGAAGTAACATCTCATCTATCTAGTATATTCTACACACTGATTATAATGACTGTATTGATAAATTTTAATCTAAATACATTCCATTATTTTGTAATTGGATTTGAACTAAATAAGATGTAAATTTAAATAACTGATTAAATATTCATTTAATGCAAACTATTTATTTAAAAAAAAATCACAATCATTTCAAAGTTTTTTAAGCAATGAATTATGGATTTAACTGTTTCAATAAAAACACTAGTTTCGATGCTTTATCTACTTCTAATTTGTTACGAAGGCTAGTAAGAACAGTACCAAAAGAAGAAAACTGTCTTTCCATTCCAGCAGATGAAGCCACAGCTGTTGTTATTTGGTAGACAAACTGGATTTCAAGTTCTGTAATCCTCCTCTTTACCTCCCATTATATATAATGAATTCCACCAGTCATAATCAATCATTGTACTACCCCTACTACATATTTTCTAATAACAACCCCTAAATTCTTGGAAAGCACATGCTATCTATTTACACTTATTTACTTATTGGTATTTCTGTGCTGACTGTTTCCCAATTCTCCTTTGGAATATAGGCTTTAAAAGAAGTGAAAAAAAAAAAAAAAGAATTTAAATCAATGATTATTTTTTTTTAAATTAACTGATTTAAATCATGCCAACCCTGTTTCAAAGATTTAAAAAACTACATTCTTAATATATTTTTACTTAATATATTTGTACTTTCTTAATATATCTGTGACATTTTATTTCACAGTATGGGGTAAAGGTGTATATGATAGAGTAGGTTGTACAATTTAAAGACATTTAAATCAAAAAGTTTAACAGGGAATCAAATATAGACAAGTTTTTAACCTGAAATAAGGATGGGAATACTTAATATTTGCCAATTTTTTTATATGATTAATAAAAAAATATGTTCAAGAAGAGAAGATTTTAAAAACAAAATTTAAGTAAGGTATAACAGTTGTTGGAACTCAAAAGTTTTATTCTTTCATCCCCTGTAACAGTGGTGTACACAGAATTTTTTCAAGGGAGGGGGGTCATAATTCTAAAAAATAATAGCCTGCATAATTTCTACTAAAATTTTTATTTTTGCCATTTTGTCTGAACTCAAGGGGTGTGTGTGTGTTTAAACACCTACCTCATCCCCCTTGTGTAAGCCGCTGCCCTGTAAGAAAGACAAAATTCAAGCAAAAAAAAAAAAAGGTTTTTTATTTTTTTTGACAGCATAGAAATGTTTATCTATATACAAATTTATATTTTTAAGCATGAGAGTTTAGATGAGCCTTAGTGGTGGAGATATTTCCTTTGAGGAAATTGTGGGGTATGTTGCTTATGCGAATCAGTGGTAGTTGACATGTGTTTTTACTAAAGATCTGGCAAAAAAAGTGGTTTTTGACTTTCTTCTTTATGGAAAATCTCTATTTTTTTTTCACTTAGCCTTCCTGGAAGAGCAGGCCGAATAAGTAGGGCACTGCTCTTAGGTTTCACAGGTTTGCATTTGGCTGAAAGTGTGGATATTTGTAGCTGTTTAGAATCAGCTTTAAGTAGTTGGTTGACGGTCTTATTATCCCTTGTGTAACAGTATGACCACAGTACTCCAAAACAACCAACCCTGAAACAGATATTTGGTTGATTGGTGAAATTACACTATATTAAAATATTATTTCTATGTAAATATATAATATGCTTTTATAAAATTGGCTTGTTACATATTAATAAATCCAGTTTATTAATGAATTTTACTACACTTTCTGAAATTTACTGTTACAACATAGTTTCAGAAATATTTTATCATTTTTATGTAATTTTACAATTTTTTCCTAGAAGTTATAGATTAACTTGTTTATATAAAATCTTTCAATTTTTCATTTCTTTTATACACATGCAGTATATATTTAAGCTGTATAATGTGAAGTATAGCGTGGGTGAGTGAATTATTAGAATTTTATTATTAATGTAATTTGTTTTATACCTAAGTGATGTACGGAGGAAAATTTTCTTTGTAAAATCTTTCAAACTATATTTTCAGAAAAATTTTCACTAAAAAGGAATATTATCTAATAAATCTAATCTAATGGTGTAATAAATTATTTATCTTAGTTTCTAATTCATTGGCTAGTGTGTGTATAATATTTTTTTGAGAAATTTTTGAATATATATATATATATATATATATATATATATAATTAATACTATAATTATACATTAATACTATAATTATACATTAATATTAAATTTTTATATTTTTTTGTTTTTATTGTAAAAAAAAATAGTGAAATACGGTTGATTCTGTCCTTTTCAGTCTATTTTTATATTATTTTCAATACTATTATTTTTATATATTATTTTTTAATAAAAATTTGTGTTTAGTTAAATAATAATGAAATATATAATTGATTTTAGTTTCAGTCCCTCTCTCTGTGAAATCATTTCTTCGCTACTTTTATTAATTTAATGCTTTCTAAAATAAAATTTCCATTTCTTTTAGACCTGAACAGTATCAAAGTTCCAACTTCACCTAGATTAGTTCAATTTTCTGGAATCTTATCATCCAACCATGGCAGTCAAGTTCTATCAGAAAAAAATAAAGGCTTCATTGATTTATTTACAAACAATCTACACAAACAAATTTACCTACCTACTATTTCTGTTAATAAATTAAAGGTATATGAAGATATTACCACACGGAAGACTGTATTAGATCCATTAATTAATAATATAAAAATCATAGATGTACCAGTACCAGGTAAACCTGAGAAGAAAGAAGCTAATACAATGATTCGTATACGTAGGAGGAAAATGAGAAAACATAAACTGAGGAAGTTTCGTAAGCGTATGAGATTTGTTCTAGAAAAGATCAAAATGAGGCGTGAACTACGTAAAGAACAGGCATTCAGAACGGAACTTTTAACACAAGTTGAAGCTGCTGACAATTTTGATGCAAAAGCTTATGTGGATAATATTCTTAAAACTATACGAGATCAACCTAGGTTTGAAACTGTGGATGAAATCAAAGCTCGATATAGGGAAATCATGAAGATGAATAAATACAAAACTATGTTTATAAGACCAAAGTTTGATGACGATTAAAGTAAAATTCAGCGTTATGTTATACCTGTATGTCTGAATTAGTTTTGGATTAAAAATGTTTTCTTTAGAAATTGTGTGTAATTTTTTCTTTTTGTGTTTACCCTTTTAATGCATTAACCCTTTTCTGACACAGGGGACTGTGTGATCATGCGTGATCTTGTATCTCAAGTTATTTTATTTTTACTGCCCATCTGAGATGTGTTCCAGTAAAAATAGATAGGCTGTAATTAAATTTACCATAATTTTGTTAATTAAATTACCATAAATTTGGCGGTCTATGTAGTTGTATGGACATTGTTAGAGCAGGGATTTTTATGGTTCAGGATAACCCTAGAATTTTGGAGATTTTACACTAACCATCTTTAGATTTCTCTATTTCTGGATGGAGAACTAAAATTAGGGAAGTATTTCTTCATACTTCTTTCATTTCCTTTATTTTCAAAGCAAATTAAAGAATACAGCACAGTTTCAAATAATTCCCAATTCTATTAATGTAGTCTACTAGACTCCATATCTAAGAATAGGTTGAAAGTTAATAAGCTATTTTGGTAGAACAGTGCCCCTACAGCAGAATGCTTTTCAATGTTCTGCAACAAGCTTTCAGATAATCAAAAATATTCTACTGCAAATACATTTATTATATCAGCCTTTACTTTTTCATAATATTACTGTCATTGTGGTTCTCATATACAAGTAAAAAGGTATACGAATACATATTTATCTTAATAAAGAGTCAAAATATTTAATAAAACAATGAACTTAGAAAAATGTTTTTATTAAAACCGGAGTATTGACAGTCTTGTTAATTACTTTGTGAAATATTTTAGAAACATCGCCATGATGATGAAATAGGAATAGGCATTTTGACCCAAGCATTAAAAGAAAGGGAATATTTTATTACTTTTTGAACTTTTCTGTGTCTGGTGGTGCAAAATATAAACATTCTTTTATCAGCTGTTTTGACATTGGTATTCATCTCCATAATTTATATTATACCTATTCCAAAAAGGCCCATTTATGCCTATTTGTTTTTATCTTTTGCTGTTTCCCATAATTCAAAAATGGTTTTTGGTATAGAAACGGATAAAACATCTATTAAAAAACTGATAATTGTAGGTGTTCCAGTTTTTAATGCATTTATAGCTTGCGCTAATAAAGATTTGATTTGATGGCAAACCGATGTTATTTTGGGCTAAAGAACCAATTAAAATCAAAATTTATCTCTGTTAACACGAAAATAAACTTATATAAGACATTAATTAGACCAACAATTTTATATGGCAGCGAGACTTGGGGGATGAACAAAACTGAAGAGAACAGGCTCCTAATTTTTGAAAGAAAAGTTTTAAGATGCATTTTTGGAGCAGTGAAAGAAAACGTCTGGAGAAGTTTATACAATCATGAAATTTACATAAAATTTTAGACAGCCTAACATCTTAAGAGTCATAAAGTCCTACAGAATCTGATGGCTGGGACACATCTTTCGAAAAGAGGACCAAGAGCCTGTTAAAAATTGACAGTTTCAAAGTTTGAGGGTAAACGCAAATGAGGAAGACCACCAATAAGGTGGATGGATTGTGTTGAGAGCGATTTGAAAGTACTGGGCATTAATAGATGGAGAAACATCGCATCAAACCGTTCTGAATGGAGAAAGCTGACAGAGAAAACCTTGGCCTCTAGTAGGCTGTAGTGCTGCTGAAGAAGAATAAAGATTTGATTTCAATAAACATTGCATTGCCTCTCGAATCTCACCTTTGCTGCAATTCCTTCCTTCTTTCTGTATGTTTGAAAAACAATGTAGATTATTTTTTTTCAGTTAATTTTGCAAGCCACGAAAGTTCTGCGACATGTGTCGCCCATTTTGACACTGTCTGTTTTGGGGAACAATGCTAGAAAGTATGGAGAAAACCAAGGGTCATAAATTATTTGGAGGGATAGAAATACTTCAGAATGATAAAGTAAGAATCCATGAAATTTTATGTAACAGCAAGTAAAGATTAAAATCGTGAAAGAGATTTTGTTTCCTTTGAACAGGGATGAAAGTAGAGGCAGTGCTCAAGAGAAAAGCTGCAGTAGCTCAGTTGGATAATGGCATCATCCTATAGCCAGGGAGTTGTGAGACAGGATTGAGTTGGCTTAACCCATAGACCAGCTGCGTCGATGGGGGGTTGACAGAGCATTCATATTCATAAATGGACTGGCCAATCCCCTCTCATTTGTCTTGTCTATTCTTATTTCGGCATGGCCCATACCCTCCTGATGGGGGGTGATCTGTTTAAAATTTGTCACACCATGAACATGTCGTCAAACTATTCAGGGGCTTTTTTCTACTTTCAGTGCAATACACTGCGGTTTTCTTTGCACCTGCTCCGCTCTATTGATGAGATCTTGCACTCCCTGAACAGTGGACTTAGAATGGATTGCTGCTTTTCTTGAGAAATGAATAAAGCTTTTTGAATGATTTCATAAAATATTTATTATGGACAAATATTTTCAACAAGAATAAAGCGTTTTATTTTAAATACAAAAATATGTAAATAGGTAGTTTTAAAGTTAAGTACTAAAGCTCTTTTGAAATCACTTGAGAAAAGCATATCATTCAGAAATGGTTCGATCAAAAATCAATTCATCATCCCATGTGTTGCATTTTTGCTGACTGCTTAAAATTTTAGCCTCTCTTGGATGCTAGTGCGAATATGATTTTTAGTTAATTATCTGAAATGTTTTTAAATTGTATACTTAATTAAAACTCAATTTTAAAATAAATATTTCAGTGTTTTATGTATTTACTTAATTTCTATATTTTTGTTCCAAATTGTTTCATACATTTAGTGAAATATATTATACAGGATTGAACACGAACATGTATGTATGTATTTATATATGAGAATATAAATTTAATATATATATATATATATATATATATATATATATACATGGTTTCCGCGCACCGGGAAAGTCATGGAAAATCATGGATTTAGACAATGGATTAATTTTGTCATGGAAAGTCATGATTTTTCAAGTAAAATGAGTAAAAGTCATGGAAAGTCATGGATCCGCTAAACTACCGATTAAAAAAATGCATTGAATTGTTTAATTCTATTTTTACTTGTCATTTGGCTGAAGTTACTGAGTTTGGTATTTATGTATTATCTTATTGACCCTATTGCCAAGTAAAATTTGTTCACCAAGGAAACTCAAAGCAAGAAAGCTTAATGGGTGGGTAAATGTATATTATTTTGGTTTTTTCTTAAATTGTAGATTAAAATTTTATTAACATAATAATTAATATTTTTTAATAAATTAAGATTTTTGCACAAAATATAAGTTTATCTCTAGGGATATTGTATATAAACATTATAGGGTTATATTTGGCTATTGTTCATGGTCACCTGGATAATACCAAAGTACCCTGAATTCAAATTGGAAACATTTTGATTGAAAAATTGTTATATGATTAAACTTAGGTATGTAGATACAACAATTTATTTTTATGTATGTGAGTTTATCAACACTTATAAAGTAAGTTTATAGTTTTTTTTTTATGATAAAATTCCTGTACTTTCTCTAAAAGCATATATTTTATTTGTTTGTACATCAGAAGTTTTATTCATATATACTTTAACGAAAGCTTTTTAAAGTCATGGAAAATGATCTGCTAAATCAGGGAAAGTCATGAAAAATCATGGATTTGAAAAATTTTATTTCGGCAGATACTCTATATATATATATATATATATATATATATAAAGTTATATACACACATATAATTTTAAATTATGTAGTTTTTTAGTTTTGAATTTTTGAAAACTCCTGTTTTCCAGCTTGATTACTCAAATAGTTGTATATATATCACTAGTTGATAGTTATATACATGCATGTATATATTAAAAGTTAATAATGAGAAATAAAAAATCGATACATATATAGCATTAATTTTTATAAATTTTTAATACAATTAGTACTGTTGTATATTAGAATGCTATATAATATTAATAAATTAAAATATTATATATATATATATAATATTTCATACTTTTAGTCATTCATATTGTTTTAGTTAAAAATTAAGGACAGTTAAGGGAGGGGGAGGCTGAAATAGCACCCAGTGCAATATTCCCCCTCCTCCAAAAAATACACACTGAAGTACGGCTACAATCTTTTTTATGTTTCATTATATAAAACCTTCTTTTTGTACATCATTTTGTACTTAATTATTGCTTGTCAACTATTTTACTTCAGCTTTGTACATTTCTGTGAGAAATATCGTTATAAAGCTTTTGAAAATTTCAAAGAATTTTCTTGAGCTACGATGATTTACTGTAAAATTCTATAAACAGTTGTTAAAACTTTCCATAATTTTAAATGCTTAGCTTTTATAAATAGTACTTAATGTAAGTAAAAACCAATACCCAGTTTTGTTTTTATATAAGTTCTACTGATAGACTGGATAAATAAAATAAATTAGTTTGCTGTGTTCTAGGAACATTTATATGGAATATTCTGGGATGACTAAATTGTTATCATATAGTCTTGTATTTTAATCAAAAATTATTTTTTTATAGATATTTGTATCATATGTTTCCTGTGGTATATGTTCTCACTCTAAAAGCATCATTAAAAACTGAAAGTTTTAAAGATATGAATTTCTACTATCTATAACAGCAGGTGTTCAGCAAGGCTCCATCTTAGGTCCCACCCTCTTCAATATTTATATTAATGCCATTCCTAGGAATGATTATACTTCCCTAGCTTTGTATGCAGATGACACAGCTATAACTGCTTCAGCCCCACACCTAAACTTGGTTGCTAGCTTCATACAGTCACACCTATACACTCTGGAAGACTGGTTTCTTAAATGGAAAATTAAAGTTAACCCTACTAAATGTCATGCTATTTACTTTACTCGTACTTATAAAATTCCCCCTAGACTATATCTACTCAACGAGGTAATTAACTGGGAAAACTCCGTAAAATATTTAGGTGTAATTTTAGATAAAAAACTAACCTGGCGTCCTCACATAACGGATATTAAAAATAAAATTATAGGAAAATTAGAAAACTTAAAAATGCTTTTTAATAGTAAACACTTAAATTTTAAAAACAAAATTCTCTTATATAAAACAATAGATCTACCAATCACTCTTTAAGTCGTTGTCCGCGAAATCTAATTTGAAATTAATAGAAACTATACAGAATAAATTCTTGAGGTGTATTAGAGGTGCACATCAATACTTGTCCAGAGAAGTAATAAGATGCGACTTTAATATTTTAACTTTCAAACAATATTGTGTAAAATCATCTAATAATTTTTATAATAAAATAACTAGTCTACCTAATGAAATAATTACAGAACTCTCAGATTATGATTATAATAACCCGAGTAATTTGTGGAATTTTGACAACTTTAAAAAGGAACTTTTGAAATGTCAAATTTCGGTAAAAATATCAAATGATTTTTTGTTCTGAAAACCTTAAGTTAGGTATACAATTCATTATCAAAATACATTTATGGAACAACATGATTATATTATTGCAATGAAACCTGTTTTTCCATGTCTTTTTATTTTAAGCTTTTTAAAATAATATTTTCCAGTTTGACGATTTTTTGTATTGAATTAGTAATTTTAAAATGTTCAAGGTGCATTACTTTTATGTATTCTATATTCAAGACTTTAAAGATTCTTTATTAATGTGTTAATTATTAAACTAGATATGTTTTTGAAAATTGCAAAGAATTTTCTTGAGCTACAGTGATTTAATACTGTAAAATGCTATAAACAGTTGCCACAACATTTTATAATTTTAAATGATTACCTTTTATAAATAGTATTTAACTTAAGTAAAAATCAGTACCCAGTTTTGTTTTTATATAAATTCTACAGATAGAATGGATAAATAAAATAAATTAGTTTGCTGTGTTCTAGGAACATTTATATAGAATATTCTTGGATTACTACATTATTATCAAGCAGTCTCGTATTTTAAATAAAATTATTTTTTGATAGATATTTGT
>CM063497.1:23973132-24013132 GCA_032207245.1 Pardosa pseudoannulata
TAAACTTAGTTTCTCCCTTGTTACGATTAGCATTATAAAGAGAATGCTGACATGAAAATCCTGTTAACGCCTTCCCCAATATATAAAAAATTAAAAGCAATAAGAAGACAATTATACTCCTTAAACATCTCTCTTCTTAATTTTTCCCTTTTTACGATTAGCATTATAAAGAGAATGCTGACATGAAAATCCTGTTAACGCCTTTCCCAATATAAAAAAATTAAAAGCAATAAGAAGACAATTCTACTTTTTAAACATCTCTAAACTTAGTTTCTCCCTTGTTACGATCAGCATTATAAAGAGAATGCTGTCATGAAAATCCTTTTAACGCCTTCACTAATATTAAAAAAAAAAAACAAAATTAAAAGCAATATGAAGACAATTATATTCCTTAAACATCGCCATACTTAGTTTTTCCCTTGTTACTATTAGCATTATGAAGAGAATGTTGACATGAAAATTCTGTTAACTCTTTCCCCAATATTAAAAAAAAAATTAAAAGCAACAAGAAGACAATTATATCCCTCAAGTATCTCTCTTCTTAATTTTTCTTTGTTACGATTAGCATTATAAAAAGAATGCTGACATGAAAATCCTGTTAATACCTCCATTAATATTTAAAAAAAAATTAAAAGCCACAAGAAGACATTTATACTTTTTAAACATAACTTCTTAATTTTTCATTTGTTACGATTAGCATTATAAAGAGAATGCTGAAACGTAATTTCTGTTAACACTATCAGCAAAATAAAAAAAAAATTAAAAGCAACAAGAAGACAATTATTAGCTTTAAACATCGCTTTGTTTAATTTTTCTTGTGTTACGATTAGCGTTATAAAGAGAATGCTGAACGGAAATCCTGTTAACCGAGTCACTGATATTTAAATAAAATCAAAAGCAATAAATCAAGTTTATTCCTTAAACATCGCTATTCTTAACTTTTCTTGTACTGCGATTAGCATTATAAAGAGAATGCTGAAATGGAATTTCTGTTAACATTATTACCAATATTTAAAGAAATTAAAAGCAGTATGAAGACAATAATACTCCTTAAACATTCAAGGCTTAACTTTTCCTAGGTTATGATTAGCATGATGAAGAGAATACTGAAACGGAAATCCTGTTAACAACACCACAAAAATTAAAAAAATTTAAAGCAAGACAATTATATTACTTATACATCGCTCTCCTTAATTTTTTCGTTTTTTTTTGAATGGATTGCATTATAAAGAGAATGCTGAAACTGAAATCCTCTTAAAATTATCACTAATATTTAAAAAATTAAAAGCAATAAGAAGACAATTATATTCCGTAAATATCGCTCTTCTTAATTCTTTTTTTGTTTTACGAATGAATTGCATTATAAAGAGAATGATGAAATGGAAATTATGTTAACATCATCACCAAAATTTAAAAAATTAAAAGCAATAAGAAGACAATTGTACTCCTTAAATATTTCTGTTCCTAATTCTTTTTTGTGTTACGAATGAATTGCATTATAAAGAGAATGCTAAAACGAAAATCCTGTTAAAATTATCACCAATATTTAAAAAGAATGCTGAAACGGAAATCCTGTTAACACCATCACCAACATTTAAAAAATTAAAAGCAATAAGAAGACAAATTGTACTCATTAAACATAGCTCTTCTTAATTTTTTTTGTGTTACAAATGAATTGCATAGTAAAGAGAATACTGAAAAGGAAATCCTGTTAGCATCATAATCAACATTTAAAACATTAAAAGCAATAAGGAGATAATTGTACTCTTTATACATCGCTATGCTTAGTTTTTCCTGTGTTACGAATGAATTGCATTATAAAGAGAATGCTGTAACGGAAATCCTGTTAAAATCATCACCAATATTTAAAAATTTAAAAGCAGTAAGAAGACAATTATATTCCTTAAACATCGCTCTTAATTTTTTTTGTGTTACGAATGAATTGCATTATAAAAAGATTAATATTATAAAGAGAATGCTGAAATGGAATTCCTGTTAACAACATCAGCAATATTTAAAAAAAAATTGAAAAACAACAAGAAGACAATTATGCTCCTTAAACATCGTTATGCATAGTTTTTCTGATCTGTTACGATTAGCATTGTAAAAAGAGTGCTGAAAACGGAATTTCTATTACCAGTACCTTCAAACAATCATTACTATAATCAGTACCAATAATTTCAAACCATTTTTACAGAAGCAAACAATGATATTCTCAAAATACCAACACGCTAATTTTTCTCAGTGTGTTATGATTAATATCATAAAAAAAAGCTGAAACATAATTTCTTTTAATATTATCACCAATAATTTTTTAAAAACTAAATTCACCAACACAGTGATAATCTTTAAACATCATCGCGCTAAATTTTTCATTCTAATCTCACCTTCCCAATCTAACTCAGTGATTCTTCTTCAGGAGAACAATTGTATGTAAATATAACAGGCTGTCATACATAGATAAAAGAAAAATATCATTATACAAATAACTTTAGAAAGCGTGACATGAATATGAGAACAAATTTTTCCATTCCTTTCTAACAACTTGATAAGCAAAACGTATCCTAAATAATTTATCAACATAATTTACAAAACATGCTATTGGAATTGAAAATAGGTGTATTAGAAAGCTTCAAATTAAGCGAATTATATGTATATATATATATATATATATATATATATATATATATATATATATATATATATATATTAGTTACATTTTTTATCTCTTTCTAATAACTTAAAATTTCTTTCTAACAACATAGACATTAGAAAGCTTCAAATTAAGCGAATTATATGTATATATTTATATATATTTTATTTACATTTCTTCTTTCTAACAACTTGATAAGCAAAACGTATCCTAAATAATTTGTCAACAAAATTTATAAAACATGTTATCGGAGCATTAGAAAACTTCAAATTAAGTGAATTATATATATATATATATATATATATATATATATATATATATATATATTATTTACATTTTTTATCACTTTCTAACAACTTGATAAGCGAAGCGTATCCTAAATAATTTGTCAACATACTTTATAAAACATGTTATCGGAGCATTAGAAAACTTCAAATTAAGTTAATTATATATATATATATATATATATATATATATATATATATTATTTACATTTCTTTATCTCTTTCTAACAACTTGATAAGCAAAACGTATCCTAAATAATTTATCAACTTAATTTATAAAGCATGCTTTCGGAGTTGAAAGTAGGTGCATTAGAAAGTTTCAAATTAAGAGAATTATATGAATATATATTTCTATATATTTTATTTACATTTCTTTATCTCTTTCTAACAACTTGATAAGCAAAACGTATTCTAAATAATTTATCAACATGATTCATAAAACATGCTTTCGGAGTTGAAAGTAGGTGCATTAGAAAGCCTCAAATTAAGAGAATTATATATATATATATATATATATATATATATATATATATATATATATATATATATATATATATATATATATATATATATATTTTTTTTTTTAATTTATATTTCTGTATCTCTTTTTAACAACTTGATAAGTAAAATGTATCCTAAAGAATTTATCATCATAATTTTTAAAACATGGTATCGGAGTTGAAAGTAGGTGTATTAGAAAGCTTCAAATTATACGTTTTATATATATATTTGTATATATTATTTATATGTATTTATGTATATTTTATTTACAATTCTTTATCTCTTTATACCAAATTGATAAGCAAAACATATCCTAAGTAATTTATCAACATAATTTATAAAACATGTTTATCGGAGTTGAAAGTAGGTGCATTAGAAAGCTTGAAATTAAGCGAATTATACATACATACATACATATATATGTATATATATTATTTATATATATGTATATATATTTTATTTATATCTTTTCATTTCTCTCTAACAACATGATAAGCAAATTGTATTCTGAATAATTTGTCAACATAATTTACAAACCATGTTTTAGCGGTTTACAAACCATGCCGTAGAGTTCCAAGCCAAACAACCATCTATCAACATTAAATACGTATTAATAAAGCATATGCCCTTAATAAGATCTTACCACACGTTAACTGGTATGCGATGAAAAACCAACGGATGCACTTTACGATTCATTTTCCCGATGAAGAATCCACGCATTTTTGTATGATAACGAAAAATTTTCAGTTAATCAGACGTCAACCTAAACTATAAATGTATAAAATAGTTTATCGATACCGATACAGATAAACAATTATTTAAATATCGGTAATCAATTATATCGATATCGGTAAACGATTATATCAATTTTGATACGATAAGTGATTATATTGATATCGATACACGATTATATCAATATCGATACGATAAAAATTATATTGGTATCGATAAACGATATCGATACCAATATCGTTTATTGATAAATGATAAAAGATAAATAGATAAATCGGTTATCAATGTTGATACAGATAAACGGTTATATTACTATCGATATCGATAAACGATCATATCAATATTGATACGATAAACAATTATATTAGTATCGATAAACGATATCGATATCGTTTATTGATGAAAGATAAAAGATAAAAAGGTAAATCAATTAAAAATGTTCCGCCATAACAGTCGATTCATTATTCGAGAAATCTGCGGATTCTCCAACTGAAAAAAAGAATTGTAACCTAAATCCGTTACTTTTTGCACGCGTACAACTTGACGTGAGATAAGTCCATTTGAATTTCAAAATATTTTCTCAAATTATTGATTCCCGATTTTGTATTTTAATCTCCGTTCCTACCTGCTTTATAATTAAACTGCTTAAACTGTTTCGGGCATACATTATCGTATGAAATCCGGTATTGATGAAATGAATTCCGGATTTAATCTAGGTTTTAGTTGCATTAGTATAATCTGTTAGTTAACGTTAATCAATGAGTTATTTTAACTTCCAAATTTGAATTGTATATTTAAAGTATAGCAATTTGGAAAAAATCAAAGGTCAGATTATAAAATTGTTTTTGCCAAGACTTATTCAATTTAGACAAATTTCAGTGCAACGCCTGTACGTCCGTATAAAGGAAATTTAATTTTGTAAATTTAAATATTCATTTTTACCACCCCTGATTGCATTTTCAGTAGTTTTGTCGTAACACCTCAATGTACATCTATACGTCTATCTGTGTCCGAAGAGGTGCAAACTGATAAAGCAGGTCTCGATAATCATAAAAGCAAAAATTAGGGGTTCCGATAATCAGAAAGGCTAAAATTAGGGGAGAAGTTCTCAGTCACAGCGAATTGATTTACAGAAAAGAAGAAAATTTTGAACCAAGTTTTGCGATTGCTTTTAAGAAATTTGCCTTCTTTACCAATAAGTATTGCAAGATGAGATTGACAAAATTAAATTTATAATTATCAGCAATTACTCTCTTAATAGAAATTTTTATCATAGGAGAGGAAAAGGCAAAACTGATAAAGGAGGTCTCGATAATCATAAAGGTAAAAATTAGAAGTCCCGATAATCAGAAAGGCTAAAATTAGGGGAGAAATTCTCAGCCACAGCGAAGTGATTTACAGAAAAGAAGAAAACTCCGACTAAAGTATTAAAATAAATTTCATCTCTAGATTTTGAACCAAATCTTAATATTCTTTAGAAATTTGAAAAGTATGGCAAGATGAGATTGACAAAATTAAATTTATAATTATCAGCAATTACTCTCTTAACACATTGTATGCTGGACACGTACTAGTACGTTTTCTAACAATTGATACTTGAACACGGGATACGTACTAGTACGTTTTCTGACGATTGATATTTGAGCGCGGGTCACTTACTAGTACGGGTTAGTGTAACAACATTGTTTGTGGGTACAAAAATAACGGTATATACAGGAAAACGAAGCCGAATGTTCTTGTCTACTACATAGATTCTGGAAAAATTGAGACAAATAAAAACTAGTTTTACACCAGTCGATGCGGAACCACAGAACGGGAAGGTTGATTTAAAATGAATTTAGATTTAAAATTAACTTTTTATTTATCCTTGCGAAAATGATATATATATATATATATATATATATATATATATGTATATGTATGTATGTATATATGTATATGTATATTTTATATTATATACCGTATTTATGCGAATCTAATGCGCACCCAATTTTGAATTATATTAAATACGGTATATATATATATATATATATATATATATATATATTATATATATATATATATATATATATATATATATATATATATATATATATATATATATATATATATATATATATATATATATATATATATATATATATGTATATATATATACATATATATATATATATATATATATATATATATATATATATATATATATATATATATATATATATATATATATATATATATATATATATATATATATATATATATATATATATATATATATATATAATATATATATATATATATATATATACATATATACATATATTTGTTCATATATTTCAATATAAAATACGAAAAGTTGGTTAAAAAATTAAATAGTTTTCGATCTATTGAGATTTAACTGAATAACTAAATTGACGTTCAAAACGCCCAGTACAATTCCGCTGCGAAATGTACCGGCACACAATGTGTTAATAACAATTTTTATCATGGGAGAGGAAACGGCAAAACTGATAAAGCAGCCCTCGATAATCAAAAAAAGAGAAACCAGGGGAAAAATTCTCAACTCCTACCCATTGGTATGCAGAAAAGTAATTCTTTTTATAGATAACGAGTAGTAAAACAAACTAATAAACAAAATATAAACAATGAGCTAAAACATCTCATAAAAACTCTGCTATATATGACTAAAAAACAGCCCTTCGTCTTTTAGAATCGTATAAGATGAAAGGTATATTCACCTATGAATAAACAATAGCGTCTGCAAGAACAAAACTGGCGGTATAATATATGTCTGCTCATCCAGTTAAATTAGGCTTAACCCATTTGTTGCCATTCAGAACTTTCTATTGTGAGCGTAAATAATAGCTGTACGGGAGTGTGCCAGTTCCGCCATTTACGACAATTCAGCAGCCTCTCCCCGTAATATTGTGTATAACAAACGCTTCAGTTGTGTTTTTCTGTCTTGGCGGCGTACCGGAATTTGCTTTAAGATAATGGAAGTCTATTGTAAACCCTTCAATGCAATTCCCCGTAGAACAATTTACGTTGCTTCGAAATAAAGCTAAATATTTGTTTTAATGGAAAATATTATGGGTGCAGACCCGAAAAAGTAGAACGTTTTAATAGCTTTCTCTGTTATTAAGATTCGGTGAAACTCGAATAATTGATGTTACAAGAAAAAGTTGCTTTTGTTCAAAGGTTTATATTTAGGAGTGTTTTAACTTTAGTTATAGAACGTTCTTTTTGATTGTAATCTAAAATTTCACTATAAAGTATATTAACGCTGACAAGAAACAAAGACATCTCGACAAAAGTTGTAATTTTAGGCATAGTATCACCAGAAATTTATTTTAAAACACAATTATAGTTAAGTCGGTCAGTTTGGTTAAAATATCATTACATATTTATCTATCTATCTACATATTTATATATATTAAGGTGAAAATTGAAATTAATACATAATTGTTATAGTTATTATTGTTCATAAATTAACAATAGAACAGTTAAAAATTTATAAATATACATAAATATTTACAATAATAATCCATAAGGCAATCATACTAAAGGGCTACTCTTTAATGAAAAATACAGGAATAGTTTTCTAAGTTAATATTAAAATTTTAGAAGTTTAAGTTTTTCAACATTTTAGTGATCATCTCGACTGCTACCATAATGCAGTTGAGATATGTCACATGGGACTTTGGCGTCATGATAACGTCATAGAAATCGCCAGACGTGGGAATTTGGTACCATAACTTTCCTTTCTGACATCGTTATGACGTAGAAATCGGCTGTGACATATAGAGCAATTTGTCGCAACGTCACGAACTACTATAATGCCCTTCTCATTCATTTTCATGTTTACAACAGCCAATAGACAAACAATAAACTGCCCTTCCGTTTGAATCTAAATCCAGAATTGTCATAAGTTGAGATGTTCCCTGCGGAGTGAAATCGCCTTATATCGACTGCTACATGGAGGAACTCTTCTTTGTAATCGTAATCAGTCAGAAGGAAACCAGCTTCGAGGTTACCTCTTTATTTCATGTTGTGTGTCACTCCTAGTGTGATTAACTATCTATGACTAGTATCACCCTGGTTGGTTTAAACTCATTTGTTATTAGCATCCGTGCACTGGTTTGTATTTAATCTACGTAATCTAATAAGCCATGCTGAAATGGAGACAAATCGGATGGCTTATACTGTAATAAAATAATAGTGATTAATGTGAGATGTTAGGTAGCCTAATTTGAGGACTCCTGTCACCATGGTTGGTTAAAATTCATTGGCTATTAACATCCATGTACTAGTTAGGTGTTTAATCTACGATTAGATCTAATAAGCCATGGTTAAATGGGGACAAACTGGAGGGCTTATATTGTAGCAAAATAGTAATGATTAATGTCAGATAATGTTGAGTAGCCTATTGCTGACAGTTATCACCATGGTTGGTTAAGATTCATTGGCTATTATCGCCCGTGCACTGGCTTGGTGTTTAATCTGCGATTAAATATAATAAGCCGTGCTGAAATAGGGATCAATTGGATGGCCTATACTGTAATAAAATAATAGTGATTAATGTGAGATGTTAGGTAGCCTAATTTGAGGACTCCTGTCACCATGGTTGGTTAAAATTCATTGGCTATTAACATCCATGTACTAGTTAGGTGTTTAATCTACGATTAGATCTAATAAAATCATGCTGAAATAGGGACAAATTGTAGGGCCTAAACTGTAGTAAAATAGTGGTAATTAATGTGAGATGTTAGGTAGCCTATTGATGACTGGTGTCACCATGGTTGGTTAAAACTCATTGGCTATTAACTCCCCCTTGTACTGGTTTGGTGTTTAATCTAAGATTAGATCCAATAAGCCATGGTGAAATGGGACAAATTGGAGGGGCCCATACTGTAACAAAATAGTAGTGATTAGTGTGAGATAATGTTAGGTAGCATGAACTAATCACTTAATAAAGTGAAAACTATTAATGAGAATCTACCAATGAGTACTAATGATTTCAAGAATAAACAGTACTTTTTCAATGTATAGGTGTTTGCCATCTGTGACACCATCAATGACAGTTCAAGTTTAATATGTGTTAAGATAAATTTGCCGTATCTATTTCCGCATATTAATGTAATCTTTCCTGTGACTTGGTGAAAACATAGCATTTGCTGACGAAATTTATAAATAAAGACAAAATTTGAAAAAAATGAAGAAAAATAAATCCAGAAGCCTTTCATACTCGAAAGAAGTTCCTCTGTTATGATAAGGGAACTTACAACTTCCTTTGCAATCAAGTTAAAAGAACACTATATTACCAGTGTTAGATATTTGAGAAAAAAAACAGAATTTTCAGTTTACAGCAGGACTAAGTTATTTCCAACAAAGTAAGTATAACTTAATAATATGGCCTTAAGAACTAATAAAGTAAACAGCTTATGAATTTTTGACAGACAGTGTTGAACTAGAAAAAGTTGTCCTTGATAAAAAGTGGAACATAATGAAGTCAAAGTTCTAAACGTGAAGACAATGAGATATATCTTAATAGGGGTGCACATATCTTAAGATGATATCTCGGAATGTTATGCCTCAAAATGACGCCTTAGTTCTTCAGGCAGATTATTAAAAGATTAATGTAAATTAGCCATGAACTTAAAAGACACAACGTATAAAAGCTAACATGATGTAACAGAAAATAAATAAATATGTCATTAAAAATATTTGATAATATGTGCTTTATACAATTATTAAAATTCTATGTATATTTTTCATAAAAACACTCACGTGTTAAGAGATGATTTTAGCTATGAAATATCGTAGAAAAGGTTTCCAAAATTACTGAAGTTTTCAGCATTGAAGATGGAGAAAGACAAACATTAAGGATGAATCAACAGAAAATGCAAATGTTTGGACTTTCATCGAGAATTATTTACTTCTAATTATAAATCAGAATTAGAGCATACGTTGAATAAATTAGTTTCGGTTAGAAAAGTTATTTGATTTGTTTACATACTAGCTTATTTAAACGGTAAAAAATACCCACGAGTTTATATAAATTGGGTATGAGGTCATTTTCCTCTAGCAACGGCATAAATGCTGTTTGAATTGAGATTAATTTAAGAAAATAAGTTTATTTAGATTTTAGATTAAGTTAACTTGATTTGTAATTTCTTATTTGATGCGGAAAATGATTACTGGTCACGGTCAACTATTAAATGGAATGGTGTTTTATGTTTTTTATTTATTTTTATGTTGTACTCATAATATTTATGGAGAATATTTTGCAGGTACAATAATCTATAAAAGAATTTGTGTGGAATGAACGAAAGGTTATGTACAGGAGAGACTGTTTTCGTTATAGTGTATGGAAATGTGGACTTTTACCCCAGGTAGGATATGTATATATCAAAGTCACTCCTTAATGAAACGACACATTTGGCAGGAGGGAAATAGCAAGGTTTATCTTCCTTGAACACATAACGTACATTTTTAGAAATAATACTGCGTAAAATCTAACTCACAATACAAGGAAATGAAACTACTAACAATAGAATGTCTCCGAAAGCCAGAACAACAGAAATCTGTTGACTACAATCCTATCATTCATTTATGTTCGACTGGCAATCACTTGCTTAGAGCCGCCGTAGCTCAGTCATCAAAAGCAACGATTTCGTAACTGAGAGGTTGCGGGTTCGGAACCTGAGCCGGCCTAAGATCCGCCATCTTAGTCACAGGTGACTGGGGCACGTAAAATAGATTCGTGGTCACAATGTCCTCCAAGTTCTCAATTAATACCTCTGGGGGTGACAGGCCAAGTCTATGGGTCTTCTGCTTGGTTCCTGCTTCACCGAGGACCTACTTGAGCGGAGTCGTTCTTTCACCTTAATGGTGATCATTAAAACGAAAGACGCACCCCTTGGCCTTAATACGAGAGCCTGCAGGCTCAATCGTGATTGGTTAATTCCAAGTGGCATGTGAAACAACAACAACACTTACCTAGGCACTTGCCTAACCAGTGATTTTAACCTGTGATTAAACCTGTGATTCACTAACCTGTGATTTAACCATTAATTCACTAACCAGTCATTTTAATCTGTGATTTAACCGTTAATTCACTAACCTGTGATTTTAATCTGAGATTAATCCTGTGATTTAACCGTTAATTCACTAACCTGAGGTTTTAAATCGTGATTTAACCTGTGATTTTAACATAAATATGGCCTCGGTACCAACCACTAGTATTTACTGTACATCAAGCAGCTTCGAACAGTTCAGTCTCCACTAGTTGCACATGTGGCTTGGATATACTAGTTAAGGTACATGCTAAACGTAGCATTTTTTAAAGAAACTTGTTAGTTTTCTCAAAACTATGCAAATTTAATGGTCGATTATTGTTAACAGGACATTAGTATCATATATAGTCTTCTGCTGTCCTTGGTTTTAAATTACGAGGACCCACTTGAGCTATTGAAAGATAGCCTTAATCGTTCAAAGCATGTTATGAGGTCAAGATGTTTATCAATTTCCTTTGTTGGTCCAGCAGTTATTAATAAATGTCAAAACTAATGAGAGATGGTAAAATGGCTATCCATAGACATTTGAAAAGGGACTTTGGTGATAGGAAGGTTTTCTACGTTAGAAAGAGTTAAACTGATAGCCCTGGGGGGAACACGAGGATTTAAAAAGTTTTCCAGTTGAGTGATTATCACAGGATTGTTAGTAGGATGAACGGAACTCTGATCCCTTGTTATTTTGGAGCTACGAATATTTTCTACACTGGAAACAGTTAAACTGATAGCCCTTGTGGGACACGTGGACTTAAGTTTTCCAGCTGAGATATCACAGGATTATTAGTTAATTTATTATTCACATGTTAATTTAGTGATACAAATGTTTCTACGTTAGAAAAAATTAAACTGATAATCCTTGGGGATCACGTGGACTTAAAAAAGTTTTCCAGTTGAGTTATTATTACAGGATTGTTAGTTGGATCAAAGGAACTCTGATCACATGTTAGTTTGGCGCTACGAATGTTTTTACGTTAGAAATAGTTAAAATGATAGCCATGAGGCAAAAGTGGATTCAAAAAAGTTTTCCTGTTAAGTTATTACCACAGGATTATTTGTTGGATCATAGGAACTCTGATCGCATGTTAGTTCGGTGCTACGAATATTTCCTACGATGAAAACAGTTTAACTGATAGTCCTTGTGGGACGCGTGAACTTTAGTTTTTCAGTTGAGTTATCACAGGATTATTAGTTGGATCAAAGGAACTCTGATCATATGTTAGTTTGGTGCTACGAATGTTTCCTAAGCTAGAAACAGTTAGACTGATAGCCCTTGTGGGTCACGTGGACTTAAGAAAGTCTTCCAGTTGAGTTATTATCATGGGATTATTAGTTGGATCATAATTAGTTGCCATAGGAACTGTGATCATTTGTTAGTTTTTTAAGTTTTCCAGTTGAGTTATCACAGGGTTATAAGTTGGATCAAAGGAACTCTGATCACATGTTAGTTTGGCGCTACGAATGTTTTTACATTAGAAATAGTTAAAATGATAGCCATGAGGCAAACGTGGATTTAAAAAAGTTTTCCTGTTAAGTTATTATCACAGGATTATTAGTTGGATCAAAGGAACTCTGATCATATGTTAGTTTGGTGCTACGAATGTTTCCTAAGCTAAAAACAGTTTAACTGATAGTCCTTGTGGGACGCGTGAACTTTAGTTTTTCAGTTGAGTTATCACAGGATTATTAGTTGGATCAAAGGAACTCTGATCATATGTTAGTTTGGTGCTACGAATGTTTCCTAAGCTAAAAACAGTTAAACTGATAGCCCTTGTGGATCACGTGGACTTAAGAAAGTCTTCCAGTTGAGTTATTATCATGGGATTATTAGTTGGATCATAATTAGTTGACATAGGAACTGGGATCATTTATTAGTTTTTTAAGTTTTCCAGTTGAGTTATCACAGGGTTATAAGTTGGATCAAAGGAACTCTGATCACATGTTAGTTTGGAGCTACGAATAAAGAATCATTTTGATGCCATCAAATTTAACTAAACTACACTCGGCGCTACGCCCCAACTTGATGGGGAGAAAGGGCTTAGGGTGCTTATTTCTGGTTTCTAGAAAATTTGGGGTCCTCCGTTTTGAGAGAGAAGCATATTTGCCGGTTAAATGGTCAACAGGAACTCTCAGTGTTTAGTTTCCAAGCATACTTGGTCCTCAGTTTATCTCTTCAATGAAGGGAGGAAAAGATGAGTCAACCTTACCTAGCAGGAGGATCAAACCTCGGATCTGTGCCTTGCATTAACCCTCTAAGCGGTTCGCATGTACATTTCCGCCAAACCGATGATGACTTCAAAACGTACAATTTTTGACCTCAAAAAATGCTCCGAAAATGGATGTAATGTACATTTTTGCCAGTGCTTTCCCCCATGGAGTTTTGAGGTAGGAGGGTCAGGTCGATTGTTTAGGAACTGCACCCCTTTTTGACTGACATTTATTGAGGAATGCACCCCTATCCCCTGAGGCACAAAGACGCTGACAGCTTTTCATGGCTTTGTAAATCCCTATTTCGAAGTATTTCTTTTGGGGTAACAGATGCATCTCTCATTGCACCACTTAAATATCTTGGATGAATTTCGTAAAAGATATAAATAAGTCTCTCAAAATATATTTTTATTTGTACTTTTAGAATCCATTGTTCCTTATGGGATAATATTCGAGACTTGACGAGCTTTATATGTATTAAAAATTAACAGTCTCTAATATCTATTTATATATCTTTATATAACCGGAAATAAAGAGGCAATAACGAGGGCGGGTTTCCCATATTCCATTCTAGTCCACAAAGGGGAAAGGAAAAAATCATGGAATGCTTTGGCAACTAACACAGTAAACCTTTAACATAATTTTTGGAGATTTTTTTCCTCTATGTGTTCCACTCGGAGGGTTAAGCGTTACACCAATGCCACTGGACTTAATGCCCCAAAACTGCATGTATATATTATGAATGGTACATGTACTAGATTTGTGTTTTCTATGATTAGTGGATTGGAAGACATGGTCTAGAAGATACTCTTTTTTGAAGTCTTACTGAAAACATAAATTCAGTCTATTTATTTGGTTTATTCAAACTAAAACAGTCAACTATATAAGGATATAGGGAGAATTCATTCCAAGGGTGGTATACAAAATCCCAAATCTCCGAAGAAAAATCTATTCACCAATGAAAGAACTTTCACTCCCTTACATTCCTTTCAGTGAACGGCAATGTCTTTCTTTGAAACATTACTCAACAGGAAAAAAACACAGATCATAAAAGAATGAAGTACAGCGACAAGAAGAGAACATGAAATGCAGGCGTGTAGAAACAATTCGTAAAAAGCATGGACATTTTGAAAAAGGCAAAATACAGACAAATAATAGCTTTCAAGAATGTTCTAATTCTTCAGAAAATGCTAAGGAATTCTGGAGATTTATTGCCATTGGCTTTCAAAAGAATTCCAGCTTCAAAATTGACTTGTTACATGGAGACTGAATTACACAATTATTAATACTGGAACAGCATGACATGTGCTTTTCATATCGAAATAATATAGGTCACGTGTCAGCAAAATTGTTGATTTGCTGAAACTGTAGACGTTTTTTGCTTTATGGGGAAATAACAACGTCAAACCGACTTTTTATTACTTTTTAGCTGATTGATTTTAAGGAAAAGTAATGTAATAGTGATAAGACATGACAAGTCTGTTCCTAACAGTTTCTTGAAAATTTTTGCCCTGATATAAGTGCATGTTAACTACGACAGTAGTGTCAAGTAATTTAATTACTGTTAATATAATTTTAAACTTTAAGTTTTCGTTATTAAAAATTTAATTTTTAAAAAATTTACAGCATGATTTTTATATAAATATTTCATGTATAAATTTTAAATGGTGGATACTCTAAAGAAAACACATTATTTGTTATGTTTCTGAAATGAAAATTTCATTTTGCACTTAAAACATGTTTTCATATCAAGCTTATTTCATAATTCATAGGAAACTATTTAAAATATTTATGTCTGAATATAATAAACATTCTCTATTTTTTCCAAGTGATTTTAAGTGTTTTAATAAACCTCGTGGTATCACTAATTTTTCATTACTCAGATCAAAAACTTGGCTGAGTAGATTTTTATAGATAACAGCAGACGCTTGAAAATTTGAGGAATTGTTTAAAGGAATTGTTTATACGCTATTTACCTTCACTGAAAAAAAAGAAAAATAATTTCAGTAATGTGTTAATTTACGTGAATGTCATCTACCTTCACTGAAATAGAAAACTAATTCTAAGAATACGTAAATTTATAGGAACGACATCTACCGTCACTGAAATAGGAAAAATAATTCCTGTATTTAGTAAATTTATTGGAGTGTTATCAACCTACATTGAAATAGAAAAATAATTCTAAGAATACGTAAATGTATGGGAACGACATCTACCGTCAGTGAAATAGAAAAAAATAATTCCTAGATTAAGTAAATTTATAGGAATGTCATCTATCTTCATTGAAATAGAAAAATAATTCTTAGAATACGTAAATTTATAGGAACGACATCTACCGTCACTGAAATAGAAAAAATAATTACTAGATTATGTAAATTTATAAAGGTATCATCTACCTTCATCGAAATAGAAAAATAATTTCAAGAATGCGTAAATTTATAGGAACGACATCGATCTTCACTGAAATAGAAAAATAATTCATAGGAAAGTTATCTACCTTCATTAAAATAGAGAAATAATTCCAAGAATACGTAAATTTATAGGAATGTCATCTACTTTAAATGAAATAGGACAAGAATTCCAAGAATAAGTAAATTTAAACGAACTTAATCCATCTTCTCTGAAAAAGAAAAAATCTTCCAAGAATATATAAATTTATAGGAATGTCATCTACTTTAATTGAAACATGAAAAGAATTCCAAGAATACGTAAATTTAACCGAACCTAATCCATCTTCTCGGGAAAAGAAAAATCCTTTCAAGAATACGTAAATGTATAGGAATGTCATCTATTTTAATTGAAATATGACAAGATTTCCAAGAATACGGAAATTTAACCGAACCTAATCCATCTTCTCTGGAAAGGAAAAATCCTTCCAAGAATACGTAAATTTATAGGAATGTCATCTACTTTAATTGAAATAGGAAAAGAATTCCAAGAATACGTAAATTTAACCGAACCTAATCCATATTCTCCGAAAAAGAAAAATCCTTCCAAGAATACGTAAATTTATAGGAATGCTATCTAATTTAATTGAAATATGAAAAGAATTCCAAGAATACGTAAATTTAACCGAACCTAATCCATCTTCTCTGGAAAAGAAAAATCCTTCCAAGAATACGTAAATTTATAGGAATGTCATCTATTTTAATTGAAATATGAAAAGAATTCTAAGAATACGTAAATTTAACCGAACCTAATACATCTTGTCTGGAAAAGAAAAACCCTTCCAAGAATACGTAAATTTATAGGAATGTCATCTACTTTAATTGAAATATGAAAATAACTCCAAGAAACGTAAATTAAACCGAACCTAATCCCTCTTCTCTGAAAAAGTAAAATCCATTCAAGAATACGTAAATGTATAGGAATGTCATCTACTTTAATTGAAATAGGACAGGATTTCCAAGAATACGTAAATTTAACCAAACCTAATCCATCTTCTCTGGAAAAGAAAAATTCTTTCAAGAATACGTAAATTTAACCGAACCTAATCCATCTTCTCTGGAAAAGAAAAATCCTTTCAAGAATACTTAAATGCATAGGAATGTCATCTACTTTAATTGAAATATGAAAAGAATTCCAAGAATACTTAAATTTAACCAAAGTTAATCCATCTTCTCTGAGAAAGAAAAATCCTTCCAAAAATACGTAAGTTTATAGGAATGTGATCTACTTTAATGGAAGTGTGAAAAGAGTTCCATGAATACGTAAATTTAACCGAACCTAATCCATCTTCTCTGAAAAAGAAAAATTCTTCCAAGAATACTTAAATTTATAGGAATGTGATCTACTTTAATTGAAACATGAAAAAAATCTAAGAATACGTAAATTTAACCGAACCTAATCCATCTTCTCTGAAAAAGATAAATCCTTCCAAGAATACATGACCTCAAACTCCAAGAAACTGACCTCAAAGAGGAATGGATTAAACGTTTCAGGAATGATACTTACAGTATGGGCACTGGCTTCTTGATGACTAAAGGTTTCACCCTGATGACCTCCACTTTTACTGGCACATGCTTGGGAACCGGGATGGGCACAGACTTGTGGACCGGCACAACGAAAGGCTTGGGAATCTTGACGTGCACGGGCACGTGGTAGGGTTTGGGAACTGGATAGTGCTTTGGAACGTGGACGATGTAAGGCTTGGGAACCTTGACGACCTTTGGGATGGGGTAAGGCTTGGGAACCGGCACAGGCTTGTGGATGTGAATCACCTTAGGGACGTGAACAACCTGCAAAGAAATGAAAACAGTTTTTACTCCCTGATATACGAAATTAATCACATATAGTAATTGCTAAAACTTTAGGTCTTTAGATTTCAATGAAAATATTCATTTTAATTTGTTTCAGCGTTACATATATACGTGCTTACATAGAAACTTTAAGTCTGGAGATTTAAATATCCATTTTACCCAACTTTGAATGTATTTTGACTAAATACATCTTGACGTCTGTACGTACTGATGAAGTATCACGTCTAACTCCTGAACGATTAGTCGTATAATGTTGAAATTTTGAATTTAAGACTGGGGTTGACTCTAGTTGTGCACCGCTCTTTTTGATTGCAATCTTTACTCTATATAATAAATATTTTCAGTATAGCGGATATTAACTCTACATGACATAATTAACTCTCGATGTCCGAGTCATTTCTGCCGATTACATATCGATGCATATCTTAAATTTAAATTATTATGAGGTGCACAGAAAAATATAAATATGAAATTTAAAGAACTTTGAATATTACAACTATCTTTTTAAACATCATATGATGCCATTTATGAAAAGGGAAAATTTCATGAAAAGAGATTTATTTGGTATTGCATGTAAAACAAGTACTGAAAAATGAAGTTTTATAATAGATAAATCAATTTGGGATGATTTCAGTCTATATACTTGCAGAAAAAGTAAACTTAAGTGCGTTTTTCGAAAAATCATAAAGTGTCGATCTAAATAAAAAATTTTCAAATTATAGAAATGACTTGAAAATTTTGCAGATTGTTTATAAGTTTGCCATCTACTTACTCTGAAAAGGTAAACTAGTTCTAAGAAAATATAAAAAGTCTACAAGCTATTTTAGCGGTATCTGAAATTAGACGGTAGGCAGTAAATAGTTAAAAATGCTTTAAATGGGGAACAAAAATGAGTGGACTGTATGGTGAAATGCTAATAAAGGCAAGTATCACAATAAAATGGACAACAAAAATGAGTGGGTTGTATGGGGAAATGCTAATAAATGCAAGCACCACAATAAAATGGGCGCTCCCTCAATAAAATGGACAACAAAAATGAGTGGGTTGTATAGTGAAATGCTAATAAAGGCTAGTACTGACAATAAAATGGGTGCTCTCTCAATAAAATGGCAACAAAACTGAGTAGATTGTATGGTGAAATGTTATTAAAGGCAAATACTCACTAAAATGGGTGATGTCTCAATAAAATGGGCAACAAAAATGAGTGGGTTGTATGGTGAAATGCTAATACAGGCTAGTACTGACAATAAAATGGGTGCTCTCTCAATAAAATGGGCAACAAAAATGAGTGGATTGTATGGGAAAATGCTAATAAAGGCAAACACCACAATAAAATAGGTGCTCCCTCAATAAAATGGACAACAAAAATGAGTGGACTGTATGGTGAAATGCTAATAAAGGCAAGCACCACAATAAAATTTGTGGTCCCTCAATAAAATGGACAACAAAATTGAGTGGACTGTATGGTGAAATGGTAATAAAGGCAAGCACCACAATAAAATGGGTGATCCCTCAATAAAATGAACAACAAAATTGAGTGGGTTGTATGGTGAAATGTAATTAAAGTCAATTACTCACAATAAAATGGGTGCTCTCTCAATAAAATGGACAACAAAAATGAGTGGATTGTGTGGTGAAATGTTATTAAAGGCAGTTACTCACAATAAAATTGGCAACAAAAATGAGTGGAATGTATGGCGAAATGATATTAAAGGCAATTACTCACAATAAAATTAGTAACAAAAATCTGTGGACTGTAACGGTAATAAAAGCAAGTACTCACAATAAAATGAGTGCTCTCTCAATAAAATGGGCAACAAAAATCAGGGGATTATATGGTGAAATGTTATTAAAGGCAATTATTCACAATAAAATGGGTGCTCTTTTAATAAAATGGGCAACAAAAATGACTGTAAAGAGAAATGCTAATAAAGGCAAGTACTCACAATAAAATGGGGGCTCCCTCAATAAAATATGTAATAAAAATGAGTGGACTGTATGGTGAAATGTTAATAAAGGAAAGTACTTACAATAAAATGGGCAACAAAAATGAGTGGATTGTATGGTGAAATACTAATAAAGGCAAATATAATAAAATGGATGTTCTCATAATAAATGGGCCTGAAAAATGAGTGGATTGTATAGTGAAATGCTAATAAAGCTATTATTATCGCTAATAAGACTATTATTATTAGCATTATTACTCATAGTCAAGTTTATAGGCTGCTACTCTTCTTTGAACACGTTTTTAATTATAGGCAAAGTGCCCCACATTTGTAAAAAACAAAAAAACAAAACAAAACAAAAAAAACTTTATATCAAAATCGCTGGAACCATGATTTAACCATCAGCAATCATTAACTGTTGCCTTAACAGTCACTATTTTCAGATTAACTAATCCTTTTGTTTATTTCGTTTAGAAAAACACTAAATTAAGCCGTTATTATTTCTGACTCAGCTCCAAACTACAATTTCAACTTTTCTATCGCGATCTTATCGAATCAAAGTGATTCAAATGCATAGTTTTTGACCCCGATTTATTGCACCGAGAAATTGCCCTTCAGCAATTTTGGTTCAAAAGAAAATATTTTGAAAACCTTCCGACTGTAAAGCAACAGGTAAAAAGTATAGAGGAAAAAATTTAACACGGATTTTTAAGAATAAAAACATTAATCTAGATAAATATTACATTACCATTTCTAGTTTCCTTTAGTCTATACCTAATTTTCCCCCCATCAACCCTAGTAAGTTGAATTATTCTTGGTTAGAACTTGGTTTATCTTAACTTGGTAAATCTTGGTAAAATTCTTTATTAAAGTAACCCCTATACCTAGTAAATTAAATTATTCTTGGTTAAAACTTGGTTTATCTTAACTTGGTAAATCTTGGTGAAATTCTTTATTAAAGTAACCCCTATACCTAGTAAATTGAATTATTCTTGGTTAAAACTTGGTTTATCTTAACTTGGTAAATCTTGGTGAAATTCTTGGTTAAAGTAACCCCTATACCTAGTAAGTTGAATTATTCTTGGTTAAAACTTGGTTTATCTTAACATGGTAAATTTTGGTGAAATTCTTGGTTAAAGTAACCCTTATACCTAGTAAGTTGAATTATTCTTGGTTAAAACTTGGTTTATCTTAACATGGTAAATTTTGGTGAAATTCTTGGTTAAAGTAACCCTTATACCTAGTAAGTTGAATTATTCTTGATTAAAACTTGGTTTATCTTAACTTGGTAAATCTTGGTGAAATTCTTGGTTAAAGTAACCCCTATACCTAGTAAATTGAATTATTCTTGGTTAAAACTTGGTTTATCTTAACTTGGTAAATCTTGGTGAAATTCTTGGTTAAAGTAACCCCTATACCTAGTAAGTTGAATTATTCTTGGTTAAAACTTGGTTTATCTTAACATGGTAAATCTTGGTGAAATTCTTGGTTAAAGTAACCCCTATACCTAGTAAGTTGAATTATTCTTGGTTAAAACTTGGTTTATCTTAACATGGTAAATTTTGGTGAAATTCTTGGTTAAAGTAACCCTTATACCTAGTAAGTTGAATTATTCTTGATTAAAACTTGGTTTATCTTAACTTGGTAAATCTTAGTGAAATTCTTGATTAAAGTAACCCCTATACCAAGTAAGTTGAATTATTCTTGGTTAAAACTTGGTTTATCTTAACTTGGTAAATCTTGGTGAAAGTCTTGGTTAAAGTAACCCCCTATACCCAGTAAGTTGAATTATTCTTGGTTAAAACTTGGTTTATCTTAACTTGGTAAATCTTGGTGAAATTTTTGGTTAAAGTAACCCCCAATACCTTGTAAGTTGAATTATTCTGGGTTAGAACTTGGTTTATCTTAACTTGGTAAATCTTGGTAAAATTCTTGGTTAAAGTAACCCCTATACCTAGTAAGTTGAATTATTCTTGGTTAAAACTTGGTTTATCTTAACTTGGTAAATCTTGGTGAAATTCTTGGTTAAAGTAACCTCTATACCTAGTAAGTTGAATTATTCTTGGTTAGAACTTGGTTTATCTTAACTTGGTAAATCTTGGTGAAATTCTTGGTTAAAGTAACCCCTATACATAGTAAGTTGAATTATTCTTGGTTAAAACTTGGTTTATCTTAACTTGGTAAATCTTGGTGAAAGTCTTGGTTAAAGTAATTCCCTATACCTTGTAAGTTGAATTATTCTGGGTTAGGATTAAAAATTACGAAGTGTTGAAAGTATATATTCTAGATTAACATTCTGTATGGGAGCTAAAGGGAAATAATATCACTGAATTAATTTAACAACTCAGTTGAATTAATTAACCAGAAAATTAATTGTGAAAAAATAATTAAACTTAGAGAATAATTTATCAACCCTGAATTAAAAAATGAAAAAGCGTATTTTCTACAAACAAGAAATTGCAATCTTCTTATATTGTAAATTAAATAGCATAAAAATTATCTTTAAGTAAAGAATTCAAAATTATCTCTGTGATAAATTTACTTTCGACAAATAGTACAATAACTGTTAAATTAATTCAGTGATAGCTCAAAATCATGAACTATACATCATAATGTACATTTTACCTCTTATTAGAAATCTGTTTGAATTATTTTAGTTGAAAATTTTTAAAGTAAAAATTCTTTTTAAAATGATTTAATACACTGTAAACCAATCTCTTTTTAAAATGACTTAATACCAGTAAACCAGTATCTTTTTAAAATCACTTCAGCCATCATGTTAAATTAGCTTTACACGAAGCTCTGATGAGCGAGAAAATTAAACTAAAACCCTTTTATGGGGTTTTGGTGAGCTAGATGATTAAATTAAAAGCCTTATATGGGGTTTAGGTGAGCGAGAAGATGAAATTAAAAGCCTCATATAGGGTTCTGGAGAGCTAGAAGATTAAATTAAAAGACTTATATGGTGCTGAGGTGAGCAAAAACATGAAATTAAAATCTTTATATAGTGTTCTGGTGTGCGAGAAGATTAAATTAAAAACCTTATATAGAGTTCTGGTGAAAAAGAAGATTAAATTAAAAGATTTATATGGGGTTTGGGTGAACGAGAAGATGAAATTTAAAGCCTTATATGGGGTTTAAGTGAGCGAGAAGATGAAATTAAAAGTTTTATATAGGGTTCAGGTGAGAAGATTAAATTAAAAAATTTATATGGGGTTCTGGGGATCTAGAAGTTTAAATTAAAAGCCTTATATGGAGTTTAGGTGGGCGAGAAGATTAAATTAAAAGCCTCATATAGGGTTCTGGTGAGCTAGAAGATGAAATGAAAAGCCTTATCTAGGGTTTAAGAGAGCGAGAAGATGAAATTAAAAGCCTTATATAGGGTTTTGGTGAGCTAGAAGGTTAAATTAAAAGCCTTATATGAGGTTTAAGTGAGAAAGAAGATGAAATTAAAAGTTTATATAGAGTTCTGGTGAGCGAGAAGATTAAATTAAAAGCTTTATATGGGGTTCTGGTGAGCGAGAAGATTAAATTAAAAGCCTTGTATGGAGTTTAGGTGGGCGAGAAGATTAAATTAAAAGCCTTATATGGGGTTTAGGTGAGCGAAAACATGAAATTAAAAGCCTTATATAGGGTTCTGGTGAACGAGAAGATTATATTAAAAGCCTTATATGGTGTTCTGGTGAGCGAGAAGATGAAATGAAAAGCTTTATCTATGGTTTAAGTGAGCTAGAAGATGAAATTAAAAGCCTTATATAGAGTTCTGGTCAGCGAGAAGATTAAACTAAAAACCTTATATGTGGTTTGGGTGAGCGAGAAGATGAAATTTGCCTTATATAGGGTTTTGGTGTGCGATAAGATTAAATTAAAAGTCTTATATGGGGTTTAAGTGAGCGAGGAGATGAAATTAAAAGCCTTATATAGGGTTCTGGCGAACTAGATGATTAAAATAAAACCTTATATGGGATTTAAGTGAGCGAGAAGATTAAATTAAAAGCCTTATATAGGGTTCTGACAGAAAGAAAATTAAATTAAAATCCTTATATGGGGTAAGATGAGCAACAGAACTAAATTTAGAGCCTTACATGAGGTTTAGGTCACCGAGAGTGTTAAATTAGAAGTCTCTTATGATGTTCTGGTGAACAAGAGAGTTAAACCAGTTTTGTAAAAAGCATATCATAGCTTCGAAAACAAAATTCTTCCTCACTCTAATTCAGTAAGCTTATTTAAGATCCATTTATCACTTCATATTTTCAGTTCTTATCTCAGACATCGGTTTTTGAACGTATCGATGAAGGCTACATTATTTGGAACACACGTAAGAACTTTTTTCCTTGTGATCACCAAGTTTATCTGTGCGTTCAAGCGTTCTCGGGGTTGAAAGCCTAAGTGATACTTGGCGTCGTGCACGTATCCTAGAGGGAGGAGTAATCACGTGATACTTCAAATTTAGTAACTTAAGATGTCTTTGGGGTTTTACGTAATCCATTTAACTCCATCAACATCAACTGAAAAACTTTTTTTTTAATATGAATTCCACGGTTTAGGATAATTTTTCTTCTCAACTGATTTTTTTCTAAATATTTGAAAATGCTTCAAAAGATTAACATTTTCTTTTTAAAGGGATTTATCATAGTTAAACTTTCGAAAAATTTATTTATATGTATACTAGCATATAGCCCGTCATATGACGGGTTTAGTATAGTTTTTAATTTTCCAGAATTGTAAAGTACCCTATGAGGCAGGTAAAAAAATGGTTAGTTTTTTGGCTGATAATTATCTGGTACACGCTCAATAATTTGTTTATCTTCATACTCCTCTAAAGTCTCCCGATACTGTGAATGCAGTTTAGAATTACGTTGAATTTATTTAGTCAAACCATGTGGTTATGTATAAAAAACAAACACACAAACGAACAAACTTCTTAATTTTCAAAGATATATAACTTAAACGCTAGATATTTATTAGTCCGTGAAATAGACTCCTAGACTTTTATGAAAATAATTTGTTGTTAATACCAATGATAAAATTTTCATTGTAGCAAAAAATAATCTATTTCTTATGCCAAATATAAAAGAAAAGTATTTACGTCATATCTAAGTTCAGTCATAAAACGTATGAAAATAATGCAGACGATATTTAAATAATTTAAAATGAGATGGTTAAAGGAATGACGTCATAATGCTAGAAAAAATGTTATTTTTACCTATTTATTATGTGATCAACTTAATAGCCTGCTCTTAACCGGGGAAAATAGGGCATGAAATAATGACATTAAACGCTCGAAAAGAAGGGAGGGGTAATTTCGAACGTTTTAAAGACTTGCTTTGAATTTTGCTAACCCTAACTCATCAAGAATCTAATATGGATGCCCTGTCTATTCCAGGTTCAACCACTTCATAAATTCGAGGACAGACGGACAGATAACTTGGGCTATTAGTATATAGGGGAGGCTTCAAAAGATTAACATTTTGTTTATTATTAACATTAACATAATTATTAATAATATTACATAACATTAAGATTAACATTATTATAGTTAAACTTTCGAAAAATTTATTTGTATATATATGTTTTCAGTATGCCTAAAAATTTTTAATATTTTAAAACAAAATTATATTGTTTAAATAAAAACCATAATACGTAGGTTTCATTTTGTTTTGTTTAGTTTACTGTTTACTGCTTTACTACACGAAAACTAAAAAGACCGGAACCTATTGCTTAAAGCCGTTTTTGAATGGCTACTAAGATCCATGTCATCAGTGGGATTCGAACCCCCGAACTCCGGTACTGAATAGCAGCACACTACCTATTCGAACATCGTTCGAATGAAAGTATGTGTGATTTCATAGATCAAAATACTTTAAATACTGAATTATATAATAATTTGTGAAATATTTAAGATTTGTATAAACTTTTATAAAATCACGAAATTATTCGCATTAATTCAATAAAAAATAAAAAACAGTTAAAAATTTTGAATTTTGAAAAAATAATTATATGTTGTGTTACTGTCAGCTCGATAACGTAATTTTGAATATAACTATTAATTTAAATAAATTTATAATTTAAATTTCTAATTTTATGACAAATGAAACAAATCTTGAGTAACTCAAAATTTTTTGTATCACTTTATTAAATATATACAAATATATGATTGCCCAAAACAGACATACTTTCAGCTTGAACCGATCTTTTTAGGAGGTTACATATTTAGGAAGCTATGATTGGTCAAAACAGACGTACTTTCAGCAAGAACTGATTCTTTTAGGAGATATGAGACCCAATAAAGAGTCTTACTGCTGCATGACTTATATATGGGAGAAGGGTATATAGGTAAATATTCCTCTTGAGGTTGTTACAAATTTAGGAAGCTATGATTGGTAAAACAGACATACTTTCAGCATGAACCTATTTTTTTAGGAGGTATGAGACCCAATAAAGAGTCTTACTGCTGGGTGACCTATAGATGGGAGAAGGGTGTATAGTTAAGAAAATATTCCTCTTGAGGTTGTTACAAATTTAGGAAGCTATGATTGGTCAAAACAGACATACTTTCAGCATGAACCGATTCTTTTAGGAGGTATGAGACCCAATAAAGAGTCTTACTGCCGGGTGACCTATAGATGGGAGAAGGATGTATAGATAAGAAAATATTCCTCTTGAGGTTGTCAAAAATTTAGGAATCCATGATTGGTCAAAGTAGACATACTTTCATCGTGAAGAATTTTTTTAGGAGGTATGAGATCCAATAAAGAGTCTTACTGCCGAGTGACCTATAGATAGGAGAAGGATGTATAGATAGGAAAATAATTCCTCTTGAGGTTGACAAAAATTTAGGAAGCTATGATTGGTCAAAACAGACATACTTTCATCGTGAAGAATTTTTTTAGGAGGTATGAGATCCAATAAAGAGTCTTACTGCCGAGTGACCTATAGATAGGAGAAGGATGTATAGATAGGAAAATAATTCCTCTTGAGGTTGACAAAAATTTAGGAAGCTATGATTGGTCAAAACAGACATACTTTCAGCATGAACCGATTCTTTTAGGAGGTATGAGACCCAATAAAGAGTCTTATTGCTGGGTGACCTATAGATGGGAAAAGGGTCTGTAGTTAGGAAAATATCCCTCTTGAGGTTGTTACAAATTTAGGAAGTTATGATGATTTCTTAGGGAGCACAAATAACCTCCTATTTGTTGGCTTCTTAAAAACCAATTTTCCTGAAGATGCCAAAGGAAATATCGCCCTAAGCTTTGGGAATAGTAAATATGATGCAATTAAAATATTCTTTCAGAATATGTCCACGAGTAATTAATTCTTTGAGAAATTGGGAATGAGTATTGAAGAAAAACGCATGATTGGCATCTTATGGATGATTATTTCGTAAATGATCATCATACATATCTAAAACCCACCATTAAACTGTGCCATTTCATACTCTCACCATTTCAAAATGTACCACAAAGTGACAAGATACTACATTGCAAGTCATATCCAAATGCGTAGAAGGGATACTCGTTCCCACGTTTAAGATTTTATAAACTAGATTATACATCTAGATGATCATCACCCACAACTAAAAAACCACTTTTAAACTGTGGTTTCTTACCATTGCAAAATACACTGCAGGGCGACAATGTACTACATTGCAAGTCATATCTAAGTGCGTTGAAGGGATTTCCTTTCCCACGATCAAGATTTTATAAACTATCATTGCTGACTCAGAATTATATAAGTAAAACTGCAAGTCCAAGTTAAAGTGAACGTTTTCTGGCATACTCTAACTTTATCTCTATGAGTAAAATTCATCGATTAAGAGGAAAAAATGAAATTAGAATGAGAATGTAATCACGCTAATTTTTTTTTGTCATTACATGTATTTTAGAGTGCGTGGATGTGTATAATTTGGTTCGACTCTGCCACGCATGAATGACTCATGAATTAATTACAGAAATTTATAAGCTCTAAAACTTTACGTGCTTTTAGGTACAATGCTTCTACTTTATATGAATCTCGACGTTTTCCCTGAGTTCTCCAAATCTTTCTCGACGACAATTTTTCGAACATTCTTTTTCCTTGTGAGAAATGTACTTTTCCTCTCGAGGCTTTGCTAATGATGCTTTCTCCCTCTGGTAGTGATGTGATGCAAGTCGCTGCACATGGAGCGAAAAGGGATTCTTTTTTTAAAGAAAGGTTTTTGGGAAGATGAAAATTATGAGAACATGTAATTGGCATGCTCTCATTTTCGCGAGAGATGGGTGTGGTGTTTTAAAAGCTTGATTTAGAGTAGAATGGTTAGACTTACAGTCCCTTCTTTGAGGACGTAAACTGTAGCCCCAGTGGTCCAATTAGGTTAGGGGTTAAAAAGGGGAAAGCAAAAGGACGCAGGAATTTTTGCCCTTGACTTAAGATTTAAAATCCCTAAGAATTTTTTCGGGGTGAGTTGAAGGTTTTATACAAAATGCCTACATTAGTACACACACACACATGAATATATATATATATATATATATAAGTATATGTATATATATGTATATATATATTTATATATATATTATATATTATATATATATATAAGTATATGTATGTATATATATGTATGTATATATATATATATATATATATATATATATATATATATATATATATATATATATATACATACATATATATACATACATATACTTATATATATATATAATATATAATATATATATAAATATATATATACATATATATACATATACTTATATATATATATATATATATATATATATATATATATATATATATATTATATATATATATATATATATATATATATATATATATATATATATATATATATATATATATATATATATATATATATATATATATATATATATATATATATATATATATATATATATATATATATATATATATATATATATATATATATACATAATAAAGGTCTGTGACTAAAACGTTGTCATTTTTATTGCCATGACTGCAACCACCTGTCGTGAAGTCCGTCTTACTTTATATATATATATATATATATATACATATATATAAATCTATATACATACATATAAATATGTATATGTATATATATATATACATATATATGCATATATATATCTATACATATATATATATATATATATATATATATATATATACATACCTATATAAATATATATGTATATATATGTATATATATATATATATATATATATATATATATATATATATATATACATACCTATATAAATATATATATATATATATATATATATATATATATATATAAATATATATTATATATATATATATATATATATATATATATATATATATATATATATATATATATATATATATATATAATATATATATATATATATATATATATATATATATATATAGTGAGAGAGAGAGGGACTTCACGGCGAGTGGTCATATATATATAAACTAGTTGATCTTCATTTCACTTTACTTCCACTGTTTCTTTATACTGCTTATCTAATTCGCCTAATATTAATTGTCTTTTAAGTATACATGGCCTTTTTTCAGCACATTTAGTAAGATTTCATTAAACATCTAATCTTCATTCTCTGTGTGAGGTTTGCTTGATAATACTGAGGATTATATTTGATTGCTTTCTAATCTCCATTTCAGATTAATTTCTATTTTAAAAACTGGCACCAGGTCATGAAATTTATTGGTGAATATCACTAAATTCCCATTAAGTCCTACATTTGAATGTAGGACTTGATGGGAATTGGTCCTTGATGGGAATTTCAAAGGTAAACTTTTTCAATTTCTGGATCATGCGAAATCAACAAACACTTGTTCATGGTTGATTTCACGTCATAATGAATAATCAATTGAGCTTAACTTCAAGTTAATTTTGTTAAAATTTCTAACCGTTTTTTTTTAACTTTACATCTTTGGGTTTTATGCTTCTGTTGTTATTCTGATCAAAAATGTTGTTTTTAGACAATTCCCATTGAACAAACAAACTTCTGCCTTATACTCTTAGGTAATCTTTGTCTAAACTAGATCTTCCATAAGTATATATGTAATACATCAAAATTTTTTCACTTTATTTCCTTAAAAATCTCCTCTCTCATTCTAATTCCTTAAAATCTATTTTCCCCTCCTCAAAATATTTTAATCAAAGAATTGTCCTCGACTTAAAATTCCTCCAATACATTTCCCAAAGCTTTCTGGATAATAGATGTCAATTTTCTGTCCATTCAACACGTTTTTCATCTGTCGCCGGCAAATGACTTGGCTTTTCTCCTAATCTTGCAGTTAAATTTGCGGATTAAGTTTCTTATCTCTTGGCAAAATTCTGTCTGTCTTCGCTCTTGGGTACACCTCTGTTCGAGCAAAGTATTTTTCGTGTCATTCTCTTGTCTGTCGTTGACTGGTAAAGATCTCACTTTTAGAAGGTACTGAATAAAGTTTAAGTTTTGCTACGAACTGTGCTTACTATTTTTACCAAAATGGCTCTATTGCAATTTACTTAAATAGTCTATTAGCTTAGGCTTCTCCTTGTCCAGCAGCTTGGGTAAGTAAAAATAATAGGGGATATAATTTCAAATTGTACAGCAGTTGTATAATTTCTGGATTACATATATATGTGTAGGTATGTGTGAGTTTATGTGCATACAGAAACAGTAAAGGTTACTTAACCCTCCGAGTGGAACACATCTAGAAAAAAATTCTCCAAAATACGTTAATGTCAGTGGCCAAAGAGTTCTATGATTTTTACCTTCACCCTTTGTCGACTAGAATGGAATATGGAAAACCCAACCTCGTTATTGCCCCTTTACTTCCGGTTATATATTGATATATAAAAAGATATTATGGATTGTTAATTTTTAATACACATAAAGCTCGTCAAGTCTCGAATATTATCTCATAAGGAATAATGGATTCTAAAAGCACAAATAAAAATATTCTTTGAGAGACTTATTTATTTTTTTTTACGAAAGTCATCCAAGATATTTAATGGGTGCAATTAGAGATACATCTGTTACCGCAAACGAAATACTTCGAAATAGAGTTTTCCAAGCCATGAAAAGATATTAGCGTCTTTGAGTCTCAGGGGGTAGGGTTGCATCCCTCCAGAAATGTCAGTGAAAGAGGGGTGCAGTTCCTAAACAATAGACCTGAACCTCCTACCTCAAAACTCCATGGGGAAAGAATTGGCAAAAATGTACGTTACATCCATTACATTAGTTTTTGGAGGTCGAAAATTGAACGTTTTGAAGTCATCATCGGTTTGGCGGAATAGTACGTGCAAACCGCTAAAGTCAAACATGCATAATACTGAAACAACACTGATATAACATGCATAGTTCTTAAGAATTGCTTAAAATTTTAGCGTGAAACATTCCTCACCTTGTGAACATGTTTGACAACGGGAACAATCTTAGGTACTGGAACTGGCTTTGCTATGGGCAGAGGTTTCAACACCGGCACGTGCTTCGGTACCGGGACATGCTTGGGCCAAGGCACGTAGTGTGGGATCGTGATGAGTTTGGGGTGCTCTTTGATGATGACCTTAATCGGCCTGTAGTCCCAGCCATGACCATCTCCTAGTGTCACAGAAAGACAAGAGCACAGCAACAGAAAAGCACCTAGTAGATAAGGCCGCATCCTTCTCTATGGCCTGCAAGGAACACGAAAAGAAAGAGTTAGATAATTGTAAAAATATACCTAGTACACAGCATTTATTACAATATTGCTACTATGTATTTCAAAATTTAAATTGAAACAAGATTATCACAAAATGGTAATACTGAAGAATAGGGTGCCCCTTGGTTAATTTGGCGAAATTATTGGCGATGTTTACTAAAACAAAAGCAAATTCCATCCGAACATTGTATCCCTTGCTTTTTGGGCGACTTTAATGGATGTAGAGTGTGTCATTGTAATAAAATTTAATACTTTTACTCAGTTAACCAAAACCCCCTACCACCGGGCATTTATATTTATGGGCAATTAATCCTTCAACTGTTTACAAAGCCAACAGCTCAAATTTATTAAAAATTAGCTGTAGTGAACCATTAATGATTTATTATATCTATTTTTTAAGCTTTATTTGCATTTAATATATAAGCAATGGATTCCACATGGAGATGTGGATACAAATATAATATAAATTAAAATATAGACGCAGATTGCTTGGACACGGCGAGATAAGGAAAAAAAATGTTAGGCCACCATACTCAGAGCTTTATCGCCAAGTTGGCGGGGGTACCCTGTTCTTCAGTCAAGCCCACAAAATTATTAATAGAAAAAATCCAAAAAATTAAGAGAAACAGCAAATAAATTTTTAAAATTTGAGAAAAAAAATATGACACACAAATTTGGAAAATAACTTTCAAATACAATACTAGACCTTTTATTTAATAAAAATTGAGTTTTCAAAATGATTCATTAAAAATATACCCAATACACTATATTTTAAACAATTATTAGAATATTTTCACTATATATTAGAAGTCTACAGAAAGAAGATTATCTCAAAAATATTAATAGGCAATATCCAAAAATGTGAAAGAAAAAGCAAATAAAGTAATACACCTGGAATATTTAAAAATCGGTAATTTGGTAAGAAAATCGTCAATCATGAAGATATTATTTTTAATTTTTAAAACAGTGGCAGCAATATAATCCCAAAAAGCGCCACTGAGAAATCGCCAACAGCACAAATAATTGTATATTAAAGTTTAAACAAAAACCAGCGAACCAAAAAATGTTTAGACAAGAATATTTAACCAGATTTTATACGGTATTCTAGTAGTTACATCTACACTTAATAAGTTGAATAGTAGCAACGGTAGAATGACACAAATAACAAAAAAGAGAAGATTGAAAATGGCGGCAATGTAACCGCAAAGAAAGTTTCACTGAGAAATCGCCAATTAGACAAATAATTGCATATTAAAACTTAATCCCCAAATTAATAGAATATTTAATAATTTTTTACGGGATTCTCGTAGTCATATCTACATTGATAAAGTCGGAATCATAGCAACGGCGGAATAAAGCAAAGAACAAACAAGAGTAGATTGAAAAATGGCGGCGATGTAACTCCAAAAAAGCTCCACTAAGAAATCGCCAACGGCTCAACTGATTGTACATTAAAAATTAACCCCAAACAGACGAAACAAAAAAAAATCTTTAGACAAGAATCTTTAACCACATATTTTACGGGATTGTCGTAGTTACATCTACATTTATAAAGTCAGAATCATATCAACGGTGAAATAACTCCAAGAACAAACAAGAGTAGATTGAAAAATGGCGGCGATGTAACTCCAAAAAAACCGCCACTATGAAATCACCAACGGCTCACCTGATTGTACATTGAAAATTAACCCCAAACCGACGAAGCAAAAAATGTTTAGACAAGAATCTTTAACCACGTATTTTAGGGATTCTCGTAATCATATCTACACTTATAAAGTCAGAATCATAGCAACTGTAGAATAACGTAAAGAACAAACAAGAGTAGATTGAAAAATGGCGGTGATGTAACCACAAAAAACCGCCAGTAAGAAATCGCCAACGGCTCAACTAATTGTACATTAAAACTCAACCCAAAACCGGTGAAGCAAAAAATGTTTGGACAAGAATTCTTAACCACATTTTTTTACGGGAATCTTGTAGTCACATCTTTAGAATAAAGTAAAGAACAAACAAGAGTAGATTGAAAAATGGTGGTAATGTAACCCCCCAAAAGTGCCTTTAAGAAATCGCCAACGGATCAACTGATTGTACATTAAAAATTAACCCCAAACCAACGAAGCAAAACATGTTTAGACAATAATCTTTAACCACATTTTTTTACAGGATTCTCGTAGTCAAATCTTTAGAATAAAGCAAAGAACAAACAAGGGTAGATTGAAAAATGGCGGTGATGTAACCCCAAAAAAGTGCCACTAAGAAATCAACAACGGGTCAACTGTTTGTACCCAAATCATCGAAACAAAACATGTTTAGACCAGAATATATAACCACGATATTTTCATAACACATCGAGACTAACAAGAGTTTTTTTCAATTGCTAACTCTAATAGAAATATTTTTTTGAGTTGTGATTGTTTTTTTTATTGGTATCGATATGCTTGAATTCCAGAATTACCATGCTAACCACAACCCCTCCCACAGTGTCCTAATTACAAGTTGTGTTTAGCTACAACTGTAGAATGGTAACCAGATGATGTTTAGATTGTAAATTACCCTGTTATAGCAAAATTCCTCATTAAATAATAAACCAATAAACAAACTTTAGCCCACTGCTCCCAATTTCTCTTCTTTATTTTTGTTGTTCCATCTGGAGTACTAACTAAAGTATAGTTGTCTGACTGGGTGTGAATGTTTTTGTTGAGGTCGAAATAAAGAAGTATAGCTTCTTTGGAGATTTTGTTAAGGTCCAATAGAGATTGCAAGAGATAAGATGAAATGATATACTACTTAAGATCTCTGTTTAAACAAAAACTAGTCAAAAGTATTCGAAGGCCTTCAATATTGAAGATAGCTGTTTTCCAAGTTATGTGAAGGCTTAATACTTGCAAACATCTCCACTTATATGCATCTATATTTATATCTTTATTTTCATAATTATTATTAAATCTGAAGCCACATTTTAAATGTATAAAAAGAATGACCAAAGATAAAAGTTTGTTTAAAATTATTTGATTTTTTTTCCATTTTTTAATTAGGATGATTATAGAAAAATTATCAAAATTATATTTAGGCGATCGAGAGGGTTATGTAAAGAACTTTAAATACTCTTAGGAGCCTTATTAGATATTCAGATGAGTGAGAGAGTTAAATTAGGTATATTTTAGATTCAGGTGAACGAGAAGATTAAAAGAGGAACCTTATGAGGCATGGGTGAGGCAGGTGATTACAATCTGACCCATTTATGAGGTTCAGGTGAGAGAGAGGGCTAAATTACAAGCCTTCTAAGAGGTTTAAGTGAGCTAGGTGGTTAAATTAGGAGCCTTATATGAGGTTAAAGTGAGTAAGAGGATTGAATTAGGAGGCTCATAGTTCAGTTGCTCAAGACTTTAAATTGAGAGCATCATATTTGGATATTAGGTTCAGGTGAGCAAGAAGATTCAATTAAAGAATTCATATGGGGTTCAAGTGAGCGAAAGGGTTAAATTTGGAGCCTCACATGACAGTCACATGAGCGAGGCATCATGTTAAATTAGTTTTATATGAGGTTTTGGTGTGTGAGAAGATTAAATGAAAAGCCTTATACGAGGTTTAGGTAAGAGGGAAGATGAAATTAAAAGCATTATATAGAGTTCTGGTGAGCGAGAAGATTAAAGCAAAAGCCTTATATGGATTTCAGGAGAGCGAGAAGATTAAATTAAACGCCTTATAGGGAGTTTAGGTGGGCGAGAAGATTAAATTAAAAGCCTTATATGGGATTTAGGTAATCGAGAAGATGAAATTAAAAGCCTTATATAGGGTTCTGGTGAACTAGAAGATTAAATTAAAAGCCTTATATGGGGTTCTTGTGAACGAGAAGATGAAGTCTTTATGTTTATACCTATTATTATTCTTGTTTCTGATGACATTTGGACAAATAAAGCACATTTGAGCCATATGCTACACATATTAAGGCAAAGAGGTGAGCCTTTTGTTTTAAGGAGCTTCGCTAGGGTGAATTAATGACGTAACTCAAGTGGGTCCTCATAATTCAGAAGCAGGGACCAAGCAGAAGACCCATAAGCTTGCCTTGCTACTCCCAGAGGTATTGTTTGAGAACCTTGAGGACATTGTGATCATAAACATATTTTACGTGCCACAGTCACCTTTAGCGAACAAGGTGGATGTAACTTCGCTGCTCAACACGGGTTACTTCCATCTCGCATGACACTCACCAACTGACTGATTTCACAGCCCTCTCTGCGCTACTACCAGCTATCACAGAGCCATCTGTTGTTCTGCATACACACTATGCCTGCAGAACTTCCACACGACACATATACGTTTGTGATCCGTTCACATATCTATAAGTAAAATTAGTTCCCACGGCTTATGCCCCAATCCTCGTATATATATATATATATATATATATATATATATATATATATATATATATATATATATATATATATATATATATATATATATATATATATATATATATATATCGTATATATATATATATGTATATATATATATACATATATATACATATATATGTATATATATACATATATATATATATATATATATATATATACATATATATATATATATATATATATATATACATATATATATATGTATACATATATATATATATATATATATATATATATACATATATATATATATATATCTCTATATATGTCTATATATATGTCTATATATATATGTATATATATGTATATATATATATATATATATATATATATATATATATATATATATATATATATATATATATATATATATGTAATATATCAAGATTATTTAACTTTAATATTTCCTTAAAAACCTCCTCTCTCCCATTCTAATTCCTTAAAATCTTTTTACCAGCCCCGAAATATCTTAATCAAAGAAGCGTCCTCGACATAAAATTCTTTCGATACATTTTTTATCCTATAGATATAAATTTTCTGTCTATTCAACACGATCCCCAGCTGTCGCCGGCAAATGGCTCCGCTTTTTTTCCTGATCTTAACACTTAATTCGCTGAGTAAGTTTCTTCTACCTTGGGAGAATTTTTTCTGTCTTCGCTCTTGGGTGCACCTCTGCTTGAGCAGAGTGATTTTTGATTCTTTCTTTTGTCTGTCTTTAACTAGTAAAGATGTCCATTTTAGCAGCTTTAAAATAAAGTTTTAATTAGACTTGTGCCTTTCTCTTTCAATGGCCCAACTGCACCGTTATTACTGTTAGCGGATTAGCTTTCTCCTTGTCCAGTAGCCCGGGCAAGTAAAAACAATAGGGGCTACATAATTATTATGACTAGAGGAAATGATTTTTACACACACACACACACACACACACACACACATATATATATATATATATATATATATATATATATATATATATGTCAGGTCAAAAAAAGAGGTAGTTGTAAATTACGTGAGTTAAAAACGATTTTAAAAAGGGAACTCTTTTATAATAATAAAATAAATGAAAAAGACAAACGCTCGCGTAAGCTTTTGGGGTCATCCGGTCAGGCGGAAGCATTTTTGAGCTGTTTGATGAGCTTGCAAACAGATAAGTTTCAGTCAGCGCGTGGACATGGAACTGTGAACACTCTACGAGTGTCTCTGCCACGAATAATGAAAATGGCGCAGGTTTTGCTTTTAGAAGAAACGATGATTTAATAAAATTATTATTATCAAGAAGACTGTTTTCCATTCGCCTTAAATCTGGATCACGACACGTCATACACACACACACACACATATATTTATGTATATAATATGTATTTATTTATGCATATATGTGCTTTCTTATGTACACCCATAGTAATTTTACACATTCATACATCCCGATCCGAAATGTGTAGTAATAAGCATGCAAATGCCTATGCATGAATATATTATATTATATAAATATATAAGTATAATTTTATGACTAATAAATTTATCCCATCTACTTTCTTTTTCCCAACGGTACTTAAGAAATCATCACGATGTGCTTTTACAACGTGATAACGTTAGAATTCCTTACACGATCTGCTCTTCTGATATGCTTTCTTACAAATTCGTTCTACACGTAATCCCAGTGCCGTGAGAGATGTCATCTGACTGAGGAATATTTATGCCCGGATAAACGTTCGAGGAAAACAGTTCGAGGAGTGGGGCTCGAACGCGAGGCAGGCAGCCATCTATGAAGCAATCCGCCGAAGAGGGGGCTGCGAAATTGCCCGCCAACAGCTTTTGTGACATCTATCTGTTTTCATGCACTACTGAGCGAGCAATGACTGGCCCCGATTCCCTCTGTTCTTTTCTACCTTGAAAAGAGGGGACCCGAAGGCATTTCGATTATTTGGATTCTTTTTTAGAAAGTTTGAGGTGTCGAAGTGAAACGAAATCACTGTTATTTGTGTACCGCCGACTCAAATCGCTATCGTGCGGTGATTATTTACTTCGCTTTCGTCTGCCTCGATGCGTTGCCAATCGCTGCCAGGCAAATTAATGGCGGGAAAATAAGACAGGGGGATTAAGGAATTATCATAATTTTGTAGTTATAATTTCGGTAGAAATTTAGAACGCCGGCCCAGAAGGAGAATGTTCTTTTTGCTGTTCGGCAGTTCTACGCGTGATGAGATATGCAAAACGGGCTCATCAGGCGTTAGTGATGAATCTATAACGGAATAGCCTATTAACGCCCAAATCATTTTTTGATGAATATATATCATATTGATGAACATGAATACCATATCGACGAATATCTCAAATCAAAGCAATCATAGACTTCTGAGAGTAAAAAAGAATTAGGAAATTTAAACAACTTTCAGTACTACAGCCTATTTTAATCAGTGATTATCTGTACTGTTTAACATTATAGTACTCCATAAATAAAACAGAAAACTACCAAATCATATCGGATGAATATATAACATATTGATGAACATGAATATCATACTGATGAATATCTGAAATCCAAGCAATCATAAACAGCTGAGTGTAAGAGAAAATTAGGAAATTTAAACTTTCAATACTACAGTCTTTTTAATAAGTCATGAGCTGTACTACTAAACATCATAGTACATCATAAAAAAAAACACTACCAAGTTATTTATGATGAATGTATAACATATTAATGAACATGAATACCATACTGATGAATATCGCAAATCCAAGCAATCATAAACATATGAGAGTAAACAATTATGAAATTAAAACCACTTTTAATACTGCAGCCAGTTTTATTAAGTGATGAGCAGTACTACTGTATATTGCAGTACGTCATTGATAAAAATGAAAAAAAATCATAATAGAAACTTTATTTTCTACCATATGTAAACATAGCACTGTTAAGTAAAGGTTTATAATAATCATTATTATAATTATCACGACAGCCGACGATAGGCCTTCTGCTAGAGATTCTTCCTTGACAATCTACTCTTTCCAAACTATTGTCTAGTGATTAGAGAGCTGGTCATCGGTAAAGGAGTTAGTGGGTTCGAATCCCACTGTGGCACGGATGTTCGTAGCCGTTAGTAATAGGATTTAAGCAGTAGGTCCCAGTCTCATTATTGTTCGTGTAGCATAAAGTAGACCGTAACACTCCAAACCAAACAACCTTATCCTCCATTTCTTACTTCCATTTCTTTAAAATCTGATTGATTTGAATCAACCCAATGGAGTTTTGACCTCCCTCTCTTAAGAGACGTAAAGGGAATTGCAAACTTAAACTTAATTTACCAGAACTTGAAAACTTAACTCCCCAGATTTTTCTAATGACGTTATGATATCCGTATGAAGTGAACAGTTCAGCTCATTCTTTCACTTTTAATGTTTTTTATAGCCCTTCGTGTTCCTAACACACATGTCCGAGGTCCGATAACTGGACTGGGCAAAATTGAATCAGCGTTTCATTCCTTCATAGGATAGACAAACTGAGAACCAAGCCTGATTAGGAACTAAACACTAGGGATTCATCGTAAGGTTGACCATCTAACCGGTACATATGTTTTGCACAACAGGGAGCTTTGTGTGATATTGACATCGTAAATACCACTTAGGGCTCCTCCTGGGCTGTAGCACCGGGGAGTTTGGGCCGCGAGACCTGGTTGGTAGAGCGTCAGTCTCGTAACCTAAAGGTGGCGAGTTCTGTCCTCGTCAAAGACCGCAGTGTTGCTAATGGCAGTAGGGGCACGTTAAATATGCCGTGACTGCAAAGTCCTCGAAATTCCCATACCAAACTATACCTCTCGGGGTACTGAATCAGGGATGAGTCGATCTCTGCTTTGGATCTAAATTCTGACTGGCGGATGGATGAATGAATGTATGAGTGAGTTTTACCGGCCCTGAAAAGGTTGCGTCATGTGTGTTCCAGCAAAGTCGTACTTTCACTTTAAGAGCGCTCGTTCACAACGAAAGGCACACACTTCTGCCTTAATTCGAAAGAGGAGCAGGTGATTAAATAAATAATAAATTCAAAAGCTCACTCGGGCTTGGTATGACCAAGTGGCATTAGACCCACCCACAAACTGACGACCAAGCCTGCTTGGAAACTAAACACTAGGGGTTCCTGGTAAGGTTGACCATCTAACCGGTACATATGTTTTGCACCCCAGAGCCCTTGGGCTCGAAAACAGACATTGGCATCGCAAGCCGGGGCCCCA
>CM063497.1:24018132-24043132 GCA_032207245.1 Pardosa pseudoannulata
AAGATCTGATGTGTACGCACTGCGTACTAAATTGAAAATCACGCTTTATATGTATGGGCTACTAGAGAAGAACAGCATACTATGGCTGTTATATACTATATAAAATTATGTCTTATAAAATATATCTTACGGCAATTAATATAAATGAAAATAAAATATCTTTGATAAAAAAGACAGTTTTTTCTAAAATAAATAACATTAAAATACTTAACATATACACGACAAAGTAAATCCATTACACTTTAACCCCTTCCGGTAAAATGACGAGTCTAGCTCGTCATTAGTTTTTCATTCCATACCGCACAATGACGAGCTACACTCGTCATACGATTAAAGTTACTGTTAAATATGATAATTAATTTGGTTTAAAATTTCTAGTGTACTGAATTTGGCAACACTTTTATCACTTGGGAAAATCCCAAGTCGCTATTGCACATTGTTTACTTGGTACAAGTCATTGCCAAATTAATGAGTCAGAATAAAAGAAAACCTACTAAGAAATGCCGTGTGTGTTACAAGAATCAAATTAAAAGTGAGACTACTTGGCGGTGTAAACAATTAAGAATTCCTTTGCACTTTGTTTTGAAAAGTACCACTAGCTTGAAGATTATTATCTGTATACCTTATTAATGTTTTGCTTTGATATTTTCATAATTTTACTGTTTCTGGTATTATTTAACACTATGTAAAAAGTGGATTTTAATTAAGAATATGTAAGAATTGTAAAATGAAACAAGTTTTTTAAATAAAAATTAAATGGTTATTTCATGCACAGTTTTTCATTATTAAATCATACCGGAAGGGGTTAATGCGATTCTATATTTAAGATCAACTTTTAGCTGTACATTTCTGGCACATTATTGCATCCCCCCAAGAAAGGGGGGGGTAAGTTCCAAACAAAACATTTAGTGCATTTTATGTGCGAATATTGTTTTTAAATGTGTAATTTTTTGGCTTTTAGCACACCACTTGCATTCATCTGAGGTATTGGACATATTTGTATATTTTCTTTTTGAATAGTTGTTCTGTACGTTTGAATTTTCATTATCAAATCATCAAATTCTTCATTTTGGTCACTAATAGAATAATATTGACTAGTTTAAGGTCCTTTTTGAACATTCAAATTTAGAAAGCTTTTCACAATCGTCAAAAGAAATATAAAACTTATCCAATTGAAAATTTTATGAAAGCTAAAAATGTGTTACATATAACATAATATAGCTGTTTATAAAATGATCTATATTTTGAAAGCATTGTCGAAAGAATCGTGCAAGCAATATATAAACGGGGACTTATATTAAAAAACATTTAGTATACTTGGTACAAGTGTTTTTAAAAAATTTGTATTTTCATAAAATAGCAACACGCTCTTATAGAAAGCTGTATGTGATCGGTATAAATATCATTGCGTTGCGATTGTTTATTTTTGATGTCTAGAAAGACAGACTACGACTAAAGCAATACGAAAACAGAATAATAGAATATGTATATATATTTTAACTATTTATGTAAAAGTTATTTATTTTAATATATATATATAAAAAAATAAAAAAATATATTTATATAAAATATATATTTAACTAAATTTATATAACAATTAAAATATTTAAATCTAAATAATTATTTATTTATTATTTATTTTATTTTTTTTTTTTATTTTTATTTTATTTATTTTTTTTTTTTTTTTTTTTTTTTTTATTTTCTATTTAAAAAAATAAATAAAATAATATAAATAAAATAAAAAAAAAAAAAAAAAAAATATATATATATATATATATATATATATATATATATATATATATATATATATGTAAGGAAAAGGGAAACTATATCGGGAAACTAATGTAGGCATTTTGTATAAAACCCCTAACTCACCCCGAGTTAATTCTCAGGGGTTTTCAAATCTTAAGACAAGGGCAAAAATTCCTGCTTCCTTTTGCTTTACCCTTTTTAACCCCTAACCTAAATTGACCACTGGGGCTACAGTTTAAGCCCTCAAAGAAGGGATCTAACCAATTATAATTCTATATTGCCCTGGCGGACAATTTAGGAAATTTAAAAATTAGGAAAATATGCAATAGAATAAGTACTGAAATAATATTAACTCATCAACTCAAGAAGTCGTAATTAAATTAGTAATGACGCCAACAAATTTGTCAAAGTGCTTATTCTAACTAAACCATTGGCTAAGCATGAAAATACAAGGAAATTCTGCAATTAATCTACCAAGGATTCTTGAAAAAAAAAGATTCTTTGATTCTTTCTGTGTTCCGCAACTATTTTATTTTTATAATAAATAATTTAAATATTTTATTTTATTATCCATCAACCGCTGACGATATTAGCATATTATGCATGTATTTTCTTTTGAGCCGTGGCGTATTGCAAATGTCTGAATATCGTTTCTTTCCCTACCGATAAGTGCTGAACGATGGCCGATTGGTTAGGGTGCTGGCCTTCGGTACCGGAATTTGTGCGTTCGAATTCCCTGTGACATGGATGTTCGTAGCCGTTCGGAATCGACTTTAAGCTGTAGGTCCCGGTCTCATTAGCCCTCGTATTGCAAAAAAGTAGACCATGGCACTCCAAAGCAAAGCAAACCCTACCGATAAGTACTCGGGGGGGGGAAGCTATGTGTCAGTAGTAGTAGCCGTACGGAATCGTCTTTAAGCTGTAGGTCCCGGTTTCATTAGCCCTCGTATTGCAAAAAGGAAGACCGTGGCACTCCAAAGTAAACCAAAGCAAAGTAAACCAAAGCAAACCAAACCCTACCGATAAGTACTCGGGGGGGGGAAGCTATGTGTCAGTAGTAGTAGCCGTACGGCTTCATTAGTTGTACAGCTATGTGTGTACGGTAGTTAGCCGATGTTTATTTTTTTTTATCTTTCTTTTAAGTTTAATAAAACTGTTTTTAAATTATGCTAACGTTTATCTTTATACTGATCAGGATTGATAGGGAGAAATACTTCTACTTCAACTATTATTCTATTATAGCTTTAAATAAGATAACATCCCCTATATAATAATAGCCTAAGTTATCTGTACGTCTGTCCTCGATTTTATGAAGCGGTTGGACCTGGAATGGATAGAAGCATCCATAGTTAGCAAAATTCAAAGATAGTAATGTTTATCTTCTCCTAAACTATAGATCCAATTCTAAACTAAATTGGTATAAATAGGCTTCATATCACAGTGAAAAATACTGCTTTCTTTAAAAGTTCGAAATCCACCCCTTCCTCTCTTTTCGAGCTTTTAAGGCAATTATTTCAACTCCTATTTTCCCCGGTTAACAGCAGGCCGTTAAATTTATCAATCTATCCCATAATAAATAGGTAAAAATAACATTTTTCTAGCATTATGACGTCATTCCTTTAACCGTCTCATTGAATTATTTCTTATTTTAAATTATTTAAATTATGCCTTATTTTCATACGTTTTATCATTGAACTTAGATATTACGTAAATAAATTTCTTTTCTGTTTGGCTTAAATAATAGATTAGGTACATATGTGATGATTTTAAACTGAATTATCGATTGTTTTTTGTTGCAAGATAATTCTCAGCCAAAAAACAAACTATTTTTTTACCTTCCTCATAAGGTACTTTACAATTTTGGAAAATTAAAAATTTTGCTGATCCCGTCATATGACGGGCTTTATGCTAGTGTTTAATTAATAAAAAACAGATATAAAAACTGTGAAGGATTTAAAAAAAATAAATGGCTCACGGCAGGTTTAAATTATTTCACCCAGACGAAAGTATCAGTCACACAGAGAGCAAATACTGTCTTCCTTATATGAATCCTGAATTCAACAGGTCGTTTCAAAGACGTCTTCCGTTTAGTAATAAGTACTATTTATTTAATATTTCTTTTTACAAGGCGGTTACAGCGATCTCTTTGAAGAGCTTCTGATCATGCATGATTAATTCTCAGGAGGCTTAAACTCCCAAAATTATTACGAATCAGAAAATATTTGGGTTATTTTTCGAAAAGCACTACTATTAACTAGATTTTGCTATTTTAAGTAGCTAACGATTTGCTTAAAATGTGCTATTTGCAAAGCTAGGGGAGTGAGTAGACTTTTTCATGCTTTATTTTCTAAGGTAATCTTATGATTTAGATATAGTACAAGGCAGTTATTTATTAAGTTAGGCATGTATAACCGAAGGTTTAATTTCCTAACCTACTTAATAGATTTGAAACGCACCAAAGAGAAAAAAGTTTTGGAAAAAAACTATATAGCATTTTTTTTATTTCAATATACTTAGAACAGGAACTTAAGATGAGCTGCAAGGGTGGGCACATATTGTCACCTTTGGGGGATTTTCGGGGATTTAAAGTCAAAATATATGATGCAGAACCAAATAAATACACTAAAAAATATACTGCAGTTGTTCCGAATGGTTTAGCTTACGACAAATATCTCTAATAAAGCAAATACATCTATACTTTTTGTTTTTTAAATAAATGTATTAAATATTTGGTCGAATTTCTCTGTATAAAATATATAATATAATGCAGGCATATATACATTAATACAAACACATACACACATATGTTGATTTAGTTAGGTTTGGAGCACCACTGTCTACTTTTAGCATTACAAGGGCTATAGAGCCCGCGACTTACTGCTTAAAGCCGATTCCGAACGGCTACTAACATCCATGCCATAGTGGGATTAACACCCGCGAACTCCGGTACTGAAATCCAGCACACTAACCATTCGGTCATTGTTCGTCCATACATATATGCATATTTATTTATCTATCAATTCATCTCTCTCTCTCTATATATATATACACATATATCTATATACATATATATATATACATATATATATATATATATATATATATATATATATATATATATATATATATATATAATATATATATATATATATATATATATATATATATATATATACATACACACACACACACACACACACACATATATATATATATATATATATATATATATATATATATATATATATATATGTATTGGCTATATACTTTTGTAAAAATTATTATATGCATATACATGCGTACATGCATACCTATGCATATAGATAAGTTTTCACAATGTAAACATCCTCATATATATATATATACACATATATATATGTTATATATGTATGTATATATATACAATATATGTATATATATATGTATATATATGTTTATAAAATGTATATGCATATATCTTTATTTGTATATTTATAAATATATATATATATATATATATATATGTTCATATATAATATATATATATACACACACACATATATATATATGCGTACGTATACATATATATATATATATATATATATTATATATATATATATATATATATATATATATATATATATATATGCATACGTATATACATACATACATACATATATATATATATATATATATATATGTATATATATATATATATATATATGTATATATATATATAATATATATATATGTATATATATATATATATATATATATATATATATATATATTATATATATATATATATATATATATATATATATATATATATATTACGGGTATGTGTGGCTGTATTTTCACATGATTTATAATCCAATAGAACACATTTTCCTTAATACAAACATTGTCCGAATCTAAGGGTGCTCTTCAGTACCAGATTTGGATTTTATTAATGGAACAGCTGTTCGCAGCCTTTTGGAATAGCTTCCACTTGTTGGTCCTAGTCTCATCATCCCTCGTCAACTAAAAAAGTCAACAGTTGTCCTGTAATGCAAACCAAACCAAACCACATCACTCCTGTAGGAGGAGACGTTTGTTAGAGAACTGCATTCCGAGGATGAATCATATCGTCGAAATTCGGGAAAAATAAATGACCCATATGCGCATTTCTCCTTACAATTGAATAAAAAGAAAAACTGAGCTTTATTTCAGACTCTCTGGTGTCCTGAATTTCGTTAGGCACGGATGGCAATGGTTTGAGGGAAAGAGAGATGGATATTTAACTCGTTCCATGTTGTCAGTAGGGAATTAAGTGTACTTTTCGAGTATGGTAGTGGGGATCTATGATGGAACAGTTTCTTATAATCCCGGGATATCTTTGGAATAGGTGTTTATAGACTAGATATTCTTGCCGTAACGGTTTGGGTGATTTTGTCTGCCAGTGAAGCGTTGATGTATTCTTAAGCATGTTGATACGTTTGTATCAAATAATATTAGACGTTTACTAGACTAGTCTTCTGTCTCCATAACCAGTGACTAGTTGTAGTGCTTAAAATTCGAATGAGTAAATTAGATATTAGAACTGCAGTGAAAATGAGAAAGAATTACAAGTTCATTCCAGGAAAAAAGAAATAATTTCTCAAGGAAGTAACTTGATGTAAGCCTTTTAGAAGAAGCTTTATATGTGTGAAAAATATTTTGTTGAACTAAAAAAAATTCATACATTTGAAAAGGGTTAACCACGTGCTTAGTTTTTATTTCTTTAGACGTAAATTAGATTATTAAGCTTAAAAAGTTTTTAAAGAGATCCGCGGAGTTTTGAGTTATAGCTTAAGGTAAGTGTATTATCACTCTGACCTAGCCTATGCCACTCTGAACAATGTAGCTTAAGGTAAGTGTTTTATCACTCCAACCCAGCCTATGTTACACAAAACAATGTAGCTTAAGGAAAATATTTTAGTCTGACCCAGCCTATGCTCCGCAGAACAATGTAGCTTCAGGTAAGTGTATTGTCACTCCAAGCCTAAGTTACGAAACAATGTAGCTTAAGGTAATATTTTGTCTAGACCCAGCCTATTAGAACAATATATTAAGGTAATGTATTGTACAATCTAACACAGAACAATGTAGCTTAAAATGTGTTTAGTACAAACCCAGCTGAGGTCACAAAACAATGTACTTAGGTAAGTGTATTGTCTTTCCGACAGCCTATGTCACACGAACATTTTACTTAAGGTAAAGTATTGTACCGACTTGCCTATGTTACATGAAACAATGTAGCTTTGGGTAATATATTGTCACAACCAGCCTGAGTACACAATGTAATTAAGGTAAGTGTATGCTCCGACCTAGCCTAAGTTATAGAAACATTATAAAGGTAAGTATGTCACTCACCCAGCCTATGTTACGGAACAATTGTTGAGGTATATTGTATTGTCATAAGCCTATGCAACACAGAACAATGTAGCTTAAGGGAAATGTATTGTCACTCCGACCAAGCCTAAGTTATACGAGACAATGTAGCTTAAGGTAAGTGTATTGTCACTCCGACTCAGCCTATGTTACATGGAACAATGTAGCTTAAGGGAAATGTATTAGGCCGACTCAGCCTATGCAACACAGAAGAATGTAGCTTAAGGGAAATGTATTGTCACTCCGACCCAGACTAAGTTATACGAAACAATGTAACTTAAGGTAAGGATATTATCATTCCGACCCAACCTATGTTACACGGAACAATGTAGTTTAAGGCAAACAAATCAAGTCCAAATAATAATTTTCGTGAAAAATAACCCCGAAAATATTTATCTCTTTATTTCCAGAGTTCGCAGGCTCGAATGTCCCTCCTGGCATATATGTTCGTAGCCGTTCGGAATCAGGTTTAAGCAGTAGATCCTGGACTCATTATCGTTTATGTATCAAAACAATATACCGTAGTGGTCCAAACCAACCAACCATTAAGAAAACATTTTGGCTCGGTAAGTTGTCCCTTACCTTAATTTTTAAATAAAGCTGAAGTAAACAAAGAAGGTAAATTCCTTAAATAGGATTAAAAAACAACACCCCTTCAAAAAATTTAATCTTAGTATTACTCCGTAGAGGAAACAAAATACTTATAATTGGTGCAGAATTCTTCCAAACACCGTGGAATTTCCCGAGTTTTACCTTGATCTTATCCTTCTTGTAGGCAAAACATCAACTAAGTATATGTAGGTCAAACAATTTTTCGCAGGCTTAAATTCCACTGCTGGCATGGATGTTCGTAGCCGTTTGGAATCAGCTTTAATTAGTAGATCCCTGTCTTATTATTCCTTGTGTATCAAAATCACAGAGTGTAGTGTTCGAAATCAATCAAACATTAAGAGAAATTCGCATAAAAAATTATGGTTTCAAACGTTGTTGGTTACCTTGATTTTCAAACACAGCTTGAGTAAACAAAGAAAGTAAAATCCTTAAAAAGGATTAAAAAACAACACCCCATCAAAATTTAATCCCAGAATTACACGGTAGAGGAAACAAAATACTCAAAAATCGGTGCAGAATTCCTCCAAACACCGCGGAGTTACTCGACTTTTACCTTGATCTTGTCCTTCTTGTAGGCAAAAGATCAACGGAGTATATGTAGGTCAAACAACTTTCTGAGAAAGAAAAAAAAACTGTGTCTGGGAGAAGAAGAGATCGAAACACAGAAAGGCATCGTTGAATAATAGACCCACAATCCATTTCGATTTCAGCTGATAATCGCTGATGCGTGTCATATCGTAATCGGTATCGCACATTGTTCTGAACTTATTATTCTAAGAATTGCTGTACTCTTTTCGGATAAAAGAAAGGCCCAGTAGTAATTGCAATTAAGGCTTTAATATTCTAAAAGAAGAACTGTTCGCTTGGGTGTTTCTAATTTTAGAAAAGTTGCGCTATATTTTGAGGAATTGTTTTTTCAAAGCTGTTGGAAATACTGAAGAATGTCAAATAACGAATACAAAGGGTTTATTTTATTTGTTCGCATTTTCGTATTAATTATGAGAGCATTAACGGTTACAGTGATTTATCTTTTTATTTAGCATTGAAAAACATTTCGTTATTGTGGAATGACAATGGCAATGTATTTTCGCACATTGACTTAGGTACAAATGTAATATTGGCCCGTTTTTGGAATTTTTACAATATTACACAGGTACACTTACAGATTTGTTACAAGTTTGTTTTTCAGTTTTATATTTTAGGTTCAACTTTTATATAAATTTATTTATTTTTCAAAATTGTATAGTTTATTATGTTATTATTTGGAAATCTTTTTAACTTTCCGTATATTTATGTCGCCATTTTGATCGCCAATTGCAAAACAGTCACCAATGTAGATATTTATATTACATCTTTTACTTAATGAAAGCGCAAAGGGACAAATGAGAAATATTTACATTGTTATCTTTCGTTTTATTTTCGTTTTTACTTTTTTATCTGCATATCGCAGTATTGAGTATAGATACATTTTAAAATTCATTGTTTATATAGAATTATAATCTAATACCTACGATAAAATTATTTTTGAACACTAATTTACAAAAATATCTCAATCATTTTCAGTTTTATGTTGAATTAATTTCTATATATTTTTTAAATTATTGATTCTTAGCCAGCTTTCAAAAGTAATGCTGTTTTAAAGTTAGGGGAATCTTTCCGATAAAAATTTATACTAGACTATTTTCAATATTTTCTGAAGTTTACAAGTTCAAAAAAAGGAATTAAAAGTAAAATTTCTTGGGTTTAAAATGATATACTATGAAATTGAAATATTCTATTTATAATAAAAGTTTCTTTTAGGGAAAAATGAAAATACTTCGTAATTATAACTATGATAGATATTTTTTTAACCAAAACAACATAGCAATAGGTCGTTTTATTTATAAATTCTCAAGTTCAAAATATTAGATTAATTTATCCCGAATAAATATTTAATAAATATATTTTACACAATTTCTTGAGAATACAAACAAATGTAAACCAATTATTAAAAATTTGCATCAATATCGTCATTACAGACTTCATGTTTCACCCTATTCTTTTAGACAATTTTCTTTAGGATACTTTTATTAATAGTTATGATTTACTATTGAAATAGAAGTTGTAATAACAAAGAAGTACATTTTATTTGGAAAATTTTAAATATTGTTAAATATTTATTAATGATCATTTTTTTACATATTGAAATATGTAAAGCGCAATAACAAAGAAAATATTTATTTTTAAAAATCGTAGTTAATTGTTTATGCCGTTAAGTTTAATATTATACTTTCAATCTTAAACCTTAACTTTTGTCGAGAAGAAAAAAAAAACTTTTAACCTCTGAAATGAAATACTAAAAGAGAAGATACGCAAAATATTTCCTCAATATTTCATAATGAATTATTAGAACAGATAATAATAAAAATCCTAATTTGCATCAATATCGTCCTTACAGACTTCATGTTTCGCATTATACTTTTAGAAAATTTCCTTTAGAATACTTTCACCCTTAAACCATGATGAGTTACGATTGGCATATTGAAATATCGACAAAAAGCTGCAATGACAAAGAGGTTACAATTTATATATTTTGAAAGAAAAGGACCTAGAATAACTGTTAAAGGATATTGCCGTTACGTTTAATAGTACTTTCAATCTTAAACCTTATTTTTTGTGGAGAGGAAAAAATCTTTTAACCTCTGAAATGTATTACTAAAACAGAAAATACGCATTACAATATTTAATAATTTATTACAAAATAAAAAAAAATCCTAATTGCATCAATTCGTTTAAACTATATTATTATTCTTTTTAAATTTCTTTAGGATACTTTCATTATATTATAATGAGTTACGATTTACATATTGAAATATCGCCAATATATGGCAATAACAAAGATGTTACAATTCATATATTTTGAAGGAAAAGGTCTTGGAATAACTGTTAAAGGATATTACTTTTACGTTTAATAATACTTTCAATCTTAAACCTTATTTTTTGTCAAGAAGTAAAACATTTCAACCTCTGAAATGTATTAGTAAAAGAGAAAACACGCAAACTCTTTCTCAATATTTAATAACACAATATTACAATCGGTAATAAAAAAAATTCTAATTTGCATCAGTAGAAAATGCAAAATATATGTTCCGTATTATTCTTTTAGACAATTTTCTTTAGGATACTTTTACCCTTAAATCACCATGAGTTATGATTTACATATTGAAATATCGCCAAGAAACTGTAATAACAAAGAGGCTACAATTCGCATATTTTTAAGGAAAAGGTCGTAGAATAATTGTTGAGGGATATTGCCATTACGTTTAATATTATACTTTCAATCTTAAACCTTAACTTTTGTCGAGAGGAAAAAAAACTTTTAACCTCTGAAATGAAATACTAAAAGAAAAAATACGCAAAATATTTCCTCAATATTTCATAATGAATTATTAGAACAGATAATAATAAAAATCCTAATTTGCATCAATATCGTCCTTACAGACTTCATGTTTCGTATTAATCTTTTAGACAATTTCCATTAGAATACTTTCACCCTTAAATCATGATGAGTTACGATTTGCATATTGAAATATCACCAAGAAGCGGCAATAACAAAGAGGTTACAATTCATAGATTTTGCAGGAAAAAGACCTAGAATAACTGTTAAAGGATATTACAGTTACGTTTAATATTACTTTCAATCTCAAACCTTATTTTTTGTCGAGAAATAAAACCTTTTAACCTCTGAAATGTATCACTAAAAGAGAAAATACGTAAACTCTTTCCTCAATATTTAATAACGCATTATTCGAACAGATAATAATAAAATCCTAATTTGCATCAATACCGTCATTGCAAACTACATGTTTCGCCTTTGTCTTTTAAACAATTTAATTTAAAATATTTTCCCACTTAAATAAGGATGAGTTACGATTTACATATTGAAATGTCGCTAAGAAACGGCAATATCAAAGAGGTTACAATTCATATATTTTGAAGGAAATATCTTGGAATAATTGTTAAAGCATGATACGCAAAATCTTTCCTCAATATTTAATTACGCATTATTAGAACAGATAATAATAAAAATACTAATTTCCATTAATAGCATCATTAAAAACTAGATGTTTTGCATTATTCTTTTAGATAATTTCCTTTAGGATACTTTCACCCTTAAATCATGATGAGTTACGATTTGCATATTGAAATATCACCAAGAAGCGGCAATAACAAAGAGGTTACGATTCATACATTTTAAGGGAAAATGTCTTAAAGTAATTGTTAAAGCATATTACTGTTACGTTTAATATTATTTTCAATCTCAAACCTTATTTATTTTGTCTAGAAAAAAACTTTTAACCCCTGAAATGTATTACTAAAAGAGAAAATACGCAAACTCTTTCCTCAATATTTAATAACGCATTATTAGAACAGATAATAAAAAAAATCGTAATTTGCATCAATATCGTCATTGCAAACTACATGTTTCGTATTATTCTTTTTGATAATTTCATTTAGGATACTTTCACCCGTAAATCACGATAAGTTACGATATACATATTGAAATATCACCAAGAAGAGGCAATAACAAAGAGGTTACAATTTATATATTTTAAGGGAAAATGTCTTAGAATAATTGTTAAAGCATATTATCATTACGTTTAATATTACTTTCAATCTTAAACCTTATTTTGTGTCTTGAAGAAAAACCTTTTAACCTCTGAAATGTATTACTAAAAGAGAAAATACGCACACTTTTTCCTCAATATTTAATAACGCATTATTAGAACAGATAATATTAAAAATCCTAATTTGCATCAACAGCGTCATTACAAACTACATGTTTCGTATTATTCTTTTAAACAATTTCCTTTAGGATACTTTGACCCGTAAATCATGATGAGTTACGATTTACATATTAATATATCTCCAAGAAGAGGCTATAACAAAGAGGTTACAATTCATATATTTGAAGGAAAATGTCTTAGGATAATTGTTGAGGGATATTGTCGTTACGTTTAATTATACTTTCAATATTAAAACTTATTTTTTATAGATAAGAAAAACCTTTTAACCTCTGAAATGTATTAAAAAAGAAAATACGCAAACTCTTTCCTCAATATTTAATAACGCATTGTTAGAACAGATAGTAATAAAAATCTTAATTGAATCAATATCATCCTTACAAACTACATGTTTCGCCCCTTTCTTTTAAACAATTTCCTTTAGGATACTTTCACCCTTAAATCATGATGAGTTACAATTTACATATTGAAATATCACCAAGAAGCTGCAATAACAAAGAGGTTACAATTCGCATATTTTGAAGAAAAAGGTCATAGTGATTGTTAAAGGATATTACCGTTGCGTTTAATATTACTTTCAATCTTAAACCTTATTTTATGTCGAGAAGAAAAACCTTTTAACCTCTGAAATGTATTACTAAAAGAGAAAATATGCAATCTCTTTCCTCAATATTTAATAACGCATTATTATAACATATAATAAAAAAATCAATCCTAATTTGCATCAATATCGTCTTTACAAACTCGATGTTTCGCTTTTTTTTTAAACAATTTCCTTTAGGATACTTTCACCCTTAAATCATGATGAGTTACGATTTACATATTGAAATATCACCAAAAAAGCGGCAATATAAAAGAGGTTACAATTCGCATATTTTGAAGGAAATGGTCTTAGGTAATTGTTGAAGGATATTGCCATTACGTTTAATTACACTTTCAATCTTAATATTCAACTTTTGTTTAGAGGAAAAAACCTTTTAGCCTCTGAAATGTATTACTAAAAGAGAAAATACTCAAACTCTTTCCTCAATATTACAACCGATAATAAAAAAAATCCTAATTTGCATTAATAGCATCATTGCAAAGTATATGTTTCGCTTTTTTTTTAAACAATTTCCTTTAGGATACTTTCACCCTTAAATCATGATGAGTTACGATTTGCATATTGAAATATCGCCAAGAAGGAGCAATAAAAAAGAGGTTACAATTCGCATATTTTGAAGAAATGGTCTTAGGATAATTGTTGAAGGATATTGCCGTTACATTTACCATTACACTTTCAATTTTAAACCTCAACTTTTGTCGAGAGGAAAAAACCTTTTAACCCCTGAAATGCATTACTAAAAGAGAAAATACGCAAAGTCTTTCCTCAATATTACAACCGATAATAAAAAAAATCCTAATTTGCATTAATAGCATCATTGGAAACTACATGTTTCATATTATTTTTTTAGATAATTTCCTTCAGGATACTTTCACCCTTAAATCATCATGAGTTACGATTTACATATTGAAATATCACCAAGAAGGAGCAATAAAAAAGAGTTCCGTTTTCGCATATTCAAAGTGGTCTTTGCAATTAAAATATTGCTTATGACCTTAAAACTTCCTCCTACAACTGCGATTGACCATTTGTCGAGAGGAAAAAACCTTAATTTTTTGAGATGCAAAAAAAGAAGAAATTCGGCCATTTCCTCAATATTACAACCGAAATATGACATATAAACTTTAAGAGGCAAAGAACAACTAATAAATGCTTTTAATTGTAAATTTATGATTGAAAATCTACATATAATTCCTTTTAAGAAATGCAATTATGATAGTGAACAATGTACATGACACAGATGATACATTTTGCTTCTATGTAAAGTGAATATTTTCTTTTAATAGCAGAAAGGTTATGTCCTGCTTTTAAATAATTCTTAATAATAAAGGTAAACTTTTATTGTTCGTCCTTTGTTTAGGGTGAGTAAACTGTTTCAAAGCAATTATTTCGTGCAGGAAAAGCAGTGGTAATTTTTACCGAAAGAAGACCCAAATTTTAAACCGGAATTGACGTTTTCAAGCAAAGAACTGAAATTCTCATAGCAGAATGTGAGGAAGTCCAAAAAAGATTTTAGTAAAAATAATTTTCCAAATAAAGGATTGGATGCGTTGTACTTACTGAAATATAATGATACAAAGTATAAGTTTTAAAAATCTTAATTTATAAAAATCAAATTTTAATTTATATATCTCCAAAATTTTTATTACTGTAACATGATTTATAAATTATTTTACAGTGATAATTACAAACACTCTTAACAATGCACACGTACTATTGTTTTTATATATATAATATATTTATATTTTATATATATTTATAATAAAAATATACATACAAAAGATATATTATATAATGTAAAAAACATATATAAAACATATTTATAAGTATAATGTATGTAAAAAAAGATAGAAAATATGTTTCAAAAAAATGTATATTGTAAAAAATAATGTATATGTATAAATATTTGTATATAATGTATATATAAGTATAAATTTATTTATATAACAATAAAATTGTATATAAATATATATGTAAAAATAAATTTAAAATGATTATATATAAATATATTATTTATGTATATATGTAAAATATATATTGTATATATATATATGTATATATATTTTTATAAGTATATATATGATATATCTATGTATATTTGTATATATGTATATTTTATATGTATATATAATGTATATATTGTATATATAGTATATATATGTATAAAAATATAATATTATATATATATATATATATAAATTTATATATATATATAAATATTATATAATATAATTTATATTAAATGAATTTAATAACGTTCAAAAGTATGTTTTTGCGATCTGATACTGACGATTTAGACTTAATCATCTGTTGTACTACTTTAGCCAATAGTAGCGTTCTCTTTAAACATATTTTTTATCACGTGATCAATTGTGCTTAATTTTCGTATTTTTACTGAGAAATCCCTACTTGAAAATGTTGTCTATCACATTGTCAAAAATGTTGTAAAAACTTGATTGTACAGATTAGTACGTTTTCTGACGATTGATACTTAAATCATGTACTAGTATTAGTGTAACATTTTTTGTTTGTTACAAAAATAACGGTATACAGGAAAACGAAGCCGAATGTTCTTGTCTACTACATAGATTCTGGAATTTAAAAATGTTTATATATAACATAATTCGAAAAAATTAAAACTATATACTACTATTTCTATTTGGTTTTTCATATTTACGATACTATTATAAATTTATCCACTAAAAATATATTTTTTGTTTACAATATTATTAGTTTTTATTTATATATTTTATTTTTTAATTTATTTATTATATTTTAATATTACGAAAAGTTGTTTAAAAATTAAATAATTTTGTACTAATGAGATTTAAAACTTATTGCAAGACAATGTATTAAAAAACAATCTAATCTTAAACTCGAAAATAAACATTAACTAAGTAAGAATTTCAGTTTAAGTTTAGATTTTTCATTTGATAAATTTATCTTTTACCTCTTCACTATTTATTTATTTAAACTATGATACATTAATTTTACATTCCAGTACTAAAGTGAGAAGCCTCTTAATTATTGTAACATAAAGTATTACCAAACAATCTAACCTTAAACTCAAAAATAAACTTTAACTAAGTAAGATTATTCAGTTTCATTTTGATTTTTTCTTTGCTTAATTTGATATTTACCTTTTCGCTCTTTAATTAACATGCATTGATAACACATCTAAATGCCAATATAAGAAACCTCTCAATGATTGTAACATAATGTAATACAAAGAAATATAACTTTAAACTTGAAAATAAGGATTAACTAAGTAAGATTATCCATCAACATAAAAATACTAATGCTCCCGGTACAATTCCGCTGCGAAATGTACCTGCACACAATGTGTTCAAATAAATTTAAATCTAAATTATATTTCCGTGGAAAAGATAAATCAGTCTGGATTTAAATACTTTTAATGAGAAAAAAAATTAATAAAATAACTATGAAAATTAATGATCTAATGAAAAATAATTGGTCGTAATAATTTTGAATAATTTTTCAAGTTCTAACAAGTTATTATTTAGAATAATCTTGAGAATTTAAATTTTCAAATTTTGATAAAACCTTGAAACATTGCTATAAAAGTTTAATGAATTAATTATCAATATTTTTACAGGAAAAGTAATTGCTTATTAAGTTTTTCCTTGACAGTTTGAAGAAAAATTTTCAAAGTACATTTAAATCAACGCTGGAGTTAATTTATAGTCAATCGGATTTACAACGATCAACGGAATGTGTATAAACCAATATAGCTCTTTGAATTAAAAAGTTAAATCCTTCAGTACATTGTTTGAAACGAATATAATCCTATGCAGCTCTCTATGAACTAAAAGTTAAATACTTCACAGCGTGTTTGAGATGTAGATAAACATACATAGCTTTTAATACTAAAGATTAAATCCTTCGTGGCATTGTTTGAAGTTCATTACCCTTGAAAAATGTGAATTTTGACCGAGATTTATTGGTATGCAGTAATTATATGTGCATGTGTAATCAATATCGTCATTTATTCTCAATTAAAATGTATATTGCTATTATAAGGTATAATTAAATAAAGTTTCAGATTGTATAGACTGAAACACGAAATGTTTAAAACGCTGTTTCTAATTATAAAAAGAACATGACTGTATGTTAAAACATCTTTAAGGAATTGGTTCATATCATTGTTGAAATTATTGTCTCTGTGATAATGAAGACACTATGCATTTACGGTAATACTAATGCGTGGTTGCACAAAATTTTCTGTTGCACAAAATTAGTCATGTTTTTAGTAAGAACTGGAATGTTATATAATTAGAAAGAATTATTGAATAATCAGAAGGAAATTTTTTACCTTGAGTTTTTTTAAAAATTTTCATACCTTTGTAGGTTTTGCTTTAGAAAATTTAAGGGTTTTTATTTTGATGAATAATCTTACTGTTTCTAATTACACAAAGAACATGGCTGAATTGTAAAACATCTTTACAGAATTGGTTCATCATTGTTGAAATTGTTATCTCTGTGATAATAAAGACACTATGGCATTTACGGTAATACTAATGCGTGGTTGCATAAAATTATGTGTTGCACAAAATTAGTCATGTTTTTGGTAAGAACTGGAATATTATATAATTAGTGAGAACTATTGAATAATTATAAGGAAATTTTTTACCTTAAGGTAAAAAATTGCTTGTTTTGCTTTATAAAATTTAAAGTTTTTTATTTTGATGAATAATCTTACTTAATGTTTATTTTAGAGTTTAAGGTTACATTACTTATTACATTATAGTACAATAATTTTTGAGAGGTTTCTTATATTCGCATTTAGATGTATTATCAATACATATAACTTAGATAACCAAATAGAGAAAAGGTAAATATTAAATTGAGCAAAGAAAAAATCAAAATGAAACTGAATAATCTTACTTAGTAAAAGTTTATTTTTGAGTTTAAGGTTAGACTGTTTGGTAATACATTGTGTTACAATAATTAAGAGGATTCTTAGATTAGCACTGGGATTTAAAATTAATGTATCATCGTTTAAATAAATAAATAGTGAAGAGGTAAAAAAATAGATTAATCAAATGGAAAATCTTAAAGTAAACTAAATAACCTTACTTAGTTAATGTTTATTTTCGAGTTTAAGGTTAGATTATTTTTTAACACATTGTCTTGCTATAATTTATCAGAGATTTCTTATATTAGTATTTGGATGTATTATCGATGAATTATAACTTAAATAACTAGATAGCGAAAAGGTAAATATTAAATTAAGCAAAGGAAAAATCAAAACGAACCTGAATAATTTTACTTAGTTAAAATTTATTTTTGGAGTTAAGATTATATTGTTTTGTAATACTTCGTGTTACAATAATTGAAGGAATTTTCTTATTGGTTTTGGGATGTATTATCAATGTATCATCGTTTAAATAAGTAAATAAAGAAAAGGAAACATTTAATTAAACGAAAACTGAATAACTTTACTTAGTTAAAGTTTATTTTCTAGTTTAAGGTTAGATTATTTTTTAATACATTGTCTTGCACTACGTTTTAAGAGGTTTCTTATATTAGTATTTGAATGTATTATCGATGAATTATAACTTAAATAACTAAAAAACGAAAAGGTAATGATTAAATTAAGCAAAGGAAAAATCAAAACGAAACTGAATAATTTTACTTAGTTAAAGTTTATTTTTGTGGTTAAAATTATATTGTTTTGTAATACTTCGTATTACAATAATTGAAGTACTTTTCTTATTGGTTTTGGGATGTATTATCAATGTACCATCGTTTAAATAAGTAAATAAAGGAAAGGAAACAATAGATTAAACTTTAACTGAATAACTTTACTTAGTTAATGTTTATTTTCGAGTTTAAGGTTAGATTGTTTTACATGTTTTATGTTTTTTTATAATGTATTAATTCAAAACTAAATATTTTTCATAAAGTTAAATCCGTATTAATGATCTAGGAAAAATTTTATTTTAAACAGAGAACATTTTATTTTATATTGAATAAAAAATATGCAGTTATGATGAAGGGTGTTAATTTCGAAAAGTATTATGTTCCTTTAAACGCCAACACCGTAAAATAAATTACTCTAATCTTTTAAAATGATTTTAGTAAACTATTAATTCGTATAATTTTAGTAAACTATTAATTCGTATAATTTTAGTAAACTATTAATTCGTAAATAGACTATTAATTCGTATTAAAGAGAACTGATTTGTACGAAGAAGCAAATCCCCTATATAATAAGTTAACAGCCTAAGTTATCTGTACGTCCGTCCTCGAATTTATGAAGCGGTGGGACCTGGAAGGGATAGAGGCATCCATATTGGATTCTTAACGAGTTAGGGTTAACATTTTAAATTCAAAGCGAGTTCAAAAACATTCGAAATTCCCCCCTTTTCGATCGTTTAATGCCATTATTTCTCAGGTTAAGAGCAGGTGATCATTAAATTCATTAATTTATCCCATTTTAAGTAAATGAAAATAACATTTTTTTCTAGCATTATGACGCTATTCCTTTAACCATCTCATTTAATCCTTTCTTATTTTAAATTGTTTAAATATCGTCTGCATTATTTTCATACGTTTTATCACTGAACTTAGATATTACGTAAATAAATTTTCTTTTATACTTGAATTAAATAATAGATTATGTACATATGTGATAATTTTAGACTTAATCATCGATTATTTATTTCTGCAATGAAAATTTTATCGCCGGTTTTAGAACAAATTCTTTTCATAAAAATTTTGGAGTCTATTTCACGGACTAATAAATATCTAGCGTTTAAGTTATATATCTTTGAAAATTAAGAAGTTTGTTTGTTTGTGTGTTTGTTTTTTATACATAACCACATGGTTTGCAATCGATTCTCTAAATTTTGGAGATCATTTATATATACCACCAAATAATCACTGTCAATATTAAAACCTCAGCTTTCAATCCTATCACGTAATATGATTAGATAAATTAAAGTTGGCAACTAACATACCGTCAGTAAAGATAAACAAATTATTGAGCATGTACCAGATAATTCTCAGCCAAAAAACAAACCACTTTTTTACCTGCCTCATAGGGTACTTTACAATTCTGAAATATTAAAAATTCTACTGATTCCGTCATATGACGGGCTATATGCTAGCTATGTAATGCTTGTTAATAAAAAAGACAGACAAACTGTAAAGCAAACAATCGTTAATCCAGAATAAAGCAAAAGCAAAACAAAACTTGAAACTAGCGGAACTTGGAATATTGATACGTTTTATTCTCTTTGCATGAGAATCACGTAGCAATCAGCCTAGAGAACACCTGTAACGTAATGTATTTTGAGATATCGCTACGTATCATTAACACGAGAATCGGTTAAGCCGCGAGGCACTTTAACAGTACTTTCTCCAATTTCACACTATTATCATCTGATTAAACGATGATAACACCTTGTTACATTGCAATTTGCACATCAACTGGGCAAGGTTTATAGACTGAATATTAAATAACCTATCTTGTGATTTGCATTTTAATGTAGTAATGTCCATTTATCTACCATGTGATTAACGATTAATAATTGATCATGTCATCTTATTGAGAAAGAAAGGGAAATTAAAAGTACATAAAAAGCGATTGATTTTTATAATATTTATTCAACATACAGTACAGGGTGCTTAGTTAAAATCCTTAAAAGTCTATTTCTACACAATCACCTGTCGTAGACGTAAAATTCCAATTATACAAAAGCTTCAAATACATTAAGTGTTCTTTTTTAAAGGTATTTTTTAAATATTAAAAACAATTTTGCGAAAATTACAAAAGATAAATTTTCATACGTTTTCGTTTCATATTATTATTCTTTGTTAATCTTGGAACTCATTTAAGGAAATAAACACAAAAAATTCACTTTTCTATAAAAAAAATTCACAGAAATATTTAAATTCTTAAAGTTTGTGAATATTTAAAATTTTTGCTCCTTTATTCACAGATCAGTTAACAAAAAATTATTACAGTAATTCAAGATTGGATTCAGTTGCAACGTCTCTTTTAAGATAACTGATTGGTTTTTTAGTGCATTAAATAGTAATGCAGTTGAAAATTTAGAATGATTTCAATCCATTAAATTAAATTGATTACATATAAAGTCAAATGAAAAATGAATAATAAGGCAATTTCACGAAACATCACAAACCATTTTAATGCCCATACTGTTCATTTTCATGTTTGCGATAACCAATAGCTAACTAATATGCTGCCCTTCCGTTGGAAATAAAAGTTAGACTCGTCATGAGTTGAGATGTGCCATGCTGAATGAAACTGCCTTTTTTACCCTTATTTGTCACTTAAAGTTTTAATCCAGAAATATGGGGAAATCTACTGATATGATGCTATTTTTAAAAAAATTTCATGAATTTCTCTATCCAGTACAATAAAAGGTGAATAATATTTTATCTGTTGTTTGTGCGGATTAAAACTTTCTAATTTTACCCTTTTTCTTTTGAAATTATAAATAAAATATTTTCCCACAACTGCAAAATTTTTTTTAAAAATTAATTCTTTCATTGATTTACTAAAGAAGTTCATTGTGTGCAAATTTTAAGATTTCAGAAGTTCGCTATAAAAGAACAAATTAGCATTAAAAATAATAAGAAACCGGTAGGATCAAAAGTTCCGTCGTTATAATCAGAAATCGTTTTATGCCAGGTTTGCTCTAACAGGGACACTGTGTTTACAACTGTAAAAATTTCGAGATAAAAGAATTTAAAAAGCATTTCAGTGGACCACTAAAGGAGTTCGTTATATACAATCTTTAAGGTTTAAAAGTTAGCTATAAAAAAGTAAATTAGCACTGAATATAATAGAAAACAGCGGGATCAAAACCTTCTTCATATATTCGAATGTTCATTATAAAGGGGTTCGAATGTAACATTGTTTTCACAACTGCAAAAAAGTACAAAAACAAAAAACTTAAAAACATTTCAAGAGAATTCATAAAAAAAGATTTTTTGGCTATCTAAAATTCATTCGATTTTGTTTACTTGAAAAGGGTAAATTAGCATAACAATCAAAAGAAATACAAGGAACTAAACTTCCGTTCGTTATATCTAAAAGATCGTTACATGCCAGGCTCTCTATAACAGGGTTTGATCTAGCGAAACGTTTACAGTCAAAGCGAAAGAAACGTTACTGATTAATTAATTATATAAACACTGAAAAATTAAAATTATAGTAAAATTAAAAGTATTTAACATGATCCTACATTCGGCTGATAAAGTTAGAAACTAGGTATTAAAAATGATGTTTGTTGACTATAAGGTATTATACATTTTATTTGAATTTAATATTTTTACACACTAACAAGTCTGCTGACAGATTTTATTTAAATTTACATCTCTGCTATCACATTTTTACCTCTTACTATATTTGAAATAATACTTGGTTTAACATTTTAATTTTTATTGATAATTTTCACCATAAATAGTAACGTCAGTAAAATTTACCCATGTACAGCGCAAATTTTCATTGATGAAAGTAAACTTACAAACTCTTACTTACTAGTAATTATTTTAGGTTATTTAATACCGAGTTTCACTATTATTAGTACGTTATTTAAATATAGTGCTATTTCAAAGTTATTTTGAAGTTCATAATCATTATTAGTTATTATCCAAATCAGGCATAAAAAATTAAAAGTAATTAAAAGTAAAATTTACCCATGTTCAGCGTAAATTTTCCTTGATGAAAGTAAACTTACAAATTTTACTTACTAGTAATTATTTTAGGTTAATTAATACCAAGTTTCACTATTCTTACTACGTTACTTAAATATAGTACTAGTTGAAAGTTATCTTAAAGTTCATAATCATTATTAATTATTATCCAAATTAGACATAAAAATTATCATTATTCTTTACAATTAATCAATTATGATTGTTTTAATAATTTTTCCTTTTCTTTTTAAAATTAATCATACAAAATAATTGCCTGATGGTGAATAGATTAAGGTTATAATACATAAAATGCACTACACAGTAAGTATATAAAATTTGAATCAATACGTTTTGTTTTAATTAAGCAGGAATGACAAGTTTTAAATTTGTATTAACGAGATAAATCCAAAATAAAAGAAACGTTACTTAAAAGAAAAAAAAGAGCAAAATAAAATTATTTTACAATTTTAACATAAAATATTACTATTGTTAGAAAAAAATTACTAACAATATTAAGAGTATTTTTATGATTTCTATAGTTTTTCTAAAAGTAATATATCGTTTTCGGGTTTTTTTCCATCAAGTTGATGATGCTAGAGGATGATTTTACAATTTTAGCATAAAATATTCCTATTATTTGGACAAAAATTACGAGTATTTTTATGGTGTTTATAACTTTTCTAAAAGTAATATATCACTTTCGGTTTTTCCCATCAAACTGATGATAGATGATGATTTTACAATTTTAACATACAATATTCATATTATTAGAAAAAAGTTACGTAAAGAGTATTTTTATGACTTATATAATTTTTCTAAAAAAATTTAACGTTTCAAGGATATATTCAAGAAAGACGTTTTCAAATTAAAAGAGGTGAAAGCGCTCAACAGAAATCAAATCAAAAGTTGTAAATAAAATTGAAAAGACTAAGATTTCAAACTCGATTAAGATTAAAGAAGCATGTAAACTTAATTTCAAAACTTAAACCTTAAATCAAAACTTTAGAAACATACACTTTGCAGATATTTTATGGCCAGGAAAATAAAGCTAGGCATTTAAATACAGCTTAAGAGGGCAGGGAAATTTAAATTTAAAGATATTAAAAACTTTGCATTGCATAAAACATAACTTAAATTTGATTTTAAACACAGAAAACTTTTAAACTAAATATTATAAGAAGAAAGTTAATCCACAAAACTTTTAACCATTTTACAAGAAAAAACGTGAAAAATACAAAAGTAATAATTTTACATTTTTTATAAGGAGAAACTATTTTGTAATAATAAGTGCCAAAAACTTTAAAAAATATATATAAAAAATTACATTCAATAAAAATTTTGAAAGAAAAATTAATTAATAGTTTTTGCTTCCAAACCCATGCAAAAATAATTAAAAAAAATAGATAGGAATATCTGAAAAATTAATTATACTCAATAGAATTTTTGAAAGAAAATTATTTAATATATTTTACTTCCAAATCTGTGCAAAGAATTTAGAAAGGAATGAGTGAAAAATTAATTATATTCCATAATTTTTTTAAAGAAAAATTATTTAATACTTTTTTACTTTCAGACCACTGCAAGTAGCAATGCAAACAATTTAGAAACAAATTTGTAAAAAATTGAGTAGAATTTTTGAAAGAAAAATTAATTAATATTTTTTACTTCCAAATCCGTGCAAAGAATTTAGAAAGGAATGAGTGAAAAATTAATTATATTCCATAATTTTTTTTGAAAGAAAAATTATTTAATACTTTTTTACTTTCAGGTCCGTGCAAGAAGCAATGCAAAGAATTAAGAAAGAAATTTGTAAAAAATTGAGTAGAATTTTTGAAAGAAAAATTAATTAATATTTTTTACTTCCAAATTTGAATTTTAGGTTCTGGGTTTCTTGAACGCTAGGCCGAAATTTCGAAAAAAATCCGAGGCATAGAAAAATATCCACTGGCAAAAGTATGATTCCAAAGGTTTGAGATGTATATACATATATATCCATTGGTCACCCTCCGTGAAAAATTCATGAACTTGCTGTCTTACCTCAATATACTATAATTGAACAAGAGTTGTAATGTGGAACTCCTTTCCCTCTCTGGCACAAAATAACAATACACACACCCTCACGAAGTCACCAATATATACCAAGCATCGCCACCAATGGCAAGTCCTG
>CM063497.1:24050632-24055632 GCA_032207245.1 Pardosa pseudoannulata
TTTAGCTTCACCATTTTATTATAAATACCGTTCTGAGGAAAACGCATTTGAAGTTTATGAAAGCAACTTTAACTATTAAAAAATTAAAATACATGCTTAAAATTCCCCACACTTTCTTGCTTCAAAACTTTCTACTTGCTAATTTGCTAATTATTAAAAATACTAGAAAAATGTTTAAACTAATCTTCATGAAAATTAAAAAAATTTTGTCGAAAAAATGCTCTTTAAAAGACTTTAAATTCACAACTTCCTGTTCCGAAGTCTCTACTTCCGTTTTGTTTTGACGCCTGTCACTGACGTTTAAACAGCTGTAACTTTTCTTTAAGAAGCCTAAAAGTTTTACAATAGAGAAATAAACAAAAATTATGATTTTTGGCAAAAAATAACGTTTTTAACGTAGACGGAGATATACTTGAATTATATTTCATTAGCTCCATGTTTATTGTTATAATAAACACATTTAAAACTTTAGATACTGCGAAAGTGGAAAAAAATTATATTCTTATTTTAAATCTTTTAAAAGTGTAGTAAATATATCATTTAGGAAAGTTCAATAAAGGGGACATAACACCTTTCAAAAATTAATAACTTTAACAAATCTTAAATAATAAGTAGCTTTAGTAGTAGATTAGTATATATATATATATATATATATATATATATATGAATAAAATATATACATATATGTATAATTATATATATATGTACATAAATACATTTATACATATATACATATGCAAATACATATACATATAGAAATATATATAAATACATACATAATATATATATATATACACACACACACATACATATATGCACACACAGACACACACACACACACATATATATATATTATATAGATAGATATATATATATATATATATATATATATATATATATATATATATTTATATATATATTTATATGTATATTTATATGCATATATGTATATATACATATATGTGTGTGTATGTATTTTTACTCTTCCTTTAAATATTTATATAAACTACATATTATATGTATACATATGCCTATGTATATATAATCCTATGTATACATACATAGAAATATATACAAATAAATTAAGGTACATATGTATATATATATATATATATATATATATATATATATATATATATATATATATATATATATATATATATATACATATACATATATACATATATACATATATACATATATATGTACATGTGTGTGTAATCTGCTTAGAAGGAAGTCATGTTGTATGGAAAGCACATTTATTGTAAGAAAAAGTATCTTTTCCCCCCATCATGTGATAACAGTGAGGATTGTTTAGTAACAGAAAAACATTTACAATCATATACACTCCATTTCGGTGTTTTAAGTCACATGCAGTTTCATCTATTTCAAGAAAAAATCTGATATATATTGCATATATAATTTAAGAACGTCTTGCTAATATATGCAAACAAAAGTCTCCAAAGAAAAAGCAGTTCTATCTGAAAAAAGAAAGATTCTTACATCAAGGCCGAGGGTTGACATAATGAATATTTCAAAGAACAAATTGATATATTCTTTAAGAGAAATCCTTGAATGGAAAAGATAATCTTCTTCCTTCATTTGTTTTTCGTTTCACAAAACATAGTAAAAAAAGAAAGCTCTAGGAAAAGCAAAAACATTATTATAAAAGGTTTGCAGACCAATATTTCCTTGATGGAAGTTAAGGTTGAAGGCAACTAGTTAAAAAAGAGATGGAATTGCGCAAAAAATGGATAAGAGTTTAAATAATTGCAATAAGTCTAGGAAAACAGTTTTGAACAATGCTTTCCAATGTATTTACCGTTAATCTCAGTTCATAGAGGACAAAGCTTTTATCATTTAAGTCTTTTGGCCTTGTTAAATGACAGGAAGCAAAAAACATGCGAATGTCAATAATGCTTTAAGCAGTTGAATGAGTTTTTAACTGACCGGCGGATCTGTAAATTTTTGTCCTGCTTAAAACAATGTGAAAGTGTTTTAATTTGTTTGTTAGAAGATGTAGGGGGTTCATTTTAAAGTCTTTCACTCCCTGCGTAACCCACCCTTGTGTTATTGTTTTCTGAAATTGAACAAACAGTAGCTTTTAGGCCCACAGTATTGGGGACAAGGGCATAATTCTTGTTTTTTGTGTAAAATTTTGTTTTAGTTGTTGGCAATGCCACTTGGACAGGCCCAGAGTGGGGGCCATTTTCAAAATGAATTAAAGCACTAATGGTGGACTTTCAAATTGGCTAAAATCGACCGAAAATTCGAATTTCCAATTTTAGGGAATGGGGAAAGAATATATCATTAGGAATACGGAGCAAAAAGAATTTTTCCATTCCCATCATTTTATCATTACTTATGGGTATAATAAGCTTATCATTACTTATGGGTATAGCAATAATAACTTCAAATCCTGTTTTCTCAGAAGTAAAATTTTCATGTTTTACAAATGTTTAAAGTACTCCAGGCGCATTGAAAATAGATTATTGTCTCTAAAATTCCAGTATTATTTACGTTAGAGTTTATAAAATAAAGTCTAGTTGAAACGTGAAGCGTATTGTAATATGTTAGTTATGCATTTTAATTAACCGCTAATAATTTAGACAAAAACTAGTTTTTACATCAGTCGATGCGGAACCACAGTACGGGAAGGTAGATTAAAAATCAATGTAGAACTAAAATTAACTGTTTATTTATCCTTGCGAAAATGATATTATATATACGTATATTTATATATTATATATATTTGTATTTATATTTATATATTTGTATATATATTTCAATATAAAATACCAAGAGTTGGTTAAAAAATTAAATAGCTTTCGATCTATTGAGATTTAAATGAATAACTAAATTTGCGAGCATAACGCTCGCTCCCGGTACAATTCCGCTGCGAAATGTACCCGCACACAATGCGTTAAACTTTAATTATAATTACAATCTAAAATAATTTTTTGTTGATTCCCTGTCCAGACAATCTTTGACGAAATTCCTATCCCATTTTTAAAATTATAGCACAACCCCAGGTGAGTTAATATACGTCTAAATAAGAATAATAATTGTTTTTAAACTGTCATCATGAATAAGAATGATACAAAAATATATTTTATTTATTTTGTATGCAGTTTAACATATAAATTTGCCTGATATATGAATAATTTCATTATAATGTTTTTTATTTATGTTATATATTTATACAAGGATTTGTTTAAAACATTTTTCCTTTAATCTAGATCATGAATAATATCAGCCTGATTTATTACAAGAAAGAAATCATTCAAAGAAATGTTAAATATAAATAAAAAGATGATTCCATAATTAAGATTTGATCTCGAAAGTGACTATGTTTCCTTGAAAAAGTACACACTACGTGAGCTTCATGTCATCGTACCCGAAAGCTTGCATGTTCTTATCTATAACACGTCGTTTTAATACTAACTCTTCTTTTTATTAGAATATAATGCTAGCGTATCATAACACTTCCGTGTTCTTAATAGTTTAAAGGGTACATATTTTTTTGTCGTGTTATTACCAAGAACTCGTTATTAAGCAGTCACAGGTCGTGCATTACAACTAACTTTAACCTCAAAACCAAAACGAAGATGGGGAATGTTGTGAAAAATTAAATAATATTTAAAAGATCGTTCGAAAAATTTTAATTGAGGAAAATTACTCTATCTTGAATTGAGTCTCACAGTGCGGTAGGTGAGAAAGTGCTTCAACTGGCAAAACAAAAAAAAATTTCAAAGATATATAATGTTATTAAAACTTCAGTACATATTAATTCCAAAACGAGTAGAATTTTTGGTCTAGAGATAAATTGTACAAAGACTTGAATTCTAGAAAGTTACTATGTTTCCTTAAACATGTACATACTGCATGAGCAAGTCATTGTACCCTAAAGTTTGCATGTTCTTATCTATAAAATTTCGCTTAGAGACTAGCCTTTTTTTCATCAGAAGATATTACTAGCGTATCATACCACTTCCGTAATTTTAATAGTTTAAAGGATAATAAATTTCCCATGTTATCGCTGCTAAACAGTCACTGGCAGTTCATTACAACTAACTTTAACCTCAAAACCAAAAGCGAAAGTGGTTGAATCTTGTGAAGAAATAACGAATAATATTTAAAGGACCATACGAAAAATTAATCGATGTTTCTTGACTTCATGCCTCACAGTTAGGTAAGGGAGAGATTTCTTCAAATGACAAAACAAAAATGTTTTATAAGCGATAATGTTATTAAAACTCCATTAAACATTAATTCCAAAACGAGTAGAATTTTCGGTTTAGAGATGAATTGTAAAAAGACTTTTATAATGAAGATTTGAAGTCTGGATAGTTACTATGTTTCCTTAAACATATACATACTGCTTGAGTTGCAAGACATTGTACCCGAAAGTTTGCCTGTTTTTATCTATAACATGTTATTCAAAGACTAACTAGTGTTTTCATCAAAAGATAATACTAACGTATCATACCAATTCCGTATTTTTAATAGTTTAAAGGATACTCATTTTTTTATGTTATCAACGAGAACTCGCTGTTAAAAAGTAATTGTCCGTTCATTACAACTAACTTTAACCTGAAAACTAAAAACGAAATTGGTGAATCTTGTGAACAACTAATGAATAATGTTTAAAACATCGTTCGCAAAATTTTAATTGAGAAAAATTAATCGATGTTTCTTGACTTGATATCTCACAATTCGGTAGCTGAGAGATTACTTCAAATGACAAAACGAAATAATTTTCTAAGCTATAGTATTATTACAGCACCAGTAAAAATTATTTCCAAAACGAGCAGAATTTTTTTAAAAAGATAATTTAAAAAAAGACTTTTATAATGAAGATTTGAAGCCTCGAAAGTTAATGTTTCCTTAAACATGTACACAAAGCGGGAGCTACAAGTCATTGTAATCAAAGCTTTCCCATTATCTATATCACGTCGTTTAAAGACTAGCTGACTAGCTTCCTTTTTTACCATTATATA
>CM063497.1:24060632-24080632 GCA_032207245.1 Pardosa pseudoannulata
TCTAAAATAAATTGGTATAAATATACTTAATATTACAATGAAAAATACTCTTGTCTTCAAAACATTTCGAATCCTCCCCTTCCCCCCCTTTCGAGCGTTTAATGCCATTATTTCAAGCCCTACTTTCCCCTTAAGAGCAGGCAATTGAATTTATCCATTTATCACCTAATAAATAGGTAGCATTATGACGTTATTATTTTAACCATCTAATATAATCATTATATAAGACATAAATTAGACCAATAATTTTATGTGGCAGCGAGACGTGGGCGATGAACAAAACTGAAGAGAACAGGCTCCTAATTTTTGAAAGAAAAGTTTTAAGATGCATTTTTGGAGCAGTGAAAGAAAACAACGTCTGGAGAAGTTTATACAATCATGAAATTTACATAAAATTTAGACAGCCTAACATCTTAAGAGTCATAAAGTCCTACAGAATCAGATGGCTGGGACACATCTTTCGAAAAGAGGACCAAGAGCCTGTTAAAAAATTGACGTTTTCAAAGTTTGAGGGTAAACGCAAACGAGGAAGACCACCAATAAGGTGGATGGATTTTGTTGAGAGCGATTTGAGAGTACTGGGCATTAATAGGTGGAGAAACATCGCGTCAAACCGTGCTGAATGGTTAGATTTTGAGACGAGAGCTAATGAGACCGGGACCTACAGCTTAAAGCCGATTCCGAACGGCTACGAACATCCATGCCACTGTGGGATTCGAACCCACGAACTCCGGTACCGAAGGCCAGCACCCTAAACAATCGGCCATCGTTCGGCCCCGTGCTGAATGGAGAAAGCTGACAGAGAAAGCCTTGGCCTCCAGTAGGCTGTAGTGCTGCTAAAGAAGAAGAATATAATCATTTCTTATTTTAAATTATTTAAATATCGTCTGCATTATTTTCATACGTTTTATCAATGAACTTAGATATTACGTCAATAATTTTCTTTTATATTTGGCTTAAATGATAGATTAGGTACATATGTGATAGTTTTAAATATAATCATCGATTAATATTTCTTGCAAGACAAATCTCAGCCGAAAAACAAACTATTTTTTTACCTGCCTCATAGGGTACTTTACAATTCTGGAAAATTAAAAATTTTTCTGATCCCGTCATATGACGGGCTATATGCTAGTGCTGAATAAGACATAAGGCTATTTTTCCAGCTGTGAACCTAGTGTTAAAATTTTTCTATGATAAAAATGTTTGATGGAGTTTGGATAAAATTATTATGAAAAAATTTATTAGAAAAGTAATTTTCCAATCCTGATGTAAAGATAATTTATATGCAAAAGGATTTACAATATAAAAATAAGTGTCATTTTTTGTTTCTGAAAATACGCTTTTTATGTAATAAATTTCCATTCTTATATTTCAAAGATATTTGAATTTTTTATTGTTAATGCTCAGAAGAGGTGATAGAGTGCTAAGGAATATTTATAATATATTTATAATATATGCAAAAGGATTTACAATATAAGAAATAAGTGTCAATTTTTGTTGCTAAAAATACGCTTTTCATCTAACAAATGTCCATTCTTATATTTCAAAGATATTTGAATTTTTTTATTGTTAATATTCAAAAGATGTGATAAAGTGCTGAATAATATTTATAATATATTTATAACATATGCAAAAAGATTTACAATATAAAAATAAATGTCATTTTTTGTTGCTGAAAGTACGATTTTTATGTAATAAATTTCCATTCTTATATTTCAAAGGCATTTGAATTTTTTTATTGTTAATGCTCAGAAGAGGTGATAGAATGCTGAGGAATATCTATAATATATTTATAATATATGCAAAATTAATTACAATATAAGAAATACGTGTCACTTTTTGTTGCTGAAAATACACTTTTTATCTAATAAATTTCCATTCTTATATTTCAAAACTATTTGAATTTTTTTATTGTTGATACGCAGAAAAGGTGATATAGTGCTGAGCAATATTTATAATATATTTAAAATATATGCAAAAGGATTTACAATATAAGAAATAAGTGTCACTTTTTGTTGCTAAAAATACGCTTTTTATGTAATAAATTTCCATTCTTATATTTCAAAGGCATTTAAATTTTTTTATTGTTAATGCTCAGAAGAGGTGATAGAGTGCTGAGGAATATCTATAATATATTTATAATATATGCAAAAGGATTTACAATATAAAAATAAGTGTCATTTTTTGTTGCTGAAAGTACAATTTTTATGTAATAAATTTCCATTCTTATATTTCAAAGATATTTGAATTTTTTTATTGTTTATATTCAAAAGATGTGATAGACTGCTAAGCAATATTTATAATATATTTATAACATATGCAAAATGTATTTACAATATAAAAATAAGTGTCATTTTTTTGTTGATGAAAGTACGATTTTTATGTAATAAATTTCCATTTTTATATTTCAAAGATATATGATTTTCTTATTGTTGATATTCAAAACATGTGATAAAATGCTGAGCAATATTTATAATATATTTATAACATATGCAAAAGGATTTACAATATAAAAATAAGTGTCATTTTTTTGTTGCTGAAAGTACGATTTTTATGTAATAAATTTCCATTCTTATATTTCAAAGGCATTTGAATTTTTTTATTATTAATTCTCAGAAGAAGTGATATAGTGCTGAGCAATATTTATAATATATTTAAAATATATGCATAAGGATTTAGAATATAAGAAATAAGTGTCATTTTTTGTTGCTGAAAATACGCTTTTTATGTAAAAAATTGCTATTCTTATATTTTAAAGATCCTTAAATTTTTTTATTGTTAACGCTCAGAAGAGGTGATAGAGTGCTGAACAATATTTATAACATATTTAAAATATATGCTTAAGGATTTACAATATAAGAAATAAGTGTCACTTTTTGTTGCTAAAAATACGCTTTTTATGTAATAAATTTCCATTCTTATATTTCAAAGGCATTTGAATTTTTTTTTGTTAATTCTCAGAAGTGATATAGTGCTGAGCAATATTTATAATATATTTAAAATATATGCAAAAGGATTTACAATATAAGAAATAAGGGTCACTTTTTGTTGCTGAAAATACGCTTTTTATCTAATAAATTTCCATTCTTTTACACTATATTGACAATGATGACTGGTCACTTGCAATTTATACATTTTGTTGAATATCTAGAAAAATACACAAGAAATGATCCTGAAACCTAAGGCTTGTAAACAGGATGGTAGTCGTCATATATTTCAGTTAAGAATTTTTCTCGAAACCCTACAGGGAACGGTCAACAAATTGTAGAAAAACGAATATGTTTTGGATAACCCTGTAAAAAGCAATGTATGAAAAGCGTTGAAACTTTAGCACATGATTAGGATGCTTTTTGTAATAATCAGTGTTTATTGTTATGAGGATAGTTACTTACTGTGGCAAAAAAGTTTGAAGAACTTAACGATAATTTCGACGTAGCTAAGAAAACGTTGAATTATCTTTGTAAATGAATTCAACGTGGTTTTAATTTGTATTCACAGTATCGGGAGATTTTAGAGAAGTATGGAGATAAATCCTTTAGCGTGTACCAGATAATTCTCAACCAAAAAACAAACCATTTTTTTTTTTTTTTTTTTTTTTTTTTTTTTTCGAACGCTGGCCGATTGGTTAGGGCGCTGATCGTCGGTACCGGAGTTCGTGGGTTCGAATCCCACTATGGCATGGATGTTCGTAGCCGTTCGGAATCGGCTTTAAGCAGTAGGTTCCGGTCTCATTAGCCCTCGTGTGTAAAACAGTAGACCGTAGCGCTCCAAACCAAACCAAACCAAGCCATTTTTTTTACCTGCCTTATAGAGTCCTGACATAAGACAGGCTAGCTACTAGTTCTTTATACTGGCCTTTACTCTGTAGGTTGCTGTTCGTTTCGAACCTTTGTTGTGATGTCATTTTGATGTCAGCTTGCGGACATTATGTGAACAAATGATCAAGTTGACGTCAAAGTGACGTCACAACGAACGTTCTACCAGACGAGCAAAGTCCAGAGTAAGCCCCACTGTTGTAAATTTTTCCTTTTAAGTTATTCGAAATGTTCCCGTTAATATTCACATGAATCATTCACAATAAACAGAATCAAAAATCCTTGAAACTATTCACAATGTTTAAAATACCTCATACATAAAAATATATGATAATTGTACACAAATGCATCCGCGGTGTTACCTAAAATTGTAAATAAATATTTAAACTTTCAGCAATGAAGAGTGAAATGAAGCTCTTCAGACACAATTTCTCGTACCATTGACCTGGATTGGAGTTACCCTGTTTTAATCTGACAGGTAAGGCTTGAAAAAATTTCATCGGCTTCAAAATCTTCTTATGAAATGCTTATAACTGCTGTTTAGTTAAGATTACCTATTCAGTGAATCTACGCAATCTATAATCTGTTACACTAATCACTAAATTCTATATTCTTTCAACTGTTAAACAATTATGAGATTGCGTAATAGGAAATCTTTATCCCTCTACAGAACTTCTTTGAAAGTAACAGTTTTTTCTACTGAGGAGACTTTAAAAATACAATTTTAAAATAGTAGAACTTTAAAACTGGTTGCTAAAAATCGGTGCTTATTTCAATTTTTTTTAAAACCACTGTCGCACATAAGTGTAATTTCAAAGAATAGAAGAAATGTGCCTTAATGTTTAATACAATATCTGTCGTGTAGTTTTAATTAAATTTAGGTATATATCTATGATCAAATTTATAGTGGTTATTATTTTGTTAGTCAAAAAGACTAAATTTTATTTGGGTTGCGTTGTGTAGATTATTAAAGTTTAAATTCAAACACAGGTTCTGAGATACTACAGACTTAAATTAAAAAAACTAATCAGCTAAATTAAGAGTTATTAAAATCAAACATTACGCTCTTAAATTAAACACATACAAGGTTGATAGTTTAAAATAAAATTAAGCAAATTTATTCTTATGTTATATACATGTCTATATACAAAAAACAATTTGATTTAAACTTCATAAAATTTGCTTGCCCAAACTTTTTACTAGGTGCTACATTATTTAAGATTTAACACTAAAAATATCCTAACCTTTAAGGAAAAAAATAAAGAAAAGAGGACCTAATCTCAAATTCAAATATTTATAATAAGTACCTTTGTGGATTTATTTGGTGTGCCAGGACGTTTTGCACAAGGTTGATAGTTTAAAATAAAATTAAGCAAATTTATTCTTATGCTATATACATGTCTACTTACAAAAACAATTTGATTTAAACTTCATAAAATTTGCTTTTCCAAACTTTTTACTAGGTGCCACATTATTTAAGATTTAACATTAATAATATCCTAACCATTAAGTAAAAAAAAATAAAGAAAAGAGAGGACGTAATCTCAAATTAAAATATCTATAAGTACCTTTGTGGATCTATTTGGTGTGCCAGGGCGGTAATCAGTTTGGACGCTCTTGGTGAATCGATGTAGACACTTTGCGCGTATTCTGGATTGGTGGGATGACAATGTTGACTTTAGTCTCACCGCTGGTCTGGGGCCTTCTAAATAAATTGGGGTGATTCTGAAATGCGGATGCTCTGGAACACTTCTGGTTGTGGCGAAATGTCGGAATCGTCAGTTTTTCTCTCTTGGACCCAACTCTTCCTTTGGATCCCGAACTCTATCCTCGAGTCCTGAACACTTACTGTCGAAATCTGCTCCACGACCACCGAATTCATACTCCTTCTTGACTTTTCTTTATTTTATATTGTTTTCATCTCTGTCCTTCCTTACTTCTCTTCGTCCAATCAGCCGAGCTGTATATATCAATAAGTCTCCTTTTCTCCGCCTTGAAACCGCAAACATGGGGAAAACCTTACCCCTTCAAATTGGGCACTGTCCCTTAGGGACTCATACATAACTCCACAAAGGTACATTCTTATTTAGTGTCATGTACGGAGACGGGATTCTAATCTGGGACTGAGATCAGAACCACTCCCGAGAATCCCGCACACGACGAAAAAATCCGCTCAATTAATTTTTATGGGTACTCTCTCCTTTACAAAAGATGTGATGAGGTCAGATTTAGATCCCAAGCATGTCATTTCTCGTTTTATTTATATCAATTATATTAATTAATCAATTATATTAATTATAAAATACATTAATTATCAATTATATTACTGATCTAAATCGGCTCACCACAATATCTACTTGAAATATAAATTTCGAAAATTTCACTGTTGACTGCAGTTCACTCAAGCACACTTTAACCCTTTGAAGATCCCGATTATAAATTATTTGGTATTTAATGCAATTAGATTATAAATTTTATCTATGAACCTTATAAATTTGAAATATATGAAAAAAGTATTTTTACATTCCTTGTGGGGGTGGCGAGATTAAGAGAGGGTGAAATTGTGAAACACTCAACTTGTTCAGCAGGAGAATGTTTCTTTCTTAACACTTTACTTAAACTAAGAGAGCAATCAATAATTACGCTTAAAATAATGTAATTAATAAATAGCTAAAAATTATAAATATTGTTTTAGATAAGTATTTTTTATATGAGAACTCTTGCTAGTTCTCTTGATAGTTCCATGTAAAGCAAATTCAAAAAATCATATTTCAAAGAGAAATACATTAATTGTAGTGATACCATCTAGTTATAATTTAAAATGCCAAAAACAAAGATATATATATATATATATATATATATATATATATATATATATATATATATATATATATATATATATATATATATATATATATATATGTTTGAAACCGAAAAAAGTTCTAACAAGTGGTTTCACTCCAAAACCACTGTCCTTAAAAGGGTTAAGGGGGTTCCCATACAATTATTAGCATATATCAAGTCATAAGACGGGATCAGTAAAATTTTTAATTTTCCAGAATTGTAAAGTACCTTATGAAGCAATTAAAAAATGGTTTGTTTTCTGGCTGAGAATTATCTGGTACATGCTCAATAATTTGTTTATCTTCACACTCCTCTAAAGTCTCCGGATACTGTGAATGCAGTTTAGAATCACGTTGAATTCATTTAGAAAGATAATTCAAAGTTTTCGTAGCTACGTCGAAATTACCATTATGTTCTTCCCATTTTTTTTTTTTGCCACAGTATTTAATAGAAGTGAAGGAATGAAACTATCATTTCCTCTACACCCTGGTGGTAGATGCAATTAGTTGCTAATACCGGTGATTAAATTTTCATTGCAACAAAAAAGTATCCGGATTCAATTTAAAACTATCACATATGTACCTAATCTATTATTTAAGCCAAATATAAAAATATTTACGTAATATCTAAGTTCAACGATAAAACGTATGAAAACAATGCACACGATATTTAAACAATTTAAAATAAGAAATGATTAAATGAGATGATTAAAGGAATGACGTCATAATGCTAGAAAAAAATGTTATTTTTACCTATTATGTGACAAATTGATAAATTTAATCTCCTGCTCTTAACCGGGGAAAATAAAGCTTTAAATAATGGCATTAAATGCTAGAAAAGGGAGGAAGGGGTGGATTTCGAACGTTGCTAACCCTAACTCATCAAAAATCCAATATGGATGCCTCTATCCATTCCAGGTCCATCCACTTAATATATTCAAGGACAGATAGGCAGATAACTCAGGCTATTATTATATAGGGTATGTAAAAATTTGATTTAGTTTGGGTGTCAACATTATGGTTATATTTTATTTCATCTCGAGTAGTCATTAAACCATGACATATTATTCATATGGGAAAAGATATCTTCTGTTTGGCAGAGGTTAGATATCAAATCACTTCCGTGCAGACCTCCACCAAGAAAAAGTTAATGAGTAGGAACACAATATTGTGATTATCGGTGGTATGATATTTTGTAATCCAACATTACACAATTGAAAAATCTTATCTCATTATCATACTTTGATATACTGTGGACTCCGATTAATTTGGAATACCGTGATTTTGATACAAAAATAACCGATTGATAACAATAAATGGTATGCAAAATTAAATAAATTTATCCCCCCCTTTAATTCCCACGTACTAAATTTCAAAATAAAATAAAAAACTCACCTTATATTATGTACTATATATTATCGTTTAAAACATAAGAATTGTATGCATAATTTAAAATAATGATCAATTTTTGACTGTCTACAATTTTTTCTAATGAGCTCATTGATAAATTGTTCTTAACCCACATTGGACCGCTGTCCTATAAACAGTCATCGGAGCAGTGTTGTACACCACGTTTCAACACTTTCAGTGCAATTCAGAGTCTGAGAAATGTTTAACTGCACTGCAGCTTTGCGTTGTCTCAATTTTGCTAACCTGTCATAACGATTTAAAATTTCGATATTTTGTTTTAAAGTTAAATCATTTCGCTTTCTGGCTTCCATATCGACAAGCCGCTTGTAAGAGAACAAGGCATAAATTGTGGAGGCGCTTCTTCTCAGTTCCTATAAGAATGTTTTGACTTCTGCTTACCTGACAACCCTTGACCACCAGCAGGGTGTACGAATTTCTGAAAAATTCCAGAACCGTGTAATACCCTAATAATTTGATCATTCTCAATTTCCCTAGGTGGAAGAGGGAGAATTCTCGGAAATTAAAACAGCAGCGAAGGGAAAGAAAAGATTGGGTTCCTTCTGAATACATTGTGAATATTCCTTTGCCAGTTAAAATGAGGTTCGAAAACTGATAACATTAACCGATGTAACGATCCCATAAAGCGATCATTTTAACATACAAATGAATAGAGAAAATCGGGACCAAGTGATTTCGATAACAATAAGCGATTGATAACATTAACCGCGATCAAATTAAGCGGAGTCCACTGTAAATACTTGACAGCCAAAATATGATTGCCAAAACTCTTAACGATGTTAAAGTACCCATTACAAATTTATTCATTAGAAAATATATTAAAACTGAAAGTTAAAGCCGCATTTTTATTCCCAGAAAATAATTATTCGAGACACGCCACAAACACTATTATTAGACATAATTAGTTCCCTGTAGACTCGATATACATCCTTTACAGCACCGATTCCAATTTAATCGAGAATGGATTGTACTTCGAGATATAAGAACACGAAGAAGGAAAAATATATGAATAAAGTTAAAAGCTAAACATGTTCTTTCACAGGGAAAAAATATTTTAAAACTGATGTCACGAAAAGGTTAGTCGAATTCAGGCCTAGAAGTTTACGGGGATTTAAAAGCAATAATGGTTTTGTAAAATGGATAATTGATTATTACATTCAATTATAGGTTTTCAGAATAATTTAGTACTCTAATGTCAAGTTTTGAAAATTTTTTTTTAATAATTTACATAATTATTAATCATTATAGTATAACACGTTGTTACATAATTTGATGTAATAACGTGCTGCTTAATTTATCAAACTATAGTATTAAAATAATATATTAAATCTTACTTTTTATTTGTGAAATGAAAACCGTTCAATAAAAAAACTAAAAATAGAATTGTAGTACAACAGCTTGCAATATACACTCACTTCCAAAAGTTAAGCACAAAAATGTAAAATGAAAAAAAAAAATCAACAAATACTGCTTTGATTGACACAAAATTCGACAGGAAAGTCGCATATATATGTATGCATGAAACAAAACCAATAATTATATACAGAAATGAAAATAATATTAAATTTTTGTAAGTTATCAGATAATGACATACTGGCGACTTAAACAGAATTATGAATAAAGTGAAAATAAACAGCAGAAAATGAAAAAAAAGGACATTAATACGGTATGTGATCCCCCCTCATCTGTATACAAAGTTTACACCTTGTGACCATGCTTTCAATTAGGTGGTCAACCACCGCAGAATTAAGCAATCTCCATTCTTCTTGTAGAGCAGTTTCCAGCTCAATAAGAGTGGCTAGCGGTGGAAGTGAAGATACAGCAGGGCCGAGAGCATTCCAAAGATTTTTAATGGGATTAAGGTCAGGCGAGTATGCTGGCCATGCCATACATGCAATCCCTTCACTCTCCAGGTAGTCATCGACGATGTCAGCTCTATGGGGACGTGCGTTATCGTCCATTAAAACAAAATTAGGGCCAACTGATGTAGCGTAAAATCACAAAATGGGTTCTAGGACTTCATCTCGATATTGGACAGCCGTCACAGAACCCCGTTTAAAGATGTGCAGGTCGGTGCGGTATCCTAATAAAATCCCTGCCCACACCATAATGCTTCCTTCGCGAAATGCGTGATGTTCGGTGATGTTTTGGGGCTGAATGCGTGTTTCTTGTTCATGGTATATCCTTATACGCTTGTCACTTGACTCCAGAGTAAATCTTGACTCATCACTAAACATGACATTGCCCCCACTCAGACACAGTCCAATTGACATGTTCCAGGCATCACTTTAATCCTGCCTCTTTTGATTGGGTCGATAGAAAAACACAAACTCGAGGTACCCGAGAGTACAGTTCACTTGTAAGTAATCTTCGGCTTATAGTAGCTGAAGATATCGTCTTGCCAATTGACTCTGTAACCATAGATGTCACACGTGTGGAGCTAGCTCTGTGATTTAGCTTCGCTAAAATAGCGATATATAGATCTTCCGCGGAGATTGTGACCCTTGGGAGATGGTCTACGGGATTTCAGACAACTATCTGTGTGGTTTCAAATTGTTTCCATAAACATGAAATTATAGAACGATGAACGCCGAAGAAAAGAGCAACATGCATGATCGAATGTTTTGCTGACTGTCCTGCTCCGCTGGTGTGCTGAACCCCACAGCACACCAGAGCTCAGAATCTTTTATTCGTCTACTGAAAGTCATAGAAACACATATGTCTTGAAAACAAATTGTACGAAAGTTTTAATACCTTCTATCAGCACTTACAATCAACTTCTGTAACTCTTCATAAAGCGAGCATCTTATAAGACTGACCTTTTTGCACATTTCCCTCATTATCCCTCATTTTTCGCGGTTAACCGCGAAAAATGAGGGATGTTAATGGGGACCAGATCCTTCCGAGAAAACTGAAAAACCGCGAAGTAGGATTTGCCCTTAAGAATTTTCGTGTATGCGGGTACACGAATGTTTTAAATATTCAAACAGTATTTATACTTTAACACATTTAAGACAAAAATTACAACAGTATCCGTATTTACTTAAACGTGCCAGTGCTAATTATTAAGGTTAATTATAAAAATTTATAGAGTAATAAACGTCAATAAACATTGAATTCTGAGAGAAGCGAAGAGTCTTGTTGGTGGAGGAGTGGTTCTCACTTGACTCGTAGAAGTTCTAGACTTCCTCGGAGAATATTCTGCTGGAGGTGCTGTAGGTAGAGACTAGGCTTTACCTTGGAGAGAAACAGGGTGATGGGTAGTCGTTGTCTTTGTTTGTCCTTTTCTTTCAAAATTCCATGTACAAGGATATAACCCCTTCAACGCGATTGCTGAACTCGACAGCTCTAACCATATTGTCGTCAATGTCTTGTGCAAATTCTTTCCATGTTGCACAATTGTTGCAGAATCTCTAGGGTAAGGCCCCACTTTTCAGTTTGTTCTCCGTCTTGCTTTTCATTTTCTTCCTCACTTGCAGACTTTGTCATCTCAGGTATGTGGTATGTACTCTGAATCAACTCATCTCAACTCTTGTTTGTCATGCCGGTATCCTTCTCTCTCGCGCATCAACAAGAATCAACTCTCCTTTCCACAATGTGGCTGTCGACATGGTTGTTTTATTTCATTTTTATTTTTTGATGAATAGTTTGGAAAAATCATCGAAGCACTGAAGCCTCAAAATATGAAGCCCAAAGTGGCGGGGGAACACTGTAGTCCGTTGAAATAAACTAGAGATTGCACATTAGACGAAAAAAAAACGATCGGTTAATTTGCCGTCGACGATAGCTCTGCATCCGTCTGGTGCCACTGGAGCTAAGCGGAAATTTATCCGTCGTCTCGAAATAGAGGTCTATGCAATCCAATGAACGTTTGCCCACACAGCGGTTTTTTCTACCATTTGCATTGGAATTTCGTTGTGAATATGAATAGTTCCGTGAACACAAACGTTATTGATAATGAAATTAGTACACGAGAGTTCTGTTTTATGGGATAAAACTCTGGAAATTTTTAAAGACAAAAACGCTACTTGTAAAACTTGGCATGAAGTTTGCTCTTAATTTCGAAGCGATTTCGATCAATTGGAAGAAAAAGATAGAAAAGAATTTGGTAACCATATTTTTTCACATACCTATACACCCAGTGGCAGAATACTTTTTAATAGTTTGTAACGGAAGTTGGGTCTCGTAAAAATGGTCTGCAGAATAATAGTACGCGACTTTAAAAATTTTCGTACTTTTGCTTATTAATTTAACATACGGCTTTTCATAACTGTTTCCTATAGAATTAAGGATTGTAAATATTTTTAGAATTTAAACATAAACGGTATAAATACGAATTGCAAATTTTTAGCGAAAGAAATATCGATATGAATAAATTTCGATTAGTTGAGTATTGGACATATCAATATTTTCTCACACTCGCAGCTAAAATGCCGAATTTTTGAAGTTCCGGACAAATGTAAGGAATGTCCGCCTCTTTAGAGTGGGTCCTTCTCTGTAGCAGCTTAAGTTTTACACTGCTTAAGACTACGGCGACGGAAATTTTCCGCCCTGTGTGTAAACAATGCTGTCAAAATTGCTTCAACTCCTAACAGATTTAAAAAGAAATGATTAGCAAACAGCTTCAGATAGTTTCAGACAAAGAGAAAAACAACTGTTGGGTTGAAGTACATCGTTACTTACACCGTCAGACGACCAAGGTTGTCTACCACCAGCAATTGCTATTCATTTCCATAAACTGACAGAGCCACGAGTTCCTTAACCCGGTCCATTAGCAACAACCACTTTGAACATACAAGAGAAAACCTAAACATTTTCTCGGACTCAACAAATTTAAAAAAAAAAAATAAATGTTCTCCAAAGGAATGTCTCTTTTACCAATGTTTCAAAGAAGAACTGCCGTGTATAACCTACAATTACATCGGACTTTATTTTGAAAACAAAATTGTCAAAATTGCTTCAACTCCTAATAGACTTAAAAAGAAATAATCAGCAAACTTCTTCAGATAGTTTCAGACAAAGAGAAAAACAACTGTTAGGTTGAGGCACATCGTTATTTACACCGTCAGAAGACCGGGGTTGTCTACCTCCAGCGATTGCTATTCATCTCCAAAAACTGACAGAGCCACGAGTTTCTTAACCTTTCCCTTATCAGCAACGAGTTTGAATATTTAAGAAAAAAATACCTAAACAAATTCTCGGACTCACCACATTTTTTTTAAAAATCAAATGTCATCCAAAGGGAACTCTCTTGTACTAGTGTTACATAGAAGAATTGGCTTATATAACTTAAAATTACAGCAAACAAAGCTGTCAAAATTGCTTCAACTCCTAATAGACTCAAGAAGAAATGATTAACAAACGGCTTCAGATAGTTTCAGACAAAGAGAAAAAACAACTGTTAGGTTGAAGCACATCGTTACTTACACCGTCAGACGACTGGGGTTGTCTACCTACAGCGATTTCTCTTCATCTCTAAGCACTGACAGAGCCACGAGTTTCTAACCTTTCCATTATCATCAACGAGTTTGAATATTTAAGAAAAAATATCTAAACAAATTCTCGGACTCACCACATTTTTTTTTAAAAATCAAATGTCATCCAAAGGGAACTCTCTTGTACCAGTGTTACATAGAAGAATTGGCTTATATAACTTAAAATTACAGCAAACAACGCTGTCAAAATTGCTTCAACTCCTAATAGACTCAAGAAGAGAAATGATTAACAAACGGCTTCAGATAGTTTCAGACAAAGAGAAAAAACAACTGTTAGGTTGAAGCACATCGTTACTTATACCGTCAGACGACTGGGGTTGTCTACCTACAGTGATTTCTATTCCTTTCCATAAACTGACAGAGCCAGGTGTTTCTTAACCTTTCCATTATAAACAACGAGATTGAACATTCAAGAAAAAATTCCTAAACAAATTCTCGGACTCACTACATTTTTAAAAAAAACCAAAGGTCCTCCAAAGGAGTGTCTCTTTTACCAATGTTTCATAGAAGAATTGGCTTACATAACTTACAATTACATCTGACTCTGTTTTGAATGAAAACAACGCTGTCAAAATTGCTTCATCTTCTAATAGACTTAAAAAGAAATAATCAGCAAACTGCTTCAGATAGTTTCAGACAAAGAGAAAAACAACTGTTAGGTTGAGGCACATCGTTATTTACACCGTCAGAAGACCGGGGTTGTCTACCTCCAGCGATTGCTATTCATCTCCAAAAACTGACAGAGCCACGAGTTTCTAACCTTTCCATTATCAGCAACGAGTTTGAATATTTAAGAAAAAATACCTAAAGAAATTCTCAGACTCACCACATTTTTTTTTTAAATCAAATGTCCTCCAAAGGGAACTCTCTTGTACCAGTGTTACATAGAAGAATTGGCTTATATAACTTACAATTACAGCAAACAAAGCTGTCAAAATTGCTTCAACTCCTAATAGACTTAAAAAGAGAAATGATTAGCAAACGGCTTCAGATAGTTTCAGACATAGAAGAAAACAACTGTTAGTTGAGACACATCGTTATTTACACCTTCAGAAGACTGAAGTTTTCTACCTACAGTGATTTCTATTCATCTCCATAAACTGACAGAGCCAGGCGTTTCTTAACCTTTCCATTATAAACAACGAGATTAAACATTGAAGAAAAAATGACTAAACGAATTCTCGGACTCACCACATCTTTCTTAAAAATCAAATGTCATCCAAAGGGGTGTCTCTTTCACCAATATTACATAGAAGAATTGGCTTACATAACTTACAATTATATCTGACTCTGTTTTGAATGAAAACAATGATGTCAAAACTGCTTCATCTCCTAATAGACTTAAAAAGAAATAATCAGCAAATTTCTTCAGATAGTTTCAGACAAAGAGAAAAACAACTGTTAGGTTGAGGCACATCGTTATTTACACCGTCAGAAGACCGGGGTTGTCTACCTCCAGCGATTGCTATTCATCTCCAAAAACTGACAGAGCCGCGAGTTCCTTAACCCGGTCCATTAGCAACAACCAGTTTGAACATACAGGAGAAAACCTAAACATTTTCTCCAACTCACTATTTTTTTTTAAAAAAGTCAAATCATTAACATTCATATCTCATCCCCCCTTTCTAGTTATCTGACGCCATTAAGAGAGAAAAAGAGTTGGAAGCCGTGCTTTCGATTTTTTTCCCCTCCGCGTGCTGACATACTTTTTGTTTTGACCCCTTTCCCGATTCACGATCACTGTCAGGGCAGCTGAAATCGAATGTCACCCGGGGTTATATTCGAAAGTGTTGATTCTATAATTAGCTCTCTTCTTCGGTTCTACCGTTCATTTTTTTCCCGTTTGTCTTAAATGGTCTTGTAATCCGGTTGGGAACTTTTCCTACTCTGTGCGAGACTGCTTGTCAGTGTCGAATGTTTGTGCCTCGGGTACGCGGGCATATGTGCCCACACACGCACGTTCTCCTCACTGTTTATTATTAACCGAAGTCGCGACAGTTGGTAAATCGAAGAGATTTTCCCTTTCGCTGTGGTCAGTTGCGTCTATTATACTCTAATGACGACAGTACTCAATCAGGAAATCTACCGTCAGTAGTGAAAGGGAAAAACATTGTGTAACTGTTGCAAAAACAAGGCTGTTATGTAATTTAGTTGTATATATTTTTTTCGCATTTTTGAGTTAAAAATATTATGTAGGAATCATATGATTTTCTTTTACACCTACTAAATTATGCGCAATTTTTTATATAGATTGTTGTGACATCGGAATTATCACTGAGGAAATTTACAGTCTATCGTCAATAGTAAAAGGTAGAAAATAGTGTAACTGTAGCAAAAATAAGGCTGTTATATCATATAAATATATAGATTTTTATTCCTTTTCCTGCATTACAAAAATCTTACATAATTTTTATATTGATTGTATGATGAGACATCGGAATTATCACTGAGGAAATTTACCGTCTACCATCAATAGTGACAGGAAAATAACATTGTATAAATGTTGCAAAAACAACACTGTTAAATCATTTAGTTCTACAGTTTTTTATCGTTTTTCTTGCATTAAAAATTTTTATGTAGGCATCACGACTTTCTAGCACACCTACTAAAATATACGCAATTTTTACATTGATTGTATCATGTGACATCGGAATTATTACTGAGGAAAATTACCGTCTGCCGTCAATAGGGAAAGGAAAAACTATTGTTTAACTGTTGCAAAAACAAGGCTATTATATAATTTAGTTTTACAGACTTTTATCACTTTTCTTGCACTAAAAATCTTATGTGGGCATCACAAGACTGTTTTGAATATTCACTAAATTATACGCAATGTTTTATATTGATTGCATGATGTGACATCGGAATTATCACTGAGGAAATTCACCGTCTAACATCAATAGTGAAAAAGAAACATATTGTGTAACTTTTGCAAAAATAAAGCTGCTATACAATGTAATTACATATACTTTGATCCCTTTTCTTGCGTTAAAAAAATCTTATGTGAGCATCACATGACTTTCTTGTATACTTCCTAAATTATACGCAATTTTTTTGTATTGATTGTATGATGTGACATTGGAATTATCACTGAGGAAATTTACAGTCTACCGTCAATAGTGAAAGGGAAATAACATTGTGTAACTTTTGCAAAAAAAGACTGTTATATCATTTAGTTGTATATATTGTTATACTTTTTCTTGCATTAAAAAATCTTATGTGGGCATCACATGACTTTCTGGTACGCCTATTAAAATATACACAATTTTCATATTGATTGTATGATGCGACATCGGAATTATTACTGAGGAAAATAACCGTCCATCGTCAATAGTGAAAAGGAAAACCATTGTTTAACTGTTGCAAAAACAAGGCTGTTATATAATTTAGTTATACAGACTTTTATCACTTTTCTTGCAGTAAAAAATTTTGTGTGGGTATCACATGACTTTCTTGCAAGCCAAATAAATTATTCACATTCTTTTTCATTGATTGAAAGGTGTGCCGTTAGAATTATCACTGAGGAAAATTATCGTCTACTGTCAATATTGAAAGGGAAAAACTATGTATAACTGTTGAAAAAAAAAGGAAAAGCTGTTATATCATTTATTCGTATAGATTTTTAACCATTTTTTTGTATTAATATTTTATATAGGCATCACATATCTTTCTTATACGCCTACTAAATTATACGTAATTGTTACACTGACTGTATGATGTGACATCGGAATTATTACTGAGGAAAATAACCGTCTACCGTCAATAGTGAAAGGGTTAAAAACCATTGTGTAACTTTTACAAAAGCAAGGCTGTTATATCATTTAGTTGTACAGATTTTGATCCCTTTTCTTGCTTTAAAATCATATGTGGGTACCACATGCCATTCTTATGTGCTTACTAAATTATACTCAATTTTTTGTATTGACTGTATGATGTGACATCTGAATTATCACTGAGGAAAAGTACCGTCTACCGTCAATACTAAAAGGGAAAATACCGTATAGCTGTTGCAAAGTAAATAAATAAATAAATAAAGGAAAAGCTGTTATATCATTTATTTGTCTAGATTTTTCAAACATTTTTTTGTATTAATATTTTATATAGGCATCACATATCTTTCTTATACGCCTACTAAATTATACGCAATTGTTATATTGACTGTATGATATGACATCGGAATTATCAATGATGAAAATTATCTTGTACGATCAATATTGAAAGGGTAAAAAAATTGTGTGACTCTTACAAAAGCAAGGCTGTTATATCATTTAGTTGCGTAGATTTTGATCCATTTTCTTGCATTAAAAATCATATGTAGGTATCACGTCTTTCTTATATGCTAAATTATACACAGTTTTTTATACTGATTGTATGATGTGACATCAGAATTATCACTGAGGAAAATTATCATGTATTAAATGTGAAAAGATAAAGCAAATAAAGATGATTTATCTTTTATGAAAATAGAAAACTCGATATCATAAATAACAGCAGTATTAATCCTTTCTTGGGCGGAATCGCATGTCATATAACAAAGAATCAAAGTGGATCCTTCACTACTGATACATTCACGAAATCAGCGATGGTTAAGTAAGATGTAAAAACACTATGAAGATAACACTCTAGTACTTCTAAAACTGTCTTATAAAAGCTCTTCGACATGCACCAAGGTTGATGACTGGTGACTTTTTGAGAAGATGTTCTTGATTTTCTAATAGTTGTTTTATTTACAATTTTCGAATACAGATTAAAGCTTTAATCCTCGTGTTGCAGAAAGTAGACCGTAGCTCTTCAAACCAAACCAAACCAGATTAAAGCGAGGTAATAACAAGGGGTACATTGGGATGGTACAGCCTCTTAAAGTTAAAAAATCATAAAAGTCTAGTTAAATTCTATGAATTTATAGAAAATTAATTCATTTTATTTTGTTATGCAATATCTATATTCACGAAATCAACCATGGTTTAGTAAGATGTAAAAACCCTATGAAGATAACACTCTAGTACTTCTAAAATGACTTATAAAAGCTCTTTGACATGCACCAAGGTTGATGACTGGTGACTTTTTGAGAAGATGTTCATGATTTTCTATTAGTTGTTTTATTTACAAGCCTCGATTGCAGATTAAAGCTTTAACCCTCATATGCAAAAAAGTAGACTGTAGCGCTCCAAATCAAACCAGATTAAAGCGAGGTTATAACAAGGGGTACATTGGAGTGGTACAGCCTCTTAAAGTTAAAAAAAATCATAAAAATCTAATTAAATTCTATGAATTTATACAGAAATAATTCATTTTATTTTGTTATGTAAAATCTGAATTCTTTAAATCAGCGATGGTTTAGTAAGATGTAAAAACATTATGAAGATAACACTCTAGTACTTCTAAAACTGACTTATAAAAGCTCTTCATGCTCCAAGGTTGATGACTGGCGACTTTTTGAGAAGTTGTTCCTGATTTTCTAATAGTTCTTTTATTTACAAGTTTCGAATACAGATTAAAGCATTAACCCTCGTGTTGCAAAAAGTAGACTTTTGCTTTCCAAACGAAACCAGATTAAAGCGAGGTAATAACAAGAGGTACGTTAAGATGGTACAGCCCTTTAAAGTTAAAAGATCATAAAAGTCTAGTTAAATTCTATGAATTTATAGAGAAATAATTTTTTTACTTTGCAATGCAAAATCTAAATTAAAAAAATTAACGATGATTTAGTAAGATGTAAAAACACTATGTAGATAACACTTTAGTACTTCTAAAAATGACTTATAAAAGCTCTTCATGCACCGAGGTTGATTACTGGTGACTTAGAAGATGTTCCTGATTTTCTACTAGTTGCTTTATTTACAAGTCTCCATTGCAGATTAAATCCTTAACCCTCGTGTTACAAAAAGTAGACTGCAGTTCTCCAAACCAAACGAGATTAAAGCGAGGTAATAACAAGAGGTACATTTCGAATGTATAGCCACATAAAGTTAAAAAAATCCTAAAAGTCTAGTTAAATTCTAAGAGTTTAAAGAAAATAATTAATTTTATTTTGTTATGTAAAATCTGAATTCACGAAATGAACGATGATTTAGTAAAATGTAAAAACACAATGAAGATAACACTCTGGTACTTCTAAAAAGTACTTAAAAAAGCTCTTCATGCTCCAAAGTTGATTATTGGTGACTGTTTGAGAAGATCTTCCTGATTTTCTATTAGTTGTTTTATTTACAAGTTCCGAATACAGATTAAAGCTTTAACCCTCGTGTTGCAAAAAGTAGACTGTAGCGTTCCAAACCAAACCAGAATAAAGCGAGGTAACAACATGGGTTGCATTGGGATGGTATAGCCTCTTAAAGTAAAAAAAATCATAAAAGTCTTGTTAAATTCTAAAAGTTTATAGAAAAATAATTCATTATATTTTGCTATGCAAAATC
>CM063497.1:24083132-24115632 GCA_032207245.1 Pardosa pseudoannulata
GATTCAATTGTGAATCTAAACCTGTCTCGTATCAACTTAATTACGTACACAAAATTTCATCCGAATCTGTGAATCAGTTTAGGAGGAGTTCTATCGCAAACACCTGGACGGAAGAATTATATATATATATACATATATATATACATATATACATATATATATATATATATATATATATATATATATATATATATATAATGTCAGGTTTAAAAATGGGGTTAAGAATTAAGTTAATTATAATTAAAAATAGTTAGAACTTATTAACGACAACGTAATGGGAGAAAGACATACCCTCGAACGGAACTATACATAGTGAAGAAGCCGACGCGGAAGTAGACATAAGAATTTTGCTTAGGTAGCAACGCCAAACGAGCCAGTTCTGAGCGGGAACACGGGCTAATAACATCCTCCACGCTTGTCGTGGCAAAATATGAGAACAAAGGATATCTAAATGGCATAGCCATGGACTGAAGAATTACAATAATCAGTGTTTTATATATGATATATATATATATATATGCATATATATACATATATACATATATATATATATATACATAAATATATATATATATACCTATATACATATATATGTATATATACATATATATGTATATATATATATATATATATATATATATATATATATATATATAATATATATATATATATATATATATATAATATATATATATATATTGTGTGTGCGTATATATATGTATATATATATATATATATATATATATATATATATACATATATATATATACACACACACACATATATATATATACGTATATATATATGTATATATATATGTATATATATACATACATACATACATACATATCTTATATATCCCAATCAGCATTCTAAGCGGAGCAAATAGCATGATACAGGGCGTTTCAGTGTTAACTATAACTTTATCTTTTTGTTCTACAACTTAACGAGAACGTACGAGCAATAAATATTCTCGCATAAATGCAGGCTCTATAGATCTAATCTACACTGAACGCTCTTAGTTTTGGTTACATGTATTATTCACTTTGGTCCTCGCTAATTAGTTAGCTCATTCGTAATTCTAGTTCTATTTAATAACTGTGGTTTTAGCTATTGGATTATGAAACAAGTACTGTGTTCTGTATGTTGAAAGCAGGTCATAGTAATAATCCCTCTCATACAATTGAAAGCTGAATTATCATTGCATCTGTAGAATTAAAGGTTATATTTATTTTACAGGAATATTTCAGCAGTTCGTCTTATCTTAGAGTAAAATTAATGAAGTCAAACTCTACGACGTGAATGTTTATCTTATTATGAAGACAAAATTGAGAATGATTAAGTTTTGTAAGGTCTGTCTAATTGTCGATTTACAACAATCGAAGTCCTTTTTACTCAGCATTGTCTCACAAATGTCTAGACAGTAAAAAAGTTGAATTTCAAAAGGTTTAGAGGTAACGTGTCCCCTTAAAGAGAAATCTGAGATCTCACTGTCTAGATTTCGTGGATGTCGGATACTACTTTACGAACTCTCGCGTCGAAGACTTGGTTACGCATCATTGTCTCACAAATGCTTGGACAGTAAAAAATGAAACTTTAAAGGGTTTAAAGGTAATGTATCTCTTAAAAAAAAACATTTGACTGCTCACTGTCTAGATTTCTTGGATATCGGATATTGATTTACAGACTTTTGCCTTGAAGACCTGTTTACCCATCCTTGTCTCAGAAATGCTTCGACAGTAAAATAATTGAATTTTTATACGTTTAAAGATGATGTGTCTCTTTAAAGAGAAATTTGACAACTCACTGTCTATATTTCATTGATGTCGGATATTATTTTACAAACTATGGCGTCGAATTCCTGGTTATTTATTTTTGTCTCAAAAATTCCTAGACAGTAAAAGAAATTGAATTTTTAAAAGTTTAAAGCTAATGTGTTCCCTTAAAGAGAAATTTGATAGCTCACTGTCTAGAATTCGTGTACGTTGGATACTATTTTACAAACTATTGCTCCGAAGTCTTGGCTACTCATCCTTATCTCACAAATGCTTGGACAGTACAATAATTGAATTTTTAAACGTTTAAAGATAATGTGTCTCCTTAAAGAAAAGTTTGATAACTTACTGTCTAGATTTCGTGGATATCGGATACTCATTTAGAAGCTTTCGCCTCGAAATCCTGATTATTCATTCTTGTCTCACAAATTTTTAGACAATAAAAGAAATTTAATTTTAAAAAGCTCCCCTTAAAGAAACATTTACTATATTACACTGTCTAGATTTCGTACATGTCGGGTACTATTTTACAAACTGTAGCTTCTAAGTCCTGGTTCCTCATACTTGTCTACAAATGCCTATACAGTAAAAAAATAAATTTTAAAAGGTTTAAAGACGATGTGTTTCCTTAAAGAAACAAGAGAGCTCACTGTCTAGAATTCATGTATGTTGGATACTGCATTACAAACTCTCGAGTCGAAATCCTGGTTAATCATCCTTGTCTCACTAATGTTTGGCATTAAAAAATTAAATTTTAAAAGGTTTAAAGGTGATGTGTTCCCTTAAAGAAACATTTGAGAGCTTACTATCTAGATTTCTTGGATGATGGATACTACTTTAAAAACTCTAGCGTCCACGTTCTGATTACTCATCCATGTCTCACAAATGTTTGGACAAAAAAAAATTAAATTTTAAAAGGTTTTAATGTCATGTGTTCCCTTAAACATTTTAGAGCTCACTCTCTAGATTTCGTGGATGTCAGATACTACTTTACAAACTCTCGCGTTGAAATTTTGGTTACTCATCCATGTCTCCCAAATGTTTGGACAGCAAAAAAATTAAATTTTAAAAGGTTTAAAGGTGATGTATTCCCTTAAAGAAACATTTGAGAGCTCACTTTATAAATTTCTTGGATGTCGGATACTACTTTACAAACTCTAGCGTCGATGTCCTGATTACTCATCCTTGTCTCACAAATGTTTGGAGAACAACATCAACAAAAAAATTAAATTTTAAAAGGTGTTAAGGTCATGTGTTCCCTTAAACATTTCAGAGCTCACTTTCTAGACTTCATGGATCTCGGATACTATTTTACAAACTCTCGTTGAAATATTGGTTACTCATCCATGTCTCATAATGTTTGGACAGCAAAAAAATTAAATTTTAAAAGGCTTAAAGGCGATGTCTCCCCTTAAAGAAACATTTGAGAGCTCACTACATAGAATTCGTGTATGTCGGATACTGCATTACAAACTCTCGCGTCGAAGTCCTGGTTACTCATCCTTGTCTCACAAACGCTCGGACAGTAAACAAAGTTTATTTTGAGGGCAACGTTTTTTGCGTGAGTGGACGGGATGATTCCTGTCTCGAGCTTCTCACGCCAAATCACTCACGGAGTCCAGATTTCGTGTCCAATTTATGCAAACCAGAATGTGATAATGCCCCTACCATAATCGACCGGGCAGTTTTGTCAGCAAAGGGGGACATGGATGATAACGGCTCGAATTTGGAAGGAAAGTATTTACCCAGAAACCTGCTTCTTGATAGTTATGGGAGTTTGTAAGCAAAAAGACAAATAGAGGAGAAAACGCTCGATATGGTGAATTCGAACAAAAATCTGGTCCATAACTAAAAAAATTATATATTAGGAGTAAAAACAATGCGTAGTTTAACTATTTTATAGAATAGGATAGAAATTGTGACTAAAGGTAATTGAAAAGAAGCTGTTTATTTATAAATAGGATTTTATTATTTAACATTCTCTATGTTACTGTATATGGGTCAGTAATAGTTTTCATACACACACACTAATTTACAAACTGCAAAATTTATTTTACACATTTTTCACTGATTTCACATTTACACAAGTATTTTCAAGAGTATATTACTTTATTGAACAAAGCTACATAATTTTCTATAAATTTAGAACTTAATGATTCAATAAAGATTTATAAATGATTTGAAGATTTAAAGATTTGATTTTGATTTAAAGGTTTATAAATGATTTAATAAATGATTTAATAAATGATTGTTATAAAATTAGAACTTAATTATTTAGGAAAAACAACTCTAAACATAGTAGAACTTTTTATTTTTTGTCCTTTTAATGAAATCCAAGTGTAAAAAGTATCTAATTTACATACTTCAAAATTTATTTTATACATTTTTCACTGATTTCCCATTTACGCAATTATATTCAAGAATATATTGCTTCATTAAACAAAGTTACATATTTTTTTTTAATTTGGAACTTAATGACTGAACAAAGATTTATAAATGATTTAAAGATTTACAAATGATTTAATAAATGATTTTTATAAATTTAGAACTTAATGATTTAGGAAAAAAATATTCTAAACATAGTAGAACTTTATACTTTTTCTTCTATTTAATGAAGACCGAGTATAAAAAGTATCTAATTTACAAACTCCAAAATTTATTTTACGGTTAAGTAGATTTATACATTTTTCCTTGGTTTTACATATTTATGTTTTTCCAAGAATATATTTCTTCATTGAACAAAGCTACAAAATTTTTATAAATTAAGAACTTAATGATTTAATGAAGATTTATAAATGATTTGAGGATCTGATTTTGATTTATAAATGATTTAATAAGGGATTTTTATAAAGTTAGAACTTAATAACTTAGGAAAAAAAATATTCTAAACAAGGAAGACCTTTTTTTTGTTCTTTTTAATGAATACCGAATATAAAAAGTATCTAGTTTAAAACTACAAAATTTATTTTACGGTAAATAGATTTATACATTTTTCACTGATTTTTCATATTTCATGTTTCTTCAAGAGTATATTGCGTCATTGAATAAAATTACACAATTTTTTATAAATTTAGAACTTAATGATTCAACAAAAATTTATAAATGACTTAAAGATCTAAAAATTTGATTGTGATTTATAAATGATTAAAGATTCAATCTTGATTTATAAATGATATAATAAATGATTTTTATAAAGTCAGAACTTATTGATTTAGGAAAAAAAATATTCTAAATAGAGTAGAACTTTTTGTTTTTATTGAATAAAAACTAGGCTTTTTAAAATGAAGATGTTATAACTTGATAGATCTCCTGAAAGTGAGATACCCACGAAAAATCTCTTTAGACAATAAAAAGAAGAATTAGTTTGTATGTCTTCATTCTTGTATTACACGCAGAATATGTGAAGCCTAAAAATAAACCTGAAGCTTCTCCACGCGCCGAAGTGATCGGAGGTTAGAGGTTACTAGAAGAGTCTATAAATGTATTGCGCAGGACCATTTGTTTGCGGAGGTAATTGTAAATGCAAAACGTGAAATCCTATTTAAGGAATTAGATCAGCTCGCGAATGCTGCTCGCTCTAACATCCATCTTAGACCTAATCCTCCAGACAATGAGATTATTTAGTTTACACGGAGCGTGCGTGCGTGATTCGTGTTAGATAAACCGTGGCGAAATTGATAGTTAATCGTCGAGAGACATTGATAGATTTATATACAAAGTGAAATTTAGAGGAAGTAGAACTCTCTGTAGTCGCTTAATCATCTTATAGATAGAGATAATACATACATAACGTATGTATGTTAAGGATTGTATTATTTGAAAACTCGCCAAAATATTGGGAATAAATCGTTTGATGATGTATTTGTTATTACGTGCATTATATTAAGAAGAGATGAGAATGGATGTTGTTAGTCCCTGTTTACCATAATACAAGTAAATTCAGAAGAGACCGAAAGAGTACTCATTCCTTTTGATGGCAATTCCGAGCTATGTCATTGATAGCAAATCAAACCCATCTTGAATAGTATTTGGGTATGGTGATACCAGTATCCTAGTGTAAAAGTGAACTACGGGAGAATTTTTTTTATGTACATATTCCTTTGATGGTAATTCCGAGGTACGCCATTGATAACAAACCAAACCCTCCGTAAATAGTATTCGGGTATGGTGATACCAATATCCTAGTGTGAAAGTGAACTATGGGAGAATATCCTTTATGTACTCATTCCTTTGATGGTAATTCCGAGCTACATCATTGATAGCAAATCAAACCCATCTTGAATAGTATTCGGGTATGGGGATACCGGTATCCCAGTGTGAAAGTGAACTACGGGAGAATTTCCTTTATGTACTCATTCCTTTGATGGTAATTCCGAGGTACGTTATTGATAACAAGCCAAATAACTCCGAGAATAGTATTTGGGTATGGTGATGCGGTATCCTAGTGTGAAAGTGAACTATGGGAGAATTTCCTTTATTTACTCATTCTTTTGATGGTAATTCCGAGCTATGTCATTGATAACAAACCAAACAACTCCGTGAATAGTATTCGGGTATGGTGATACCGGTATCCTAGTGTGAAAGTGATCTACGGGAGAATTTCCTTTATGTACTCATTTCTTTGATGGTCATTCCAAGCTACGTCATTGATAACAAACCAAACCCATAGTGAATAGTATTTGGGTATGGTGATACCGGTAGCCTAGTGTGAAAGTGAACTATAGGAGAATTTCCTTTATGTACTCATTTCTTTGATGGCAATTCCAAGTTGTATCACTGATAACAAACCAAAAATACAAACCAAACTCCCGTGAAGCTTATTTTGGAATGACGATACATGGATACCAATGTGAAAGCGCAGTGTGAGAGTATTTCATTTACGAATTCATTACGAGACATCAACACAGAGGTTGTTTGCACATTTTTAGACGATTTTGGTTAGTAGTATTAAAAAATCGTTTGTTACAAAATAAATAACTGCAATTGTACTATGTTTTTAAACGTCAAAATTATGTTCTGTGACTTGAGAGGTTTGTTTTTATTCAAAATGGCGTGTTTAATGAAGCAGTGGTTCGAAGGCTATATTTATGCTCTTTCCGAAGAGAAATATTCATATTCCGTTACCCCAAAATGATGTGAGAGTCAAGGTTTTGTGATATCTAAAGCGTCTATAGGTAATATCATCAGAAACAAAGGAAAAAAAACCCGTAAAATTGAAGCCTCAAGTGAGACAAAAATTTCAAACAAGTTTCCAATGAAAAATCCGGACATCTTCCACTATTGCAAAAGTACGTTGTTTAATGTTAAAAAAATCCCCCTAGTCGAAGGACAGCTGCAAAATCATTAAACTGCTCCATGTCCACTGTAAACAAAATGATAAACATTGATTTAAATCTTAAGAAAGCGAAAAAACGCAATGTAATCGTCTTTCTCTAAAGCATATCGCTGAACGCAGGACACGCTGCAGAATTCTGTATGAGAAACATTTACCCAAAGAAAAATGGAAAACAATGTCTCAATAAATGAATTATGGGTGTATTTATATGATTGCAACAAAAAAGAGCCATTTATTATCATATAAGAGATTTGAAAAAAAATTTTCAATTTTACAACTCCTCTTCAACCTTCACTCAAAATACGTGTTCTGCAAAGATCGGTCGATTTACTTGAAAAATTGAAATAAAAAATAAGTATCTAACGTGTTCTGCAAAGATCGGTCGATTTACTTAAAAATTGGAAAAAGAATTTACCAAGTATCTAAAAATTTATTATTTAATTTAATTTAATTTAATTTAATTTATAAAAAATTTATTATTAAAAGTATTTAAAATAATCAAAATTTGAAAAATTTTTCCTCAAAATGTTGTTTTTGATTAAGAATCAATTTGTTGAGTTACGATCCCCTCGCCAAATTTCAAACGCCAAGCTGCAAGCACGCCAATTTCGCCAAATGTGGTTGAAGCACCAACAAGATCCATGATTAGAAACAGGAGAGTGGGCTAAGAAGAGGAGTTGAAAAAGGGGAGAAAAGAGTTTAAGTACATGGTTCAAGGAATCGAAATAAAGTTTTTCTAAGAGCATCATTATTGTTGCTTGTTTTTCATATAATGGCAAGTTAAAAATAAAGAGAGTTGAAAAAAAATGTTAAGATTAACTCCAAATACTATCAGGAACATATTTTATCGCCAATTTCCCTGAATGAAATACCATCGCTTTACCCGAAGTGCCATCAATCTGTGGAACTCCATCAAGACAAAGCTAGCAATCACACATCAAAATCCACTGTAATTTTCCTAAAAGAAATGGAAAAAAACGGTATCAAGGCCATACCCTTCACTGATATCCCTACTAAATCTCCCGATGTATCACCCATGGATTTTTGTGCTTTCAAACTTTTAAAATCTGCATTATCTAAACGTCATCCCACAATTCTTACAGGACTTTGTAAAGCTGTTCAGGATCAATGGGATAGAATAATAATTCTGACACTTCAGAAGGCATTATTATCCTGGAAATTATGGTGTCGCAAGATAGTTCAGAATAAGGATTATCAAATAGAACATTTCAAACACAAGAATTTTAAGTAATTTAGTTTTGTGTCTATAAATATACATCGTCTAAAAATGTGTGAACAGCCTCTGTATTCTCTCCTTCTTTTTCTAATAAAAGGGAAATTCTTCTTGAGTTGAGATATGTCATGCTGCAAGAAAAACTAAACCTTACAGTAAACAATTTAATCTCTAGTAAGCATAAATAAAATAACCTCAAATTTAATTAAACAGTTAATCGTTTTCTGCGGGAAACTACCTTATTTAGTTTATAAGTAAGATTTGATTTCAAATTATCTCCAAATTATTAATAGCAAATACATAAATTCGAGCTTCTTCTATAAGCCATTTAATTCCCAATTATCTCTAATATCTTCTTAATTCCGCAATTTCCTTGAAAGACTGAACACTATATATCGATATTACCGGATGATTAACTATCAATTGCAACGTGCTTTATCTAACGTGAATCATCACGCACGCTCTATACAAGCTAAATGATCTCATAGCTCATTGTTAGGTAGATTAGGATAAGATCGATTGAGGGTTAATCTAATTCAAGAACTAATTTAAACAGAATTATTTAAACAGAATTATTTTAAAATAAACATACATAGATTCCCTTTTAATCATTCATAACATAAAGTTTACGATAAAGGAAAAAGATACATGATAAACGTAAATATGAAAAAGAAGATATGAGTTATTAAAGAAGAAGTAATTACATATGTGTGTATGTACATATAATCATACATTTACACGGATAAAAGCGTATAAATAACGTTATAAATATATAAGTATACATAAATTTCAAGATTGCAATCAAAAAAGTAGGTGGACAAGTATATGTTACACAATCCTAAATACAAAGTTTAAACATTCTACAGCTATCTAATTCAAGAACTAATTTAAGCAGAATTATTTTAAAATAAACATACATAAATTTATTTCCTTTTAATCATTCATAACACAAAGTTTACGATAAAGGAAAAAATACATGATAAACGTAAATATGAAAAAGGAGATATAGTTGTATATAGTTGCAGTTTGGCAGCCTACTCGTTTATAATCGACAATACGGATAACCGATAGACTTCCTACTCAAATTATCTGAATTAATCACTGGATTAGGGAAAAATATAATTTTCTCAGAGACACAGAGATAAAATTAGTATTTTAGTTCTGTGCCCTAAAGTATAGGTTACAATGCAAAATACCGATTGATAGGTACAGTTAGAGCCAAACAAATGAACTTGCCATTGGACGAAATTTAAAATCTTTTTCTTGAAACACAACATTCGCTTGTATATAATTTTTGAGTCAACATCTAATATTATGGTACATCTAATATTATAAATCTGCCTCTTTAAGTATTTTTGTTTCTTTTTAAGTTCTGGAACTAAAATAAATCACAGTAGTAGATAATTTTATTGCAGCTATATTTAGGATATTAAGCTTTATTTGTTCCGAGGATGAGTAAGGCTTTTATGAAGTTTGTATGTAGTAACAGTTTGGCAGTCTACTCGTTTATAATCGACAATACGGATAACCGATAGACTTCCTACTCAAATCCTCTGAATTAATCACTGGATTAGAGAAAAATATAATTTTCTCAAAGACACAGAGATAAAATTAGCATTTTGGTTCTGTGCCCTAAAGTATAGGTTACAATGCAAAATACCGATTGATCAGCACAGTTAGAACCAAACAAATGATACGGATAACCGATAGACTTCCTACTCAAATCGTCTGAATTAATCACTGGATTAGGGAAAAATATAATTTCCTCAGAGACACATTGGTTCTGTGCCCTAAAGTATAGGTTACAATACAAAATACCAATTGATCGGCACAGTTAGAACCAAACAAATGAACTTGAAATTTGACTAAATTATAAAATCTTTTTCTTGAAACATAACATTCGCTTATATATAGTTTTTAAGTCAACATCTAGTATTATTGTACATCTAATATCAACATCTAATATTATAAATCTGAATCTTTAGGTATTTTTGTGTTCCTTTTTCGGTTCCGGAATTAAAAAAAATCACAGTAGTAGATAATTTTATTGAAGCCATATTTAGGATTTAAAGCTTTATTTCTAAAGTAACAGTTTGGCAGCCTACTCGTTTATAATTGACAATACGGATAACCGATAGACTTCCTACTCAAATCCTCTGAATCAATCACTGGATTAGGGAAAAATATAATTTTCTCAGAGACACAGAGATAAAATCAGCATTTTGGTTCTGTGCCCTAAAGTATAGGTTACAATACAAAATACCGATTGATCGGCACAGTTAGAGCCAAACAAATGAACTCGCAATTTGACTAAATTACACTTCTTCAAACAGACAATGGCAACTGAAGAGGTACTTTTCCCTTACACGAAGTTCTTTGAGGACAAGGATTCAGAGCAGTTCTTTTGTTTCTTTTAACGATTGGAAGTCAACAATGACCAAACAAATGAAATGAAATAAAGGGAAGTAGGAATCATTAGCTTCAACTTGCAAAATGACTGTGAAGACAAAATAAAAAAAAACAAACAAGAATTCCAGATTCCGATCGGTTGTAAAAAGGCAAGTCATCGAAAGGAAGATAGTGAATATGAAGGTTGTATAGCTGGACAAAGGAAAGACCGAGAAAAAAAATTGAAACCCAATTCATTTTGCAGGTCACTGTGTTAGCAGTTGCAAAATCACGACAGGCTTGGCTTCTGGGAAATTTGAGGAAGCGATCTTGGATTTGGTAGTGGATTCAAGGTAGGGTGTTACAAAAATAGAGTGGACTAGATCTGGAATTTACTGGAGGGCTCAGATTCGGGGCGTCTCTCTGTTATTTCGCTAGTTTATTTTTGGACAGTTGCATTGATACTTTCTATCTATCCAAGCTAATAACAGGTTTAACACACTACCCCAAGGTGGTACAGAGTAACTCTCTACGGTAACACTGTCTCCCTACTAATCGAAAATGGAAAACGCTGCTGCCAGAAATACATTCAGGTGCCCCACCTTTAAAACATTACTTATTGAAACCTACTTGAATTATTCATATATCCCTTTTGTAATAAGAGTTACTAGATACTAACAAGCCTTAATTACAGGGTTTTTCAATCAATGTTACCTTTCTTTATTAATACCAAATTAGATATTACCAATGACATATTTTGGTTGATTGAAACTCTAGTGGCTGTTACAAGCATGGCAATCTAATACAGTTATGAAAAGGTCTTAAATTTTTATTTCTAAACTAGCATACAGCCCGTCATACGACGGGATCAATAAAATTTTTAATTTTCCAGAATTGTAAAGTACCCTATGAGGCTGGTAAAAAATGGTTTGTGTTTTGGCTGAGAATCATCCGGAACACGCTCAATAATTTTTTTATCTTCGTACTCCTCTAAAGTCTCCCGATACTGTGAATGCTGTTTAGAATCAAGTTGAATTCATTTAGAAGGATAATTTAAAGTTTTCTTAGCTACGTCAAAATTATCGTTAAACTTTTCCCATTTTTTCCACAGTATTTAATGGAAATAAGGAAATGAAAATATCATTTCCACTACACTCTGAGGAGTCAGATAGAATTAGTTGTTAATACCGGTGATAAAAGTTTCACTCCAACAAAATATAATCGATGATTAAATTTAAAATTATCACATATGTACCTAATCTATTATTTAAGCCAAGTATAAAAGAAAATTATTTACTTAATACCTAAATTTAGGGATAAAACGTATGAAAATAATGCAGACGATATTTAAATAATTTAAAATAAGAAATGATTCAATGAGATGGTTAAAGGAATGACGTCATAATGATAGAAAAAAATATTATTTTTACCTATTTATTTCATGACAAATCGATGAATTTAATCGCCTGCTCTTAATCAGGGAATATAGGGCTTGAAATAATGTCATTAAATGCTATAAAAGGGGAGAAGAGGTGGATTTCGAATGTTTTAAAGGCGACAGTATTTTTCACTCTGTACTGTGTATTTTGAATTGAATTTGTAGATATAATACTTAAAGAAATTTAGAAACTGTAATAAACAATATTAAGATTATGTAGAAACAATATCGTATTACTGAAAAAAAATTTTGAACAAATATCAACTAATTAAAACTTTGCTGATATTGCGGTGATGCATCACCCTTATAAAATGTCATTAAATAAGTAATTAAATATGAGATCAATAAGGTGTTTCTGAAAAAATAAATAAAATTGCATTAAAAGAAAAAATTACAACACATCAGTACATTAAAATATTTTTAAAAATTACTCAAGAAATTACAATAGAATTATAGATAACTAAATGTCTAGAGAGGAAGTATCAGAATGTTCAAGAAGTGATGTCTTAAGCTATCCAGTACATCAAGCCCAAATCATCTTTATCCCGTTAGGTAAGACCAAGGTTCTGACAGAGGAGTAAATACTGTTTATTTATAGTGATTAATTTTACAAATAGAGCATAAGCTAATCTGTTGAGATATTCAGCTGATTTAAATTGTGCAATAAATTAATTTTGTGTGCAGTCCTTTGATAAATTAGTAGGTTTATTAAGTATTTAGTCTTTGAAAGGGTCAACTTTAAGTTTTTATTAAGGTAATTATTTTCGATGTATAAGATTTAAATATTTTCAGTTCCAAAGCGCCCTAAGTTCTTTTACATGGGCTACTCAAAAGTCTCTAAGAAGGTCTCTAAGAAATATTTAAGTAGGTCAACTTTAAGGTTTTATTAAGACTATATTTTCATTTATATAAGATTTAAATATTTACAGTTCCAAAACGTAAAAAGTTCCTTTACACGAGCTATTCAAAAGCAATGCAATGCTTTCATATGTTGTCGATGTTTACGATGTTGATATTATTAATAGATATCATTATTATTACCCATCATCAGAATGCAATACTCTTGCATAATTAGTCACAAAGTGGTAATTTGTAAGTTTGCAATTAAAAGTTTTTATTTTTTATTTTTGGGAAGAGATTTATCCATGATGTCCATGATGTTGATATTGGTAATAGATATTAATATTATTACTTCAATCATTAGATGCCTATTTTAGGTATTGCTATTATTACACATTGGCTGAACGCAATTCTCTTGCATAATTAGTCACAAAATAGTAATCTGTAAGTTTTAAATCCCATTTTTTTATTTTTTGAGCAGTGTTTAATAAATTAGTAGATTTATTAAGTGTTTAGTATTACAAAGATCAACTTTAAGGTTTTATTAAGGAAATATTTTCATTTATATAAGTTTAATTATTTACAGTTCCAAAGTGTAATAAGTTCTTTTACATGAGCTACTCAAAAGGCTTGCAGTATTTTCCTCTTCATTGTCGATGTCCATGATGTTGGCATTATTAATAAATATTATTATTATTATTTATCAGCAGGGTGCAATTCTCTTGCATAATTAGTCACAAAATGGTAATCTGTAAGTTTTCATTTAAACATTTTTTATTTTTTGGTCAGTGCTCTGTCGATGATTTCCACGATGTTGACATTGGTAATAGACATGCCTATTATTACTCAAATCATTAGATGCCGATATTTGATATTGCTATTTTTACTCATTGACTGATTTTAGTTATCTTGCATAATTAGTCACAAAATGGTAATCTGTAAGTTTTCATTTAAACATTTATTTTTTATTTTTTGGGCAGTGCTTTGTCGATAACGGCCATGATGTTGACATTGGTAATGAATATGACGATTATTGCTCAAATTATTAGATGCCGATATTAGATATTGCTGTTTTTACTCATTGACTGATTTCAGTTCTCTTGCATAATTAGTTACAAAATGGTAATCTGTAAGTTATAAATCAAACTTTTTTATGTTTTGAGCAGTGCTTTGATAAATTAGTAGGTTTATTAAGTTTTTAGTCTTTGGGAGATTCAACTTTAAGGTTTTATTAAGGAAATATTTTCATTTATATAAGATTTAAATATTTATAGTTCCAAAGCACTTCAAGTCCTTTTACATGGGATATTCAAACGTCATGTAGTGTTTTTATATGTTGTCGATATCCATGATGCTGACATTAGTAATAAATATTACTATTATTACTCATAGGTAGAATGCAATCATCTTGCCTAATTAGTCCCAAAATGGTAATTTGTATGTTTTCAATGAAACTTTTAAAAAATTTTTTTGGGGCAATGATTTGATAAATTAGTAGGTTTATTAAGTGTTTAGTCTTTGAAAGGGTCAACTTTAAGGTGTTATTAAGGAAATATTTTTGATATATAAGATTTAAATATTTTCAGTTCCAAAGTGCCCTAGGTATTTTTACACGGGCAACTCAAAAGTCATTAAATGCTTTCGTATGTTGCAGATGCCCATGATGTTGACATTAGTAATAGATATTACTATTATTACTCCAAATATTATATATTACTGTTATCACTTATTAGCTGAATGCAATTCTCTTGCGTAATTATTCACAAAAGGGTAATCTGCTAATTTTCAATCAACCTTTTTTTTTTTTTACTTTTTGGGCAGTTCTCTGATAAATTAGTACGTTTATTAAATGTTTAGTATTTGAGAGGCGCAACTTTAATATTTTAAGAAAATATTTTCATTTATATAAGATTTAAATATTTGCAGTTCCATAGCACTCTAATTTCTTTTACACGGGCTATTCAAAAGCAATGCAATGCTTTCATATGTCGTCGATGTCCACGTTTTGATATTGGTAATAAATATTACTATGATTACTAATTGCAATTCTCTTGTATAATTAGTCACAAAATGGTAATCTAAGTTTTCAATCAAACTTTAATTTTTTTATGTTTTGGGCAGTGCTTTGATAAATTAGTAAGTTTGTTAAGTGTTTAGTTTTTAAGAAAGTCAACTTTAAGGTTTTATAAGGAAATATATTCATTTATATAAGATTTATTTAAATATTTACAGTTTCAAAGCACTCCAAGTTCTTTTACATGAAATACTAATTTGTTATGCAATGCTTTCATATGTTGTCGATGTTTATGTTGTTAACATTATTAATAGATATTAATATTATAACTCATTGCAGTTTTCTTGCATAATTAACCACAAAATAGTAATCTGTAAGTTTTCAATCAAACGCCTCTTATTTTTTGGGCAGTGCTTTGGTAAATGAGATTTAATAAATGATTAATATTTGCAAGTGTTAACTTTAAGTTTGATTAAGAATATATTTTCATTTATTTAAGATTTAAATATTTACAGTTCCAAAGCGTAATAAGTTCTTTTACATGGGTTACTCTAAAGACAGGCAATGCTTTCATACATTGTCGATGCACATGTCATTGGCGTTAGTAATAAATATTACTGTTATTACTCAACGGCAGGATGCAATAATTTTTCATAATTAGTCCCGAAATGGTAATTTGTGAGTTTTCAATGAAACTTTTTTAAAAAATATTATGGGTAGTGTTTTGATAAATTAATAGGTTTATTAAGTGTTTAGTTTTTATTTTAGGTCAACTTTAAGGTTTTATTAAGGAAATATTTTTATTTATATAAGATTTAAATATTAACAGTTCCAAAGCTTAATAAGTTCTTTTGCATGGGTTACTCAAAAGTCTTGAAATACTTTCATACGTTATCGATGTCCATGTTGGTGACATTATTAATAGATATTACTATTATTACTCATCGGCATAATTAGTCACAAAATGGTAATTTGTAAGTTTCAATTAAAAACGATATTTTATTTTTTGGGCAGTGCTTTGTCAATAATGTCCATAATGTTGACTTTGGTAATAGATATTACTATTATTACTCAAATCATTAGATGCCGATGTTAGATATTATTTTTATTCATCAATTGATTTCATTTCTCTTGCATAATTAGTCACAAAATGGTAATCTGTAAGTTTTCATTTAAACGTTTTTTATTTTCGGGCAGTGCTTTGTACATGATGTCCATGATGTTGACATTGGTAATAGATATTACTATTATTACTCAAATCATTCGATGCCGATATTAGATATTGCTATTTTTACTCATCGACTGACTTCAATTCCCTAGCATACTTAGTTACAAAATGGTAATCTGTAAGTTTTCATTTAAACACTTTTTTTATTTTTTGGGCAGTGCTTTGTCCATTATGTCCATGATGTTGACATTGGTAATAGGTATGACTATTATTACTCAAATCATTAGATGCGATATTAAATATTGCTATTTTTACTCATCGACTGATTTCAATTCTCTTGCATAATTAGTCACAAAATGGTAATCTGTAAGTTTTCAACCAAACTTTTTTTAGTAACACTCATTAATGACATATTAAAGATATTAATGACAACGGCAACAAATAAAGTGATTGTTATGATACACGACATCAAATCAAGGTTCGAGATAAAGATAAAGCTACTGTAAATGCCAATCATTTCAGTATTCATTAGCAAAGACTTTTCTTTTCGTATGTATCAACAAGGAAATATAAAGAGAGCGAGGAAAAACATGATCAGCTAATTTTCATTCATAACTTTTCATCTGACATATTTCTGGAGTTTTCTCCGCATTTGAATAACATTCGAATTAAAGTGAGCATAATGATTAACATGTCAAAGTCTATTATTTTAACGGTCATCTAGAGGGAAAAAAACTGACTTCGTTCGTTGCACTCTCAGCTTGTCTAAATTTGGATTTATTATCAAGGGTAGAGAAAAGGTGCATTGGGATAAAAAGAAATAAAATATTGACCGAGTTATTGTTTAATAAGACTACATGGGCTTGTTTTCAAAATGAAATATCTAAAAATACCATCATGATGGAATTTAGGAATGATGTTAATAATACCAAAGAGTTAAAATAGTTATGAATATTTTTCCATAATAGAAATTAAATATAGTTTTTGAAAAGTGATTCAAAAACATTTTCATATTTTGGTGCAATGACTGGAAGACAAACGCTCTACAATTTTTTTGATAACTTTGACTGAAATTTCATAGTTTTAATTGACCAAAATTTCTGAAAATAGAAATAGAAATTAAATACAGTTTCTGAAAAGTGATTGAAAAATATTTTCATATTTTGGTGCAATGACTGGAAGAGAAACGCCCTACATTTATTTTGATAACTTCGAAGGGAATTTCATAGTTTTAATTAACCAAAATTTCTGAAAATAGAAATAGAAATTAAATATAGTTTCCGAAAAAGGATTGAGAAAACATTTTCATATTTTGGTGCAACGACTGGAAGAGAAATGCCCTACAATTTTTTTGACAACTTCGACTGAAATTTCATAGTTTTAATTAACCAAAATTTCTTAAAACAGAAATAGAAATTAAATATAGTTTCTGAAAAGTAATTGAAAAAACATTTTCATATTTTGCTGCGATGACTGGTAGAGAAACGCCCTACAATTTTTTTGATAACTTCGACTGAAATTTTATAGTTTTAATTAGCCAAAATTTCTGAAAATAGAAATAGAAATTAAATATAGTTTTTGAAAAGGAGTTGAAAATCATTTTCATATTTTGGTGCAATGATTGGAAGAGAAATGCCCTACATTTTTTTTTGATAACTTCGAATGAAATTTCATAGTTTTAACTAACCAAAATTTCTGAAAATAGAAATAGAAATTATAGTTTCTGAAAAGTGATTGGAAAAACATTTTCATATTTTATTGCAATGACTGGAAGAGAAACGCCCTACAATTTTTTGATAACTTCGACTGAAATTTCACAGTTTTAACTAACCAAAATTTCTGAAAATAGAAATAGAAATTAAATATAGTTTCCGAAAAGTGATTGAGAAAACAATTTCCTATTTTGGTGCCATGACTGGAAGAGAAACGACCTACAATTTTTTTGATAACTTCGACTGAAATTTCATAGCTTTAATTAACTGAAATTTCTGAAAATAAAAATAGAAATTAAATATAGTTTCTGAAAAGTGATTGAAAAAACATTTTCATATTTTGGTGCAATGACTGGAAGAGAAACATTCTACAATGTTTTAATAACTTCGACAGAAATTTCATAGTTTTAACTAACCGAAATTTCTATAAATAGAAATAGAAATTAAATATAGTTTCTGAAAAGTGATTGAAAAAACATTTTCATATTTTGGTGCAATGACTGGAAGAGAAACGCCCTACAATTTTTTTGATAACTTCGACTGAAATTTCATAGTTTTAACTAACCAAAATTTCTGAAAATAGAAATAGAAATTAAATATAGTTTCTGAAAAGTGATTGAAAAACATTTTCATATTTTAGTGCAATGACTGGAAGAGAAACGCCCTACATATTTTTTTTGATAACTTCGAATGAAATTTCATAGTTTTAATTAACCAAAATTTCTGAAAATAGAAATAGAAATTAAATATAGTTCCTGAAAAGGGATTAAAAAAACATTTTCATATTTTGGTGTAATGACTGGAAGAGAAATGTCCTACAATTTTTTTGATAACTTGAAATTTTAATAAGATTAAAATTTCATAGTTTTAATTAATCAAAATTTCTTAAAATAGAAATAGAAATTAAATATAGTTTCTGAAAAATGATTAAAAAACATTTTCATATTTTGGTGCAATGAATGGAAGAGAAACGCCCTACAATTTTTTGATTGAAAAAAATTTTTGATTAAATTTTTTTATTTACAATTTTTTGATTGAAATTTCACAGTTTTAACTAACCAAAATTTCTGAAAATTGAAATAGAAATTAAATACGGTTTCTGAAAAGTGATTGAAAAACATTTTCATATTTTGGTGCAATGACTGGAAGAGAAACGCCCTACAATTATTTTGATAACTTCGACCGAAATTTCATAGTTTTAATTAACCAAAATTTCTGAAAATAGAAATAGAAATTAAATATAGTTTCCGAAAAGTGACTAAAAATCATTTTCCTATTTTGCTCAATTCAAATTTCTCATTTTGCTCATTTCTAAAATTTTACTCTTGCGCTCATTGTATTTCAAAAATTATATGAAATATTTTGATGAAATTTGATTAATATATTCAGTTTGTTAAGTAGAATAACTTATACCTTAAATTAATTGCCCAGTTAAATAATTGTATTTTATATTTACATATACTTATAAAAATATTGTTTTTTCTAAAATATCTTAATCATATTCAATAAAAAAAGTATTAATCTTGTTAAATTGCTGCAGTTTGAAATATAATTTTAAGATCTATTTAAAATGCAAGAATGATTGTGGGATACCCAAATGTTGTATAACAAACTAATGATAGGGAAGAAAGGTAATAAAAATTCCGTAAAATAAAATAACAATGCATGGTCTGGGAAAAAAAGACAAAAATTTCAACTAGGAACGGGGTCAGGGGAATGACATTGTACTGAAAATATTTTGTGTGTGGGTGGTCTAATACTTTCCTGCAATGATAGTAAAAAACAAATAATAGATCGAATGATTAATGACTTTCCCATTACTGTGTATAGATTAAAAATTTATAAAAAGTCATTCGAAATAGTATTTCCTCCTCACTGAAATTGGTTTCAGTTGGAGACTTGTGTGCTTATTTCGAAGCGGATGTAGAAAATCTGATGTTTAGTAGAAACTTAGTAGAAATTTGGTATTAAATTTCGACCTTAAGGGAAGAGCATTCATTGAAAAAATAAATAGCAAAAGGCTCTTACCCTTTCAACTTCGGGTTTGGGAAGCACTGGAAAGAGGTATTTTTCAATCATGATTTAAAGATGAAGACTTTCGTAACGAATAATACATTTATTTAACACGACAAAACACAATAACACGTACATTATACGTAGATTATAAGAGAACAACTCAAAAAACGAAATAAAATCAAAAAATCGTTCTTCTCTTTTCCGTTGCCATTCGGCAAGGGAAAAACTTTAAAAAAATACAAAAGGAAAAAAACCATGGATCATAGTTAGTCTTTCCTTTTTCCACACATATATAAGAAACAAATATACCGATGATTGGTGTGAGCTAATAAATTTGGGGTATAATATTTAAGCAAAGTAGAAAAGGAGATGGATGTATAATGTATAAATATATATTTCTTTTCATTTGCCTCGGACAGGCAACTTAAAGTTCTATAAACGACCCGGAGTTGGCCTGCGGGCCGTAGTTTGCCCATCCTTGCCTTAGAATCTTTAACGCCGAATGTCCTGATCTTTTTAAAATGCAAGAATTATTGTGGAATTCCCAAATGTTGTGTATCAAACGAATGATAGCAAAGAAAGATAATAAAAATTCCGTGAAAGAAAATAACAATGCATGGTCTGGGTAAACAAGACAAAAATTTCAACTAGGAACTAGGTCAGGGGAATGACATTCTATTGAAAATATTTTGTGTGTGGGTGGTCTAATACTTTCCTACAATGATACTAAGAAACAAACAAAAAGTCGTATGATTAATGACTTTCCCATTAACTGTGTATAAATGAAAAATTAAAAAGTCAATCGAATAAGTATTTTCTCCTCACTGAAATTGGTTTCAGTTGGAGACTTGTGTGCTTATTTCGAAGCAGATGCAAAAAATCGGATCTTTAGTAGAAAACGCAAAAAACATGACCTAAACTGCGGTTTTCATTTTTAGTACAGAGCTGTATATGCTTTCTTAAAGTACAGATTTTATGAAGTAATATACGTCTTCAATCTTTCATTTTATCATAAATGGTATTTAATAAAATTATCTATAGCATCTATAAGTATCTTGTAACAATGAGTTACACTACTGGACAACGCAAGCGCGGGAGACTGACCGAAGGTGTAAACGATCGATCTGGAATAGGCTCCCTATGACAGTCGTCACAGCGCATGCGCTCGTGTTTGGCACATTTTTTCCCTTGGCGATAATTTCTATGAAGTATAGTAACCTGTATATTGTTGCTTTTTGACTATTTGTAGCTACGATTGCTTTGATTTCAACCACGTGTTTAAAGTATTTTGATCGTTGATGATTTGTAGCATGACATTCATTATGATAAATGCATTCTTCAGTCATCAGTGAAAATGGTTGGTTGGTTGGTTGGTTGGTTGGAGTTTTACGGCTCAAGGTCCTATTTAGGACATAAGTGCCAAGCACAAGGTGTTTTCATAAAAACAACAAGACCTAACTGATAAAAGAGCCCTAACCTAATAACCGAACAAGGTAAAACCGTACCAATTTAATAAAGTTATAAAAAAAGTCTACAGTGTATATACTCAATTAAACCAGATAGGTACGTAAAAGAAAAATTATGAAACATTAAAAAGCTAAAATCACAACAAATTTTAAATAAAAGATGTAAAAGATACTAATACACTTCATAGAAAAAAAGTTAAATATACCAAAATAAGCCTATAAAACGGAGAAAAGATAAAAGACAGGAATGCGGGGGTTCATCTAGTAACTCCGTTAAGGTAGGAACCCGAGTTCCAAAAATTAAGACATACGCAGGCTGTAAGTGGTAAGTATATGTAAAATAGTTAGCGGGGCCTGACAGAAAGAACATCGAGGTTTGGGTTCATTTGAAAGATAGTAACTATGTGTTAGACGAGTGTGCCCAATACACAAGCGAGTAATTAAAACGTCGTGCTTACGACTAACATTATCCGTGAAAAATCGAATGTCCGCAGTAATGTTGAGAAGCTTATTGCTGACACGAGAGTCCCACTCGTTCTTCCACATAATATGCAGCTGGCGTTTAATTGCACATTTCAAGTCTGAAAGGGGGATTTTCGTAGACATTAAGGTACTGGCATTCTTTCAGGGAAAATGGAAAATTATTTTTAAAGAAATAAACAGTAGCCTAGCACAGAAACTGTTTTCTCTTACATTTATTTATTTATTTAAAAAGAAAAGCAAACAAAGTCGTTTAAGAAAACAAAATTGCTAATTATAGCATGAATCTTATTTTTTATTTATTTTTTGTAATAAAGTATAAAATATATATTTATCAAAGATTACGGTTTAATTGCATTAAATTAGGCTTTTTACATTGTATATATATTGAAGAATTAAAAATATATTAAGTGCACAAATTACGCGGTAATAAAACAAAGTCTAAATATCCTAAATCCTATGTCTAATTGGTATTTGGGAGCCTATCCTATATTTGAAGCTTTCTTCGCATCCCAATTCAGAGTGAGAGCCAATTCTACATACTTATTTCAATTGGCGATTATTGGAACTAGCCAAAATAGCTATAAACTACTAAATGTAGTAACCCTAATATGAGTATGTTCACATAGCAGCCTATTCTATATTGAGAAGCTAGTGACCGAAGGACGAAATGGATGTCAATGACCCCCTCTTCGACCCTATTGGACAAGAGGGGTTGCTAACGCGGGTCAGACGTCTTTGGTCCTGGCAACAGTAGTCATTGGATTTTGCTCGGTAGATCTATAAACTACTAAATGTAGTAACCCTAATAACACATATGAGTATGTTCATACAGGAGCCTATTCTATATTGAGAAGCTAGAGACCGAAGGACGAAATCGATGTCAGTGACCCCCTCTTCGACCCCATTGGACAAGAGGGGTTGCTAATGGGGGTCAGTCGTCTTTGACCCTGGCAACAGTAGTCATTGGATTTTGCTCAGTAGAATTAAAATGCCCCTTTAGAGAAAAGCAAGCCAAGACGGAGCGAACGGATAACTTCATCAGAGCAGAGAGTGTTTCACCATTTTTTTATCTGAACAAATAGCGTCATCAGAGGCAGCGAGTTGCTATTTCGTATATGGAGCCAGCATTTATTTTATTTGTCACCAGACTATCTCATAAATTGTATACTGCAAAGGTAACGCTATATAGTCTATTCTTTGATCTCACAAGCAGTATATCATTAGCGTAATATATCAAAAAAAATGTAAAAAACAAGCGTATTCTTCCGAATTGAGTCATCACTACTATTTGTTTAAATATGTCTTTTATCTCAACAAATTTATCTCGACAGGTAAGTCTTAGTAGTAATCTATGATATATAGTTCAAAACAGAGTGTCAACACATCACTGTCTGAGACGTAATAACGTAATAATCAAATACGATGCGTTCGTACCATCTTCAAATTTTTAACGTTCATATCAACTATTTACTGTGATTGCTCCTTTGTTTGCTATTTCTAAATATGCTTAAGTAAAATAAAATGTCAATGAAGTCTTTACTGTAATCGTTCGTGTATAAATGTTACTTTTGTTATAAAAAACTTTTTTTAATTTTATTGTTTGTGTAATCATTCTTTAAGGTGGCTACTCACACTACTGTCTGAGACGTAATAACGTAATAATAACATTAATACGATCTCTTAGCACTGTTCGTAGCCATTTGTGTTCTTAAATTTTAACGTTCATATTTTACTAAATATTTACTGCTGATTGCTCCTTTGTTGTGAATGAAACTATTTCAACTGAAATGAAGTGATGCTGCCCAAATGTAAAATAAAATGACACTGCTACCCAACTGATCGGCAGTCATCCTGACTGTAATCGTTCGTGTTAGAATAAAGAATTTTTTACTTTTCCTTGACTCTGGCAGAATTCTTAAAACTTTTTTTACATCCTTTATTGTTGACGATGTAATCTCAAATATCCTTTTAATGGTGGCTAGCTCACACTACTGGCTAAGACGTAATAACGTAAGCGTAGCATTAATAAGATCTTTGTAGCATTGTAGTTAGGTATTTGTGTCCTCCAATTTGACCATTCACAATTTTACTGAATATTTACTGCTGATTACATATCCATTGTTGATTATGTAGTGTTTCAGACCCTTTTAATGGTGACGTATGCAAGTTACAGGCTAAGACGTAATAGCATAAGAACAGCAGTAATAAGATATCTTTAGAACTGAACGTAGGCATTTACATCAAATTTGACTATTCACAATTTTACCAACTATTTACTGCTGATTGCACTTCCATTATTGACGATGTAGTTGCAAACATAATTTTAATGGTGCCCTCACGCTACTGGCTAAGACATAAAAAAGTAAACGTAGCAGTAATAAGATTTTTGTAGCATTATATGTAGGCATTTGCTTACTGAAACTTGACCATTCACAATTTTACTAAATATTTATTGCTGATTACACCTCCATTGTTGACGATGTAGTCTTTCAGACCCTTTTAATGGTGACGTATGCAAGTTACAGGCTAAGACGTAATAGCATAAGCGCAGCAGTAATAAGATATTTCTAGAACTAAATGTAGGCATTTACCTCAAATTTGACTATTCACAATTTTACCAACTACTTACTGCTGATTGCACTTCCATTATTGACATATATGTAGTTGCAAACATAATTTTATTGGTGCCCTCAAGCTACTGGCTAAGACATAATAAAGTAAACGTAGCAGTAATAAGATCTCTGTAGCATTATATGTAGGCATTTGCTTACTGAAACTTGACCATTCACAATTTTACTAAATATTTATTGCTGATTACACCTCCATTGTTGACGATGTAGTCTTTCAGACCCTTTTAATGGTGACGTATGCACGCTAACGAAACGCTGCAGCTTTAATAAGATATCTCTAGAACTGAATGTAGGCATTTACCTCAAATTTGACTATTCACAATTTTACCAACTACTTACTGCTGACTGCACTTCCATTATTGACATATATGTAGTTGGAAACATAATTTTATTAGTGCCCTCAAGCTACTGGCTAAGACATAATAAAGTAAACGTAGCAGTAATAAGATCTCTGTAGCATTATATGTAGGTATTTACTTACTGAAACTTGACCATTCACAATTTTACTAAATATTGCTGATTACACCTCCATTGTTAACGATGTAGTCTCAAGCATCCTTTTAATAATGCCTAACGAACGCTGTCTTCTTTGAAGTATTATATGTAGGCATTTGCTTACTGAAACTTGACCATTCACAATTTTACAAAATATTTATTGCTGATTACACCTATGTATATATATGTATATATTTGTTGACGATGTAGTCTCAAGCATCCTTTTAATAATACCTAACGAACGCTGTCTTCTTTGTAGCATTATATGTAGGCATTTGCTTACTGAAACTTGACCATTTACAATTTTACTAAATATTTATTGCTGATTACACCTCCATTGTTGACGATGTAGTCTCAAGCATCCTTTTAATAATGCCTAACGAACACTACTGGCTGAGACGTAATAATATAAACGTAGTTGATATAAGATTTCTGTATCACTAAATGTAGCAATTTGCATTTTCAAATTTGACCGTTCACAATTTTCTTACTGCAAAAATAAATAAATAAATAATTAAAATAAAAATATATAAAATAGTTTCCATTATTTATTGATACCCCCTCAAATATATCAAACTTCAAAAAATAGAATTGATTAGAAACTGCCCTATTACCAAATGTTGACCACAGTGCTACAAATCAATCATTTTAAATGAAGGTATTGGAAGGCTTTTTATAGCGTAAATCAATTCTGACAAATTTTTGCTTAAAGTTGCACTGGTTTCTTTAGAGACCACGCTTGGATCACCCTGTGAGAGACTGCTGACGGCAAAATTATACTCCTGCTTGACAGCTCGATTTGTCGTCTCTTTGTTTCCTTCACAGTTTACAGCCTGAAGAAGTATGTTAGTTTCAGAACACCCGCTGAGGATTTGCTTCGATGAAGAGATGAAAACTTCAGACTTTCATATTTTCATTCGTGCTCTTCAATACATCTCTATTCCAGAAAAAAGTTTTAGAAAGTGTGATTATTCTTTTATCTAAGACTGAAGTTTTGAATTTGAAGAAGGAATGAAGTGTGTTTGCAATAAAACTCCTCCTAAACGGCTGGACTGATTTTGATGATATTTTGTGTATGTAATTCGAGATTGGTTTAGATTCAAAATTTAATCCAATAGAAAAAGTTCTTTTAATAAAAAGTTCAGAATTGTTCGATTATTCAGATTATTATAATGCCGTTCGAAACCCTTCTCTGCCAAAGTATCTATGGCTCAGTGGTCGGCGAAACGGGATTCGGTACGAGAACACCCAGGATCAAATTACGTTTGAGATGACTGTATTCTTGGTGGATTCAAGTTTTTTAAATATTTTTTTCCATACATTTATATCAAAACTGTCCAATTCATAATTTATCTAAAAAATTTTTACAACTTTTGGATTTACAGCTTTAAAACAGGACAACGTCTGTCGGGTCCTCTAGTATATATGTATATTATGTTATATATATGTATATATATATGTATATATATATGTATATATATATATATATATATATATATATACATTATATATATAAAAATGTATATAATGTATATATAAAATGTATATATGTATATATATATATATATATATATATATATATATATATATATGTATATATATGTATATATATGTATATATATGTATATAGTATATATATATATATATATATATATATATATATATATATATATATATATATATATATATATATATATATATATATATATATATATATATATATATATATATATATATATATATATATATATATATTATATGTATATTATATATATATACATATATATACATATATTTATACAAATATACATATATACATATATGCATATAAATATACAAATGCACACACAATATATATATATATATATATATATATATATATATATATATATATATATATATATATATATATATATATATATAACAGGACAACGTCTGTCGGGTCTTCTAGTACATTTATATATATGTGTATGTATATATATATATATATATATATATATATATATATATAACATGTCGTGGTGCAGAGTTAAGGCGAATGGCAACAGTCTTCTAGATAATAATAAGTTTATTAAACCGTCGTTAAATAAAACTTGCACTTTTCCGTCGAAGACAAGCGTGTAGGGTTGTTGACAGCTCCATGTCTAAGCGCTTATTGAAATTTATCTGTTTGCAAGCTCATCAAATAGCTCAAAAATGCTTCCACCTGACCGGATGATCTTAAAAGTTTACGCGAGCGTGGGTCTTTTTTATTTATTTTATTATTATAAAAGAGTTCCCCTTTTAAAATCGCTTTTAACTCACGTAATTTCCAACTATCCCTTTTTTAGATCTGACATATATATGCATATATATATATGTATATATGTACATACATATATGAATATATATATGTATATATATATATATATATATATATATATATATATATATATATATATATATATATATATATATATATATATATATAGGTACATACATATATGAATATATATATGTATATATGTACATACATATATGAATAGATATATGTATATATATATGTATATATATGTATATATATATATGTATATATATGTATATATATATATATATATATGTGTGTGTGTGTATTATATTTGCATATAAGTACTTGAATATGTATGCATGTATATATGTATGCATACACATATATACTTTAATGAAGTAACATGTAACAGGTATTAGAATTAATTTAATTTTAATTATTCTTTAATTAAAGATACCTAATTTTAATACAACAGGTAAAATTATACTTTAAATTAACGTAAAATGCTAGACGTAAAAATATCTTGTTACCATAAATAATGATGGTTTACAGTTAAAGTTTCTCGAATTCCTACTTCATAAAAGGGTGAAATAATACATTCACAGTTCAGAAGTCACAATCGTAGAACAATAAAAACAGATGAATCATGAAGCCATGAATAGAGAGCGTAATAATATTTCACTATGTAAAAAGTGGGATGAAATCATTTACCTTACATCTAGTAAAACATTTTATGGCCTATTAAAGATGTCTTCTTTTGTTTAGAAAAAAGCTATTGTCTCCTTTTTTATTACCGCAGTTCTCGAGAAATTTCAACAAGTGGTACAAAACTGTGAATGATTTATGAAATTGTTTTCTAAACAAGGAAGATGATTGTGAAAGTTCAGCAGTTGAAAAGAAATGGAGAACTATTTTTTTAACCGGAAATAAATGGAAAAGTTTGTAAAATTGTAAATAATTAATCAAAGTTATTACTATATGTAAATATAAATTTTGAAGAAAAGGAAAATAAAGGATTTAAATTTAGATCGGGAATAAAGCATTATTTGAAATGAAAATAAAGGATTAAAAGTGAATTAATTAATGTATAATTTTGAAATTCATAATCTTGAAAGGTTTTCCCTGCCTTCTTTAGCTTTCGCATCCATAAACCCTTGAGTTGTATGTGGGTGTAGGTCATCTAAGTCAGATGCATGCATTTGCTGATGACTTTATTGTTTTCTTCTATGGAAACATAGGGGACGTGAGCTGGAGACCGTAGAAATTTTGAGACAGTACTAAATCCTTCATTGAGAAAGTATTAATTCCTTGATTTGAAACAAAAGCAAAGGATTATTTAAAAGGAAAATAAAGGATTATTTGAAACGAAATTAAAGAATTAATAGTGCATTAATTAATGTGTAATTCTTAAATTAATAATGTTGAAAGGTTTTCTTCATCCACTTTAGCTTTCGCATCCAAAAACCTTTGAGTTGCATGTGGGTGTAGGTCTAAGTCAGATGCATGAATTTGCTGATAACTTTATTGTTTTCTTCTATGGAAACGTACTCGACGTGAGCAGGAGTCCATAGAAATTTTGAGACAATACTAACTCCTTGATTGAGACAGTACTAACTCCTTGATTGAGACAGCAGTAACTCCTTGATTGAGACAGTAGTAACTCATTGATTTTAAACGAAAATAAAGGATTATTTGGAAAGAAAATAAAGGATTAAAAGTCAATTAATTGATGTATAATTTTGAAATTAATAATGTTGAAAGGTTTTCCGAACCCTCTTTAACTTTCGCATCCATAAACCCTTGAGTTGGATGTGAGTGTAGGTCATCTAAGTCAGATGTATGTATTTGCTGATGACTTTATTGTTTTCTTCTATGCAAACATAGTCGACGTGAGCTGGAGACCGTAGAAATTTTTAGACAGTACTAATTCCTTGATTAAGACAATACTAATTCCTTGATTTGAAACGAAAATAAAGGATTATTTGAAAAGAAAATAAAAAATTAATAGTGCATTGATGAATGCGTAATTTTTAAATTATAATATTGAAATATTTTCTCCACCCACTTTAGCTTTCGTATCCATAAACCCTTGAGTTGGAAATGGGTGCAGGTCACTTAAGTCAGATGTACGCATTTGCTGATGACTTTATTGTTTTCTTCTATGGAAACGTAGTAAACGTGAGTTGGAGACCGTAGAAATTTTGAGATAGTACTAACTCCTTGATTAAGACAGTACTTATTCCTTGATTTGAAACAAAAATAAACGATTATTTGAAAAGAAAATAAAGGATTAAAAGTGAATTAATTAATGAATAATTTTTAAATTGATAATGTTGAAAATTTCCCCCCCCCCTCTTCAGCTTTCGCATCCATAAACCCTTGAGTTGGATGTGGATGTAGGTCATCTAAGTCAGATGTATGCATTTGCTGATGACTTTATTGTTTTCTTCTCGGGTAACGTAGTCGACGTGAGCTGGGGTCCATAGAAATTTTCAGACAGTACTAATTCCTTGATTTGAAACGAAAATAAAGGATTATTTGAAAAGAAAATAAAGGATTAAAAGTGAATTAATATTAATGTAAAATTTTAAAATTAATCATTATTATTTATTTTTGAAATTATTTTAGAAATTAATTAATTTTTGGCTGTGTGTGTAGGTCATCTAAGTCAGATGTATGCATTTGCTCATGACTTTATTGTTTTCTTCTTTAGAAATAGTCGACTTTATTATTTTTTTCTATGGAAACGTAGTCGAAGAGAGCTGGAGTCCATGGAAATTTTCAGACAGTACAAAGTCCTTGATTGAGATAGTACTAATTCACTTATATGAAAAGAAAATAAAGATTATTTGAAAAGAAAATAAAGGATTAAAAGTCAATTTATTAATGTATAATTTTGAAATTAATCATTATTATTTATTTTTTAAATTAATTAATTTATCGATGCGGGTGTAGGTCATCTAAGTGAGATGTATGCATTTGCTGATGACTATTATTTTCTTTTATAGAAGTAGTCGTCTTTATTATTTTTTTCTACGGAAACGTAGTTGACGTGAGCTGGAGTCTATAGAAAGTTTGAGACAGTACTAATTCCTTGATTTGAAACGAAAATAAAGGATTATTTGAAAAGAAGATAAAGGATTAAAAGTCAATTAATTAATGTATAATTTTGAAATTAATAATGTTGAAAGGTTTCCTCCACCCACTTTAGCTTTCTCACCCATAAACCATTGAGTTGAACGTGGGTGAGGACATCTAAGTCAGATGAATGCATTTGCTGATGACTTTACTGTTTTCTTCTATGGAAACGCAGCCGACGTGAGCTAGAGTCCGTAGAAATTTTGAGACAGTACTAACTCCTTGATTTGAAACGAAAAAAAAGCATTATTTGACATGAAAAAAAAGGATTAAAAGTCAATTAATTGATGTATAATTTTGAAATTAATAATGTTGAAAGGTTTTCAGCACCCACTTTAGCTTTCGCATTCATAAACCGTTGAGTTGGATGTGAGTGTAGGTCATCTAAGAGAGATGTATGCATTTGCTAATGACTGTATTGTTTTCTTCTATGGAAACGTAGTCGATGTGAGATGGAGTCCATAGAAATTTTGAGACAGTACTAATTCCTTGATTTGAAACGAAAATAAAGGATTAAGAGTGAATTAGTTAATGTATAATTTTGAAATCCCTCATTATTATTTATTTTTAAAATTATTTTAGAAATTAATTAATTTTTGGCTGTGGGTGTAGGTCATCTAAGTCAGATGTATGCATTTGCTGATGACTATTATTTTCTTCTATAGTCGACTTTATTATTTTCTTTGGAAACGTAGTCGACGTGAGCTGGAGTCCAAAGAAATTTTGAGACAGTACTAACTCCTTGATTGAGACAGTACTAATTCCTTGATTTGGAACGAAAATAAATGATTATTTGAAAAGAAAATAAAGGATTAAAAGTGAATAAATTAATGCATAAGTTTAAAATTAATCATTATTATTTATGTTTGAAATTATTTTTGAAATTAATTAATTTTTGGCTGTGGGTGTAGGTCATCTAAGTCAGATGTATGCATTTGCTGATGACTATTATTATTTTCTTCTATAGAAATAGTCGACTTTATTATTTTCTTCTATGGAAACGTAGTCGACGTGAGCTGGAGTCCATAGAAATTTTGAGACAGTACTAACCGCTTGATTGAGAAGTTCTTGAGACAGTACCATTCTTGATTGTAATTCCTTGATTTGAAACGAAAATATAGGATTATTTGAAAAGAAAATGAAGATTAGTACTAATTATTTAATAATTTTGAAAAGAAAATGTATTAAAAGATTATTAATGTTTTTGAATCATTATTATATAGAAATTAATTAATTTTCATGTGGGTGTGGTCATCTAAGTCAGATGTACATTTGCTGATGACTATTATTATTTTCTTCTATAGAATTAGTCGACTTTATTATTTTTTCTCTTGGAAACGTAGTCGACGTGAGTTGGAGTCCGTAGAAATTTTGAGACAGTACTAATTCCTTGATTGAGATGGTACTAATTCCTTGATTTGAAACGAAAATATAAGATTATTTGAAAAGAAAATAAAGGATTAATAGTGCATTAATTAATGCGTAATTTTTAAATTATAATGTTGAAAGGTTTTCTCCACCCTCTTTAGCTTTCGCTTTTATAAACCCTTGAGTTGGATGGGGGGGGGTAAGGTCATCTAAGTCAGATGTATGCATTTGCTTATTATTTATTGACTTTATTGTTTTTTTCTGTGGAAACGTAGTTGACGTGATGTGGAGTCCGTAGAAATTTTGAGACACTACTAATTCCTTGATTTGAAACGAAAATAAAGGATTAAAAGTGAATAAATTAATGCATAAGTTTAAAATTAATCATTATTATTTATGTTTGAAATTATTTTTGAAATTAATTAATTTTTCGATGTGGGTTTACGTCATCTAATTCAGAAGTATGCATTTGCTGATGACTTTATTGTTTTCTTCTATAGAAATAGTCGACTTTATTAATTTCTTCTTTGGAAACGTAGTCGACGTAAGCTGGACTCCATAGATATTTTGAGACAGTACTAGCTCCTTGATTTAGACAGTACTAATTCTTTGATTTGAAAAGAAAATAAAGGATTAAAAGTGAATTAATATATAATTTAAAAATTAATCATTATTATTTATTTTTGAAATTAATTAATTTTTGGCTGTAGGTG
>CM063497.1:24120632-24128132 GCA_032207245.1 Pardosa pseudoannulata
AATAGTTCAATGATACCATAATACCATTATCTATTAATCTGTGAATAGAATTTGTAATCTACCACAAGCAAAGCAGATTCTACTGCATTCATTCAGTGGAGAAAAGTTTACAGTCATGATTTGACGGTAGTTAACTTAAAGTATATATAGTTTGTTAGTTTACTTATTAACACTTCGCGTGCTGGCAACGTATTTTTGCTTTTTTTGCAGTCTGTTACTGGACTGCGGGTCACGTAAAAATACGTATTTAGTAGATTTATGGTGGATATCCACTAGCCACCACAAATCTACTAAACACGTATAATTAATGTATGCTTGACATTATATGCGTGTTGTTTGCATTTTTTCTTTCCACAAGTTATGATTGTCGAGTGACTCGGTTTTTTGTTGCGTTGTTTCGTCTTCCATCGAATTCCTAGCTCCAGAACGTACAAGTCGTGTTTTATCAATTTGAAGCTTGGTTTTTTATTGTTGAATACAAAATTGATAAAATGAGCCGTCGGGACAAAGATAGTGATGAAGAAATAGGCACTGACAGATTATCGGACTTTAATTTTAAAAATTTTTTATTTTTGGGATTTCTTAAAAATATTGTTTTTTTTTGTTAAATAATCATACAGTATATATTATAGTGTAAAATAAAAAAAGTTTCGTTCATAAAAACAAAGTAGTTTTCGATTGACTGCGGTTTTTATGAATAACTAAACTTTTGCGCGATTCACGAAAAAATGCCCGCTGCACGCGTAAGGTGGCGGTGAAGTATACCCGCATGCCAAGTGTTAACAGTAGTTTGGCTTAAGGCTTTAAGTCATACAGTAAGTCATACAGTTTGACTAAAGTTTACAATAAATTGACATTCACCATTTTCTCTATCTCATTTGATTAAAGCATAATTGTCTTTGAATAGTCTTTACGAACCTGTCCTGGCTCAATCAATCTTAAAACTTTTCAAATTGTTCAAGATGTTATCCTAAAATAAATTAAGTTCCTATCATTAATTAACTCTCTGTCTAAAAAATAACATATTCCTCTCCAAGTAATCACATAGTTGAGTTTCGTTCAAATAGGAATTGTGTTTTATAACAAGAACACGATCAAATTCCATTTACAAAGAACCATGTTTAAACTGATAAAAGAACTCCTTTCAAAAGTTAGGACAACACGCATGATTAGAGAAGAGAATAAGTTTTGGCCTAATGCGTTCATCACGAGTATAATAGAGTTTCGAATTTATCAGATGTAGACTAGCTTTTAAAGAGAGCTCTGCTTTTAAAGTAAAACAGTGATTACTACATGTGATCTAAGATCTATTAGGTTTTTATTATTTGCTTGTTTCTGCTATAGATTTGTTGGTCTTTCGTAACCCAGAAAGAAGCAGAATTTTATTGATGAAAATATGCAAGGATTCCATGTAGGTCATTTTAAATGTAACAATTTAAAATTAGGTTATTGAACTGTTATTTAAATTTGAAATACTGTGGAACCTCGATATATCGTTTTTCAAGGGCTCAGAAAAGGAAAACGATAATGGCGGGAAAATGGCAGTTTCGAAAAATAGGTATAGGATTTCAATAAAATATAAGACTATGAATATATTTAACTGCAGTACAACTCGCTTATAAAGACCCCTGATTAAAAGAGAATACTTCTAATCTTAAATTCATCATATTAAATTGACTTTTTCGACTGATCTTTTAGAATGCTGCAAGACATTCCTAAACGAAGTAACATATTACAAGTTATTTGCATCTTAATGGTCGAACTATGGTTAGGGTGCTGGCCTTCGGTACCGGAGTTCGTGGGTTCGAATCCCACAGTGGCATGAATAATCGTAGCCGTTCGGAATTGGCTTTAAACTGTAGGTCCCTGTCTCATTAGCCCTAGTGTTGCAAAAAGTAGACCGTAGCACTCCATACCAAATCAAATATCCCCTTTTAAAATGTTACGAATATGCATAAAAGGTGAAATGTAAAACAGTATGCCTGAAGGGTAAATTACCATCTGAATCATCACTAACTGATATTGTCACACCTTGATCACTAAGTTAACCGATGCTGCCACACCTAAAGAACAAAAAGTGAAAAGTGGGTGTATGAAAAGCAAGCAAAAAAAATTAAAAAGAGTGGTAGTGGCATTTGTGCCTTTTCAGAATGTAAAGAAAAGGAATGTTGCAAGACAATCCTAAACGAAGTAATATCTTACAAGTTATTCATATCTTACCGTTACCCCCTTTTAAAATGTTGCGAATATGCATAAAAGGTGATATGTTAGACAGTATACCTCATGAGAAAATCAGCATCTGGATCATCCCTAACTGATATTGCCGCACCTTGTTCACTCAGGGAACTGATGCTACCACCACGAAAGATCAAAAAGTGAGAAACTGGTGTGGGAAACGCAAACACAAAAATTGAAAAGAACTGGTAGAGAGTACGGCTGGATTATTTATCAGTCTATCGCCGAATATTGATATACTTAAAGTATCACGATAACAATAGTAAAATTTGGCTCTGCCGATGTATCCCGTCGGCGATACTGTTTTTCCCTCACGAGTAATAACGTATATCGCCAAAACACATCCTAAATATTCCGCATAAAGTAATATTTTTTTCAAGTTATTGCATTTCCATTTGACGTCCGCTTCGCGTAATACCAGCTTACTTGATATAAACACAATTCAGAAAATTGGTTTTTGAAGATTATCACATCTCCGTCCAAGTCTTCCGTTGTATATCCCAATATATCGATAACTAAGCACTGCGGTCAATACCAGAAATTGCACCGTATGCGATTCATGTAGATAGCTCAGTTGTTCTCTCACCTGGGTATTGGATTATTGGAATATATCAAAAGTATTGACCATGAGTGCTTGATCGCAACAGTCACTTTTCCCGATAACGAAGCACTCGCGTCAAGACCGAAAAAGCACTGCTCGCAATTGGCACCAGCTTATTGGAATAATATATCAACAACTGCTTGATTGCAACTGTCAGTGATGTGTGAATTTATTGATATATTTCGATAGCTTGCTCCTTGCTAGTTCATATTTTCTACTAATACGGAGGCGTATAGTGTTTTGAGAGAAAAATGAATCGAGATAAACAATGGATACTCGAAATCCTGTTGATTGCCCAAAGTATCATAAAATTATATAAAAAAATGTAACAAAAAGCAACTTTTTTGGTTTATCGGGAATGAAAGTGCCCCAAATCAGTGGAAATATGTTGATTTGCAATTAAGGTCTGTGTATAGGTTTTTTGAAGGATACATTTATTTATGGAGCCATTTGAAATATCACTCAAAGACCAAAATGGGAAAAGCGGGTGTGTGAAAAGCAAGCACAAAAATTGACAAAGAGTGAAAGAGAGGAATTTGTGACTTTTCAGAATGTAAAGAAAAGGAATGTTGCAAGGCAATCCTAAACAAAGTAACATATTACTAGTTACATATTAACGTTACCCCCTTTCAATATGTTACGAATATGCATAAAAACTGAAATATAAGACAGTTTGCTTTAAATGAAAATCAGCATCTGAATCATCGATAAACCACATTGGAACATCTTGTTCACTGAGAGAAGCTATGCTGCCACACCGAAAGAACAAAAAGTGAAAAGCTGGTGTGTGAAAAGCAAGCTCAAAAATTGAAAAAGAGTGGTAGAGGCATTTGTGCCTTTTCATAATGTAAAGAAAAGGAATATTGCAAGACAATCCTAAACGAAGTATTATATTACAAGTTACATATTAACGTTTATCCCTTTCAATATGTTACGAATATGCATAAAAACTGAAATATAAGACAGTTTGCTTTAAAAATCAGCATCTGAATCATCTGTAACTCATCTTGAAACACTTTGTTCACTCAGAGAAGTGATGCTGCCACACCGAAAGTACAAAAAGTGAAAAGCTGGTGTGTGAAAAGCAAGCACAAAAATTGAAAAAGAGTGGTAGAGGTATTTGTGCATTTTTAGAATGTAAAGAAAAAGAATGTTGCAAGACAATCCTAAACTAAGTAACATATGAGTTACATATTAACCCCCTTTCAATATGTTACGAATCTGCATAAAAACTGAAACATAAGACAATATGTCTTATTGAAAATCAGCATTTGAATCATTGGTGAGACATCTTGGAACACCTTGTTCACTCAGAGAACCGATTCGGCCACTCAGAAAGAAGAAAAAGTGAAAAGCAAGCACAAAAATTGAAAAAGAATGATAGAGAGGAATTTGTGCCTTTTCAGAATGTAAAGAAAAGAAATGTTGCAAGACAATCCTAAACGAAGTAACGTATTACAAGTTAGATATTAACGTTACACCTTTTCAATATGTTACGAATATGCATAAAAACTGAAATATAAGACAGTTTGCCTTAAATAAAAATCAGCATCTGAATTATCGATAACTCATCTTGGAACACCTTGTTCACTTAGACAAGCTATGATGACACACCGAAAGAACAAAAAGCGAAAATCTGGTGTGTGAAAAGCAAGCTCAAAAATTGAAAAAGAGTGGTAGAGGAATTTGGGTCTTTTCAGAATTCAAAGAGAAGGAATGTTGCAAGATATTCCTAGACAAAATAACATCTTTATAAGTTACTTATTAACGTTACCCCCTTTCAATATATTACGAATATGCATAAAAACTGAAATATAAGACAGTTTGCCTGAAGGGAAAATCAGCATCTGAGTCACCACACCTTTTTCACCCAGGGAACCTATGCTGCCACCCCGAAAGAATAGGAAGTGAAAAGCTGGTGCTTCAAAAGAAAGCACAAAAATTGAAAAAGAGTGGTAGAGAGGCATTTGTGCCTTTTTTAGAATGAAAAGAAAAAGATGCTGCAAGACATTTCTAAACGAAGTAGCAGATTACAAGTTACTTACATATTAAATTTACCCTCTTTAGATATGTTATGAATATGCATAAAAGCTGAGTTATAATGCAGTATGCCCAAAGGTAAAACCAGCATCTGAATCATGACTAACTGATATCGGCACACCTTGTTCACTCAGGGAACCAATGCTGCCACCCCGAAAGATCAGAAAGTGAAAAGCTGGGTGCATAATTCCAGAAACATCAGTTGATAGACGTAACCGAATCACTGGTTTATCGCAATTCAGAATAATCGGCCGTTACAGAAGTGTATGGAAGCGTGTCGTATTATCCAGTAAAGCGAGATACAGAAATGTCGAGTCGGGGTTAAGCGAGACAGAATGAGTATAATGAACTTGTAAAAGCAATGTCAAGGTTTATCGCTTTGAGCGCTACTTTTTTTTGTGCAAGCTGATATAATACTCATTTTGATGTACAGATACGAAATTTTTTTCCTCATAAATATATACATTTCACTTCATGTTGATGCTTATCAAGGAGGATTTTGCAAAACTCAGATGTTGTATTGAGGTTGGAGAAGAGGCTTGTTAAGAGAGAAACTAACTTGAATTGTAGTTAGTGGGCCATCCTACTTTCATTTCATGACCAGCCATTGCTAGTCAGAGGACTGTCAATGGATAGTCAAGAAATATTTTCGAATTCTTTACACATTTTAATTACCAGATATATTACTTTTTTTTAATCTTGTTTAAATTTTATATCAGGAAAAAGTCATTCCTTTCAACGAAGACTAGATCAAAAATGTTCGTAAATAATATAAAATTATATACTCTTTGAAAAATTATCAAGTATAACTCCAGAGAATTTCAGCTTTATCACGTGTTAAAATTTGTTTAAAATTTGTCATCCTAGTAAATGCAACAGTTTTATTTTTTCTTTTTTTACCTTCAACCGCTATTTGTTCTGGTGATAATTTGTAACAATTAAAAAAATCTCTGGTAATGTTTTATTTTTAGAACCTAATATTGCTCTATTTAATTTAATTTATAAAGTAATATAGTTTAATTTATTGGTGAACACGAAAGGTTTTTTTTTAAATTCAAAATTTATTTTATGGCAACAACAAGATAAGTTATTGTCTTAGTATATCCAACAGTTTTATTTTAATTTTCGATCTAAATTCAACCAATATTTGTTCTAGTGATAATTTATAACAAACAAAAATTTCTCTGCTAATTTTTTATTTTTAGATCCTAATAGTTTTCTGTTTAATTTAACTTATAAAGTAATATAGTTGACTTTATTTGTCAACACGAAAAGCTTTGTCTTATTTTTAAATTGAAATTTTATTTTATGGCAACAACAAGATAAGAAGTAATTGTTTTAGTAAATCCAACAATTTTACTTTTAATTTTCTATTTAACTTCAACTGCTATTTGTTCTGGTATAATTTGTATCAAATAAAAAATTCTCTGCTAATTTTTTATTTTTATATCCTAAGTGTTTTCTGTTTAATTTAATTTATAAAGTAATATAGTTGACTTTATAGTGAACACGAAACGGTTTGTTTTATTTTTAAATTCACATTTTATTTTATGGCAACAACAAGATAAAAATAATTGTCCTAGTAAATCCAACAGTTTTATTTCTACTTTTCGATCTAAATTAAATCGCTATTTGTTCTGGTGATATTTTGTAACAAATAAAAAATTATATTCTAATGTTTTATTTTTAGATCCTAAAAGTTTTCTGGTTAATTTAATTTATAAAATAATATAGTTGACTTTATTTGCGAAAAAGAAAGTGTTTGTTTTATTTTTAAAATCAAATTTTATTTTATGGCAACAACAAGATAAGTAATGGTCCTAATATATCTAAAAGTTTTATTTTTACTTTTCGATCCAAATTCAACTGCTATTTGTTTTGCTGATAATTTGTAAAAAATAAAAAATTTTGAAGTAATGTTTTACTTTTAGAAACTAATATTGCTCTACTTACTTTAGTTTATAAAGTATTATAGTTCACTTTATTTTTGAACACGAATGGGTTTGTTTTATTTTTAAATTCAAATTTTATTTTATGGCAACAACAAGATAATTTATTGTCCTACTAAATCTAACAGTTTTATTTTTACTCTTCGATCTAAATTCAAAGTCTATTTGTTTTGCTGATAATTTGTAACAAAGAAAAAATTCATAGATAAGGATTTAATTTTAAATCGTAATATTGCTCTACTTAATTTAATTTATAAAGTAATATAGTTGACTTTATCTGTGAACAAGAAAAGGTTTGTTTCATTTTTAAATGCAAACTTTTTTTATGACAACAACACGATAAGAATAATTGTCTTAGTAAATCCATCAGTTTTATTTTTACTTTTACTTTTCGATCTAACTTCAACCGCTGTTTGTTCTGGTGATAATTTTAACAAATAAGAAATTCTCTGGTAATGTTTTATTTTTAGATCCTAATATTGCTCTATTTAATTTAATTTATAAAGTTATATAGTTCACTTTATTTGTGAACACGAAAGTGTGTGTTTCATTTTTTTAAATTCAAATTTTATTTTATGGGAATGCCAAGATAAGAAGTAGTTGTCCTAGTATATACAATAAGTTTTATTTTTACTTTTCGATCTAACTTCAATAGCTATTTGTCCTGCTGATAAT
>CM063497.1:24133132-24140632 GCA_032207245.1 Pardosa pseudoannulata
TACTTTTAATCTTCTACTTATATTTTAGATTCTCAGTTAAGTTTCTTATAAAATTTTCTGTTCATCGTTTCAATTTGAGTTACTTTAAAGTACTTTTAATCTTGTACTTATATGTTGGATACTGAGTTAATTTTATCATAAAAGATTTTGTTCATATTTTCAATTTCAGTTACTTGTAAGTACTTTTAATCTTCTAGTTATATTTTGGAATCTCAATTAATTTTCTCATAAAATTTTCTATTTATAACTTCAATTTCAGTTACTTTTAAGTACTTTTAATCTTGTACTTAAATTATGGATTCTCAATTAATTTTTAGTTACTGTTAAGTACTTTTAAACTTTCACTTATATTTTGGATACTCAGTTAATTTTCTTATGAAATGTTCTGTTCATAGTTTCAATTTCAGTTACTTTTAAGTAATTTTAATCTTGTACTTATATTTAAATTCTCAATTAACTTTCTCATATTATTTTCTGTGCATAGTTTCAATTTTGTTACTTTGAAGTACTTTTAATCTTTTACTTATATTTTGGATACTAAATTTTCTGATAAAAGTTTTTGTTCATAGTTTCAATGTCAGTTACTTTTAAGTACTTTAAATCTTCTACTTATATTTTAGATTATCAATTAACTTTCTCATAAAATTTTCTGAAAATCATAATCTCATAAAATTTTCTGAAATGGAAACAATGAATTGTTTCCATTTCAGTTATTTTTAAGTATTTTAAATTTTCTACTTATAATTTGGACTCTCAGTTAATTTTCTCATAAAAATTTCTTCTCATCGTTACAGTTTCAGTTATTTTTAAGTACTTTTAATCTTCTACTTATATTTTAGATCCTTAATCAATTTTACCATGAAAATTTCTGTTCATAGTTTCAATTTCAGTTACTATTAAGTACTTTTAATTTTTTACTTATAATTTAGACTCTCAGTTAGTTTTATCATAATTTCTGTTCATACTTTTAATTTTAGTTACTTTTAAGTACTTCTAATCTTCTACCTATATTTTGGATACTCAGTTAATTTTTTGTAAAAGTTTTTGTTCATAATTTTAGTTTTAGTTACTTTTAAGTAGTTTTAATCTTCTACTTATATTTTGAATGCTCAGTTATTTTCTCAAAAAATTTTCTGTTCATAGTTTCAATTTTTGTTACTTTTAAGTACTTTTAATCTTCTACTTATATCTGGATTCTCAGTTAATTTACTGATAAAAGTTTTTGTTCATAGTTTCAATGTCAAGTGCTTATTTTAGATTATCACTTAATTTTCTCATAAAATATTCTGTTCATAGTTTCAATTTCAGTTACTCTTAAGTACTTTTAATTTTCTACTTATAATTTGGACTCTCAGTTAACTTTCTCATAAAATTTTCTGTTCATTGTTTCAGTTTCAGTTACTTTTAAGTACTTTTAATCTTTTACATATATTTTTTGATTCCCAACCAATTATATCATAAAGTTTTCTATTCATAGCTTTAATTTCAGTTATTCTTAATTACTTTTAATTTTCTACTTCTAATTTGGACTCTCAGTTAATTTTCCCATAAAAATTTCTGTTCATTGTTTCAGTTTCAGTTACTTTTAAGTACTTTTAGTCTCTTATTTATATTTTAGATTCTCAATCAATTCTATCATAAAATTTTCTGTTCATAGTTTCAATTTCAGTTACTCTTAAGTACTTTTAATTTTCTACTAATAATTTGGACTTTCAATCAATTCTATCATAAACCTTTTCTGTTCATAGTTTCAATTTCAGTTACTCTTAAGTACTTTTAATTTTCTACTTATAATTTGGACTCTCAGTTAACTTTCTCATAAAATTTTCTGTTCATTGTTTCAGTTTCAGTTACTTTTAAGTACTTTTAGTCTCTTATTTATATTTTAGATTCTCAATCAATTCTATCATAAAATTTTCTGTTCATAGTTTCAATTTCAGTTACTCTTAAGTACTTTTAATTTTCTACTAATAATTTGGACTCTCAGATAATTTTCTCATAAAATTTTCTGTTCATAATTTCAATTTCAATTATTTTTAATTATTTTTAATCTTCTACTAATTTTTTAAATACTTAGTTAATTTTCTCATAAAATTTTGTGTTCATAGTTTCAATATCAGTTACTTTTAAGTACTTTTAATCTTGTACTTATATTTTCGATACTCAATTAACTTTCTCATAAAAATTTCTGTTTATAATTTCAATTTCAATTACTTGTAAGTACTTCTAATCTTGTATTTATATTTTGAATACTCAATTAATTTTCAGTTACTTTTAAGTACTTTTAATCTTCTACTTATACTTTGGATTCTCAGTTAATTTACTCATAAAACATTTTGTTCACAGTTTCAGTTTCAGTTACTTTTTAAGTACTTTAAATCTTCTACTTATATTATATATTCTCAGTTTACTTTCTCATAAAATGTTCTGTTCATAGTTTCAATTTCAATTATTTTTAGGTACTTTTTAATATTCTACTAATAATTTTGATTCTCAGTTAATTTTTTCATAAAAATTTCTGTTCATACTTTTAATTTCAGTTACTTTTTAAGTACTTCTAATCTTCTACTTATATTTTGGATACTCAGTTAATTCTTTATAAAAGTTTTTGTTCATAATTTGAGTTTTAGTTACTTTTAAGTACTTTTAATCTTCTACTTATATTTTGAATACTCTGTTATTTTCTCCCAAAATTTTCTGTTCATAGTTTCAATATCAGTTACTTTTAAGTACTTTTAATCTTCTACTTACATTTTGAATGCTCAGCTAATTTTCTCATAAAATTTTCTGTTTATAGTTTCAATTTTTGTTACTTTTAAGTACTTTTAATCTTCTACTTATATTTGGATTCTCAGTTAATTTACTGATAAAAGTATTTTATTCATAGTTTCAGTGTCAAGTACTTATTTTAGATTCTCAATTAATTTTCTCATAAAAATTTTTGTTCATATTTTCAATTTTAGTTACTATTAAGTACTTTTAGTCTCATACTTATATTTTAGATTGTCAATCAATTCTATCATAAAATTTTCTGTTCATGGTTTCAATTTCAGTTACTTTTAAGTACTTTTAATCTCTTACTTATATTTTAGATTCTCAGTCAATTCTATCATAAAATTTTCTGTTCATATTTCAATTACTCTTAAATACTTTTAATTTTCAATTTATAATTTAGACTCTCAGTTAATTTTCTCATAAAAAGATCTGCTCATAGTTTCAACATCAGTTACTTTTAAGTACTGTTAATCTTCTACTTATCTTTTAAATACTTAGTTAATTTTCCCCTAAAACTTTCTCTTCATACTTTAATATCAGCTACTTTTTAGAGTACTTTTAATCTTCTACTTATTTCTATTACTTTTATTCTTTAATTGTATTTGTTACCCATATTAATTCAATTTATTCAGGAAAAAGAAGTTAGGATTATTTTACCTCAAACACAAATTTGTTAACTTTTATCTATTCCGATGACAAGGCCCGAGGTAATTCCCCCCGATGAGGAATTAATCTTTGCCCCCACACGTAGCTAGACCTAATTCACGTTCCCTAAACAGCCCGTAACACTAGACACGACTTTCCCCCTAAAACGGCAACACACCTGGTTGCATAATTCGCAAGAGGCTCGTCGGAGGATGGTGCATTGCTCTTGAGATCGTGGAAAGCAAAAGATCATAAATAAAAAGAGAGGCTTGCGGCTTGCTACGCTGTTTTGAGAGGTGATAGGAAAAACCGAGCAGTAAAAGTCTTCAGAGGGTTGAATTGGGTCAACCCACTTTCTTCCTCCTCGTGTGGTATGTTGTGTTCGACAAGAAATCCGTCTGACAGTTTTCACTCTCGCTTGCTGTGGTAGGGAAAAAAAGGGGACTATTTATGGAAAAGAACAGGACAGATATGCTTGTCTAGGAATTTTATTATTTTACTCTGGTGGCACTATATAGATTTCTTGTCAAATTTTATTTTTTACTTTTATGCTATTACTATAATTTACATACTAACTATGCTTCTCAAAATTTTTTATTATTTGTTCACTTTCAGTTTTTTTTAAATTTTTTTATTTCTTCACTATTTATGTAAGCAGATCTTGTCTAAATTTTATTATTTTATTGTTTCACTATTTTTGAACAGGACAGATTCTTGATAGGAATTTTATTATTTACTTGGCACTATTTGAGGACTCAGTATTTTAAAAATTTTAATATTTTACTCTGTACTATTTATGGAAAAGAACTCAATATCTTGTTAAAAATTTTATTTTTTATTTTAATTATTTTATTACATACTTGTCTAATATTTATTATTTTACTCTGTACAATTTTAAATGACATAATTCTTTAAATTTTATTTTTTTACTTTGTTTTCACTTTTTATACACAGTTCTTCTAAATTTATTATTTTTACTTTGGCACTATTTTAAATGAACATTTATGCTTCTCTAAATTTTATTATTTTACTTCACTATTTATAAACTCTTTTCTTATAAATTTATTATTTTCTCTTATATATTTTGATCAATTATGTTTAAATTTTATTATTTTACTACTTATTTATAATGTATATAATTTTTCTAAAATTTTATTATTTTACTCTAGTTTCAATTTTATATATTACTACTAGGAATTTTTCTTTTTACTTTTTATTTATAAAAATTTTGATATTTTTATATTTTTTTTTTATTTATTTCACTATTTTATGACAAGATATATATTCTCAAATTTTATTATTTTACTCTCACTAATTTATAAAATTTGTCATATTATAGGATTTTATTATTTTTCTTTTAATATTTATAATCACAATTTTTCTCAGGAATTTTATTATTTTAATCTGTACTAATTTAAAGATCAAATTGCTTGTCTAAAAATTTTATTATTTTCATTTTCAATTTTTAAATACTTACTAAATTTTATTATTTTACTCTTCACTATTTAAAAGAATTAGCTGATATTTTCTAGTTTTTTTTTATTTCACTCTTCACTATTTTAAAAGAACAGACATATATTCTTTCTAGGAATTTTATTATTTACTCACTATTTATGGAAAGAAACACAGATATGCTTAAGAATTTTTTTATTTTACTTGGTGGCACTATTTATGGGAAATGAACAGGACAGATTTTCTAGGAATTTTTATTTTCACTCTGGTTGCACTATTTAAAAAGAACACTGACAATATGCTTCTAGAACAACCTGGCACTATTTTAAAAGAAAAGAGGCTTAAGGATTTTATTATTTGAGATCTGGTGGCACTAATGGAAAAGACACAGAAGGCTTGTCTAGGAATATTTTTACTTGGTTTCTATTTATGGAAATGAACAGACAGATATGCTCTCTAGGAATTTTATTATTTTACTCTGGTGGACTATTTATGTAAAAGACGACAGATATGCTTGTAAATATTTTACTCTGGTGACTATTTATGGAAAAGAACAGGACAGATATGCTTGTCTAGGAATTTTATTATTTTACTCTGGTGCATTTATGGAAAAGAACAGGACAGATATGCTTGTTTAGGAATTTTATTATTTTACTCTGGTGGCACTATTTATGGAAAAGAACAGGGCAGATATGCTTGTCTAGGAATTTTATTATTTTACTCTGGTTTCACTATTTATGGAAATGAACAGGACAGATATGCTTGTCTAGGAATTTTATTATTTTACTCTGGTGGCACTATTTATGTAAAAGGACAGGTCAGATATGCTTGTCTAGGAATTTTATTATTTTACTCTGGTGGCACTATTTATGGAAAAGAACTTGACAGATATGCTTGTCTAGGAATTTTATGATTTTACTCTGGTGACTTTATTTATGGAAAAGAACTTGACAGATATGCTTGTCTAAGAATTTTATTATTTTACTCTTGTGGCATTATTTATGGAAAAGAACTTGACAGATATGCTTGTCTAAGAATTTTATTATTTTACTCTTGTAGCATTATTTATGGAAAAGAACTTGACAGATATGCTTGTCTAAAAATTTTATTATTTTACACTGGTGGCGCTATTTATGGAAATGAACTTGACAGATATGCTTGTCTAGGAATTTTATTATTTTACTCTGGTGGCACTATTTATGGAAATGAATAGTACAGATATGCTTGTCTAGGAATTTTATTATTTTACTCTGGTTTCACTATTTATGGAAATGAACAGGACAGATATGCTTGTCTAGGAATTTTATTATTTTACTCTGGTGGCACTATTTATGGAAATGAACAAGACATATATGCTTCTCTAGGAATTTTATTATTTTACTGCGGTGGCACTATTTATGGAAAAGAACTTGACAGATATGCTTGAATAGGAATTTTATTATTTTACTCTGGTGATACTATTTATGGGAAATGAACAGGACAGATATGGTTCTCTAGGAATTTTATTATTTTACTCTGGTGGCACTATTTATGGAAAAGAACTTGACAGATATGCTTGTCTAAGAATTTTATTATTTTACTCTGGTTTCACTATTTATGGAAAAGAAGATAGATATGCTTGACTAGGAATTTTATTATTTTACTCTGGTGGCACTATTTATGGAAATGAATAGTACAGATATGCTTGTCTAGGAATTTTTTTTTATTTCACTCTGGTGGCACTATTTATGGAAATGAACAAGACATATATGCTTCTCTAGGAATTTTATTATTTTACTGCGGTGGCACTATTTATGGAAAAGAACTTGACAGATATGCTTGAATAGGAATTTTATTATTTTACTCTGGTTTCACTATTTATGGAAATGAACAGGACAGATATGCTTGTCTAGGAATTTTATTATTTTACTCTGGTGGCACTATTTATGGAAAAGAACAGGACATATATGCTTGTTTAGGAATTTTAGTATTTTACTCTGGTGGCACTGTTTATGGAAAAGAACTTGGCAGATATGCTTGTCTAAGAATTTTATTATTTTACTCTGGTGGCACTATTTATGGAAATAAACAGTACAGATATGCTTGTCTAGGATTTTTTTTTATATTTCACTCTGTTGGCACTATTTATGGGAAATGAACAGTACAGATAAGCTTGTCTAGGAATTTTGTTATTTTACTCTGGTGGCACTATTTATGGAAAAGAACAGGAAAAATATGCTTGTCTAGGAATTTTATTATTTTACACTGGTGGCACTATTTATAGGAAATGAACAGGACAGATAATCTCGTCTAGGAATTTTATTATTTTACTCTGGTGGCACTATTTATGGAAATGAACATGACAGTTGCTAGTTTAGGAATTTTATGACTAGAAACCGTAAATTTTTAAATTTCTAAAAGAACCTACGATTCAAAACGGAAGGCACCGAAAATTAAAAAAATAAATAAATAATGAACAGTTACCAAGTGATCCGCGGTTGGTCAGTCGGAATAGGCAGCGATTTCGTAACTAAAGGGTTGCTGTTTGGGACTGGAGTGGGCCTGAGATCCGCCGTGTTCCTTAAGGGTGATTGGAGCATGTAATATATGCTAGAATGGTTAATAGGGTTAATAAATGCTAATATATTA
>CM063497.1:24145632-24148132 GCA_032207245.1 Pardosa pseudoannulata
ATCTCTCTCCTGGGTTCACCTCTGTTCGAGCAAAGTGTTTTTCGTATCATTCTCTTTTCTGTCGTTGTCTGGCAAATCTGTGTCTTTAGAAACTCCTCAATAAAGATTTAAATTGTTTTCAAACTTCTGCTTCTCTTCAATGTGGCGAGACTGCAACATTATTCCTTAGTCTAGCTGATATATTTATATATATATATATATACATATATATATTTATATATATATATATATATATATATATACATATATATATTTACATATATATATATATATACATATATATATATATATATATATATATATATATATATATATCTATATATATGTGTGTGTGTACAGGTATATGTATATATATACGTATATATATATACATATATATATATATATATATATATATATATATATATATATATTTATATATGTATACATATATTCATAAATGCATATACATATATATGTATATATATTTACATATATCTATATATGTATATGTATGTGCATATATATATATATATATATATTCATATATATGTATATGTATGTGTTTATATGTAAAAATATGTGTGTATATATGTATATATATATATATATATATATATATATATATATATATATATTCCCAAGTCATCTTTAACGAACACGGTGAATATAAAACTGCTGTTAAGAGATCATTGCCTTTACTTACTGAACTATCACTGATCAGAATCTAAAAGTTATTATATTAATAAAAGCACTATACACGGATAATTTAAATTCGATTATTTTTAAAATATTTAGAATTTATCTTGAAATTGTAAACATTTTCCCATAACCGTCTTGGTAACATAAACAAAATAAATTAATGCTTATGCTCAGTCGGCAAAGGCAATGGGCTCGTAGCAAGAGGGTTGTGTGTTCGGAGACCGAGCAGGTGTAAGATTCTTTAAAGGTGACTGGGGCACGTAAAATAGGTTCGTGGTCACAACGCCCTCCAAGTTCTCAATCAATATCTCTGGGGTGGCAGGACAAGTCTAGGCTTCTTCTGCTTGGTACCTGCTACAAATTGACGAGGACCCACTAGAGTATAAGTCGTACTTTCAAACTTGAAATGCTCGTTAAAACGAAAGGCCCGACTTTTTGCCTTAATGCAGTAGCATATGGCTCAGTCGTGCTTGATTTTACTAAGTGCCATAAGCAACAACAACAAATAAATTAATTTTGAAAATCCATTCGCTTTAAACAAGTAGACGAGGACCCACTTGAGTATAAGTAGTACTTTCATCCTTAAAATGCTCTTTAAAACGAAAGGCCTGACTTTTTGCCTTAATGCAGTAGCGTATGGCTCAGTCGTGCTTGGTTTTACCAAGTGCCACAAACAACAAATAAATTAATTTTGAAACTCCATTCTCTTTAAACCACAAGTATTTGACGAAAACCCACTTGACTATAAGTTGTATTTTCACCCTTGAAATGCTCTCTAAAACGAAAGGCCCGTCTTTTTGCTTTAATGCAGTAGCATGTGGCTCAGTCGTGCTTGGTTTTACCAAGTGCCACAATCAACAACAACAAATAAATTAATTTTGAAACTACATTCTCTTTAAACTGCAAGTAGTTGACGAGGACCCACTTGAGTATAATTCGTACTTTCATCCTTGAAATGCTCGTTAAAACGAAAAGCCCAACTTTTTGCCTTAATGCAGTAGCGTATGGCTCAGCCGTGCTTGGTTTTACCGAATGGCATAAACAACAACACATAAACTAATTTTGAAATTCCATTCTCTTTAAACCACAAGTAGTTGATGAAGACCCCTGGAGCATAAGTCGTACTTTTACCCTTAAAATGCTCGTTTAAACGAAAGCCCCCGACATTTTGCCTTAATGCAGCAGCATATGGCTCAGTCGTGTTCGGTTTTACCAAGTGGCACAAGACAAGAACAACAAAGAAATTAATTTTCAAACTTCATTCTCTTTAAACCACAAGTAGTTGACGAGGACCCACTTCAGTGTAAGTCGTACTTTTACCCTTAAAATGCCCGTCAAAACGAAAGGCCCAATTTTTTGCCTTAATGCAGGACCATATGGCTCAGTCGTATGCTATAAGCAGGAACAACAACAAATAAATTATTTTTGAAACTACATTCTCTTTAAATCGCAAGCAGTTGACTAGGGCTCACTTGAGTATAAGTAGTACTTTCATCCTTAAAATGCTCTTTAAAACGAAAGTCCTGACTTTTTGCCTTAATGCAGTAGCGTGTGGCTCAATCGTGCTTGGTTTTACCAAGTGGTACAAGACAAGAGAAACAAATAAATTAATTTTGAAAATCCATTCGCTTTAAACAAGTAGTTGACGAGGACCCACTTGAGTATAATTCGTATTTTCACACTTGAAATGCTCGTCAAACGTTAAGGCCCGACTTTTTGCCTTAATGCAGAGCGTATGGCTCAGTCGTGCTTTGTTTCACCAAGTGGCACAAGACAAGAACAACAAACAAATTAATTTTCAAACTACATTCTTTTTTTA
>CM063497.1:24163132-24170632 GCA_032207245.1 Pardosa pseudoannulata
CTATCCGTATTACTAATAATAACGAAAAGCTTATATTTCCACGAAAAACTTATATGTTCAGCAAACATAGCACCACACGGCGCCCGCCACTGCGGTGCCTCATCCGGATGCTCATTGGTGTCGAGAAACCAAAAGTCCAGTCCACGTGCAGAGGATTTCACTGCACGCTGGCACAATAGAACGAACTGTTTCTCGTTCGGTCAGTGGATTAAATTATATTTATTAATTGTTTTTAACATTTGGAAATCATATATTCTGCGAAAAACATCTTGACAATTTTTAAAAACAAAACCAGGGATATGGTGTTACATAATATAACTTATATACTGTCTGTAAAACACAATGAATGGTAAAATTTGGACTGTTCTGTTAGAATTCGTTTCTTTTTTGTCTAACAAAACAAAATTGTTTTTCAGCGAATTATTTCAATAAATAGAATACATCACCGAAATTACTTTACCATACTAAAGCATTTCCGTTTATATTGATGAAATACTTCTTTTATATTTCCATGAATACAAAAGCTTACAATATATGAATTTATACATTAACCGTCTGCAAAATCGTATGGCCAGTTAATCGGTTAAAAATCCAAAAGCGCTTCAGCACGTAAGTCCCCGCTCTAATACAACGCTTAATAAAAAGTACCTTCGGATGATTCTGAATGCCAAGTGCAAGAAAAATAGCTACACTTGCCTCAGTGCCATAGTATGCTGTTCTTCTCCAGTAGCCCATACATATAAAGCGTGTTTTTCAATTTAGTGCTCAGTGCGTACACATCAGAACTTCCTATATTCGTTTGCGCGCTACGTGGTGCAGCACCTAGTACCGCACGCACTGCAGGAATACAAGCAAGCAAATCAACATAATATTTGAATATAATATAAATAATATTTATTATATACCATATAAAGGTAGGAAGACATAGGTGCAGAAAATTATTGTCTCTCATAATTTTGCTAGGGTGTGCAGTGCACACCCTGCACATATAGATCGCACGCCACTGATATATATATATATATATATATATATATATATATATATATATATATATATATATATATATATAAATATATATATATATATATATATATATATATATGTATAATATATATATATATATATATATATATATATATATATATATATATATATGTATATATTTGTATATATGTATATATGTGTATATATGTATATATGTGTATATATGTATATATGTGTATATATGTATATATGTGTATATATATATATATATATATATATATATATATATATATAAATGCATAAAACAATAGAAAGTTTAGCCGAAATACATAAAAATACGTTTCCAAAGTTGAAAGAAAGTTGATCTCTAACCTAGTTTGCTTAGAGAAGTTTATTTGAAAGTGAAAAAATTGCTTATTACTTGGTAGTTTTAGCAGGATCGACTAAATGTAAATAATCTTCGATAAGTTTCTCAAAACCTGTATCACCTGTTTCTCAATTGCATTGGAATGCTGTCATAAAGAAAGAAAATAGAAAAAAATTATCGTAAAGAAGAACTTTTCCAGTTCATTCCATCCCGTTACAGGGTTGTTCTCAAAACCCCAGACTCACCACACAGCTTAAACAATTAGTAGGTAGATACTAAATATAAACAAGTCGAGTTTAATACCATCAAAAATTCGTTTTTGACCTCATTTTTGCAGCTTTGCGAGGTTGCGACCTGCAAGAGAAGATTTTGCGCTACCTGCGAGCCTCAACTGGAAATTAGGAATTCTGTTAACCCAGCCACACGCTTTCGACGCCCTCTATCGAGTGGTGTCAATAAACTCCCGACTAGTCGTTCGATAAGTTGACGGGATGACATCTCTAATTTATCAACTCTTGGTCTAATCAGATCATGCAAGGATAACTCGGTTTATATGATTGATTAGTTGGTAGAAACAGGATGTCACTTCCTTGTTTATGCTAAAAAAATGGTGTTTCTCCAGACGTAACACATGTTTTTGTTGCGTGTGTGATTGTTATTATGATTCACTGATACTGTTAGCAGTTTACCTATGAAAGTTTAACAATAGAATGTTTTTTTGCTTTAGATTTTTATCTATAGCGTGTCATACTGCATTTATCTTATTTCCATAAGAGAACACAATATCTCCGAGGTGATCATTAGAACTATCGATATCTGACTCAATGTAAAATAAAATGTGTGTAAATGTGTGTAAAATAAAATTTTTTACAATGTTTCCTAGGTACTGAATATAGATCCTCCTTTTTAAAAATTATTTAGTTTTGTAATATGATGAAACACATTTGAAAATCATAACACATATAAATCAAACAATTTTCGATTCTTAAAAAAAAGAAAAACATTGTGTGTTAATAATTTTTTTAAATTTTTTATAAGGAAAGTTATAGCGTTATAAAAATCTTTCTAAAAAATCTTTCGAAAGATCTTTTTCTAAAATCATAAAACATGGGAATCAAACAATTTTTGATTCATTAAAAAAATAAGAAAAAATTTGTGTTTAGAATATTTTTTTAAATCTTTAATAAGGAGAATTATAGCGTTATAAAAATATTTCTAAAAATACTTTCAAAAGATCTTTTTCTAAAATCATAAAACATGGGAATCAAACAATTTTTGATTCATTAAAAAATTGTGTATTAATAATTTTTTTAAATCTTTAATAAGAAAAACTATAGCGTTGTAAAAAGATTTCTAAAAAATCTTTCGAAAGATCTTTTTCTAAAATCATAAAACAAAGGAATCAAACAATTTTTGATTCATTAAAATAAAGAAAAAAAATTGTGTTTAGAATAATTTTTTTAAAAATCTATAATAAGGAAAATTATAGATTTATAAAAGGATTTCTAAAAAATCTTTTCAAAGATCTTTTTCTAAAATCATAAAACATGGGAATCAAACAATTTTTGATTCATTAAAAAAAGAAAAAATATTGTGTTAATAATTTTTTTTAAATCTATAATAAGGAAAATTATAGTGTTATAAAAAGATTTCTAAAAAATATCTTTCAAAAGATCTTTTTCTAAAATCATAAAACATGGGAATCAAACAATTTTTGATTCATTAAAAAAAGAAGAAAAATTGTGTTTAGAATAATTTTTTTAAATCTTTAATAAGAAAAGTTATAGCGTTATAAAAAGATTTCTAAAAAATCTTTCTAAAAATCTTTTTCTAAAATCATAAAACATGGGAATCAAACTATTTTTGACTCATTAAAAAAAAAGAAAAAAATTTGTGTTAATAATTTTTTTTAAATCTTTAATAAGGAAAGTTATAGTGCTATAAAAAGATTTCTAAAAAAATCTTTCTAAAGAACAGAACTTTTTATTTTAGAATGAATCTAATATCACCTTGAGGTACTTATGTCTCCTCAAGTTGGATCTATACCTAAACTAAACTACTAGATTCCTTGGCTCAACAGACCCTAGTGAGAGAAAGTCCAATCTCCGTTTCAGAGACCAAAAGTCCTGGGGTGGGATGCATATGATCCGGTTAGGTGGTCATCCTTACTCGGAACCCTCAGTGTTTAGTTCCCAAGCATGCTTGGTCCTCAGGTCATCTACCCACGGAAGGGATGAAAGGCTTAGTCAACACTACTCATCCCAGGCATCGAACCTGGGACCTATGTCGTAGAAGCACGAAGCGCTACTCCAGCGCCACTGGGTTTATGGATCTACACCTACTCTACTGAATTCCTCTCACTGTATGTTAACTTGTGCAGTTCCGTTTGGCCTACTCACATTTAAAGAATTCTTGTAAAAAGTTATACGTGATTAAATAGCAAATTCTCCAGGATGCTATCTTTTATTTTTCTTGACTTGATATCTGTTACACATGTTTTTATTTACGTTTGAAAACGAGCACACTAAAATTAATCACAAACAATTTAAAATCATTTGTATTTTTCTCGACGTTTTTTAAAACAATGTAAACATAGCATTCCATTGTTAATTAATGGAAAAATACACTTCTGTCTGGTCTACTCACATTTAAAGATTTCTTTAAAAAAGCCATACGTGATTAAACATCAAATTCTCTAATGTGATATCTTTTTCTTTTCTTGACTTGATATCTCCTACATATGTTTTTATTTACGTTTGGAAACGCGCACACCAAAACTAATCACAAATAATTTAAAATCAATTATATTTTTTTCGACGTATTTTAAAACAATGTAAACTTAGCATTCCATTGTTAATTAATGGAAAAATACAATTATGTCTAGCCTACTCACATTTAAGGAATTATTTTAAAAAGTTATACGTGATTAAACAGCAAATTCTCTAGGATGCTATCTTTTACATTTCTTGACTTGATTGATATCTGCTACACATCTTTTTATTTACGTTTGGAAAAGAGCACACCAAAACTAATTACAAATAATTTAATATCAATTATATTTTTCTCAACGTTTTTTAAAACAATGTAAACATAGCATTCCATTGTTAATTAGTGGAAAAATACAATTTTGTCTGGCCTACTCACATTTAAAGAATTCTTTTAAAAAGTTATACCATATAAAACTCTATATAAAAGTTATGCATGTAGTAAGAAAAGAGTACTTTGAATTAAAAAGATTTTATGCAACAGACTTGATGCAATAGGAAATTCTCTAGGATGCTATCTTTTACTTTTCTGAACTTCTCTACTTAGCTGTTAAACGACTTTGGTGAGACGGCCCTTAGAGAGTGGTAGGGAAGAATACAATCAAACCATACATAACCATTGGTTAGTTAATCATCTGTTCACATGCACAGAATTAGGGGCCTGTCTTTCCAAAGCCATAAAACGACTAACTGAGTTTAATCCACGACTCCAATCCATGGTAGGATGTAGTTCTACTTTTAAACAAAGATTAATCGCCGTTGGCTGTTAAATGACTTTGGTGAGACCGGCTCTAGATCAGGTAACTCATTTGACCTCCTTCACATGTTATATATTATCTACATATTTTTATTGCTTTATACCGATTAATTTTTACGTCTATGTAAAATGAATGATAAATAACAGGCTGTAAAATTTTCCTTAAGTGATATTTATTCAAGGGTTTCGTTGACATGCATGTAGTAAGAAAAAAGTACTTTTAATTAAAAAGATTTTAGAATAACTGCTTTAAATGAACAACTCTTAGTCTAATGAGATCATGCGAGGATAAATGTGGCTTAAATGATCGATTAGTAGGCAGAAACACAGTGTCGCTTCCTTGTTTATGAAAAAAAAGATGCTTGAGACGTTAGACATGATTCCATTGCGTGTGTAGATGTTGTTATGATATGTTAAATTGACTTACTTTCATATTGTTAGAAGTTTACCAACGAACGGTGTAAATAACAACAGAAAACTTATTTGTATGTTTGTTTTTTATATATAGCGTGCAATTTTCTTAATCTCCCATATCTGTTTCTCGCATACATGCAACATGCACAAAATTTAGTGTGAGTAACTCGCAGGTAAATGCGGTCCATTCATTGCATGATTTCCGAGACAGAATTCAAGAAATGAAATAGATATCGCATTCATTAGTTGATTGAACTATTGGTTTTTATTAGAAATATTTAGATACACTTAAAATAATTTTAACTTATCTATTTTCAATTTATAAATAATAATAACAATTAAAACTCCTTAACCCCCTCCGGTATGATTTAATAATGAAAAACTGTGCATGAAATAACCATTTAATTTTTATTTAAAAAACTTGTTTCATTTTACAATTCTTATATATTCTTAATTAAAATCCACTTTTTACATAGTGTTAAATAATATCAGAAACAGTAAAATTAAGAAAATATCAAAGCAAAACATTAATAAGGTATACAGATAATAGTCTTCAAGCTAGTGGTACTTTTCAAAACAAAGTGCAAGGGAATTCTTAATTGTTTACACCGCCAAGTAGTCTCACTTTTAATTTGATTCTTGTAACACACACGGCATTTCTTAGTAGGTTTTCTTTTATTCTGACTCATTAATTTGGCAATGACGTACCAAGTAAACAATATGCAATAGTGACTTGTGATTTTCACAAGTGATAAAAGTGTTGCCAAATTCAGTACACTAGAAATTTTAAACTAAATTAATTATCATATTTAAAAGTAACTTTAATCGCATGACGAGTGTAGCTCGTCATTGTGCGGTATGGAATGAAAAACTAATGACGAGCTAGACTCGTCATTTTACTGGAAGGGGTTAAGTACATACAAGTTTGTAGGATATTAAAAATAATACACTTTTGGCCATGCATTAAGACTTATTTAGAAGATATTAAAGGTCTTTATGTATTTAAAAATTTATAGGACATCGAAATGATGTTCTTTTGTTATGTACCAAGACTCATTTAGAAGTTATTAAAAAGTCCTTTGTATATAAAAATAAATAAGATATTAAAAATGATAAACTTAGGTCGTGCCCATAACTTTTGCGTAGTTTTCAGAAGTAAAATTTTTCTTTTCTCAAATTTTATTTTCAAAAAAATTTTTTTAATATGTCTGGACATAATTGCGTTTGCAATTTAAATAGTCTTTATTTCAATTTTTATAATTTTTAGCCTGGATTTGACATAACAGTGTAATAAACTTAGGATTTTATTTATTTATCAATCTATCTCTGTATATACATACTTTATCTCTCTCTATCTATATATAAACACACACATATACTTTTGTACAATATATACAATACAGAGAATGTGTGTATGTGCGCATAAATATATATATGTATGTATGTATGTATGTAGATACATAGATACATATGATATTATATCAGTACAAGCAGACACATATATATACACGTGTATATATATATATATATATATATATATATATATATATATATATATATATATATATATATATATATATGTATGTGTGTGTGTGTGTGTGTGTGTGTGTGTGTACATATAAGACTTATTTTGAGGATATTAAAGGTCGTTAAGTATGTAAAAATTTATAGGGCATCGAAAAGGACATTCTTTTGTAATGTATAAAGATTCATTTAGAAATTCTTAAAAGCCTTTAAGTAGTACAAACTTATAGGAAATTCAAAATGATACAATTGGTCATGCATTAAGTCTAATTTAGAAAATTAAAAATTCATAGGGCATCGAAAAAGATATTATTTGTAATATACAAAGACTCATTTAGAAGTTATTAAAAGCCCTTAAGTAATACAAAATTATAGGATATTCAAAATGATACAATTGGTCATGAATTAAGACTTATTTAGAATATATTAAAGGTTTTGAAGTATTTAAAAATTTATAAGACATCGAAAATGATATTCTCTTGTAATGTATGAAGACTCATTTAGAAATTATTAAAAGCCCTTAAGTACGTACAAACTTATAGAATATTAAAAATGATACATTTTGTTCCTGCATTAAGACTTATTTAGAAGATATTAAAGGTCTTTAAGTATTTAAGAATTTATAGGGCATTGAAAATGATATACTTTTTTCATGTACCAAGAGTCATTTACAAGTTATTAGAAGCCCC
>CM063497.1:24175632-24185632 GCA_032207245.1 Pardosa pseudoannulata
TCATACGTTTTATCACTTAATTTAGATATTACGTAAATAATTTTCTTTTATATTTGGCTTAAATAATAGATTATGTATATATGTAATAATTTCGATTATTTTTTTTCAATGAAAATTTTATCACCAGTATTAACAACAAATTCTTTTCATAAAAGTCAAGGAGTCTATTTCACAGACTAATAAATAACTAGCGTTTAAGTTATATATCTTTGAATATTAAGACGTTTGTGTGTTTGTTTTGTATACATAACCACAAGGTTTGACTAAATTAATTTAACGTGATTCTAAATTGCATTCATATTATCGGGAGACATTAGAGGAGTATGAAGATAAATAAATTGTTGAACGTGTACCAGGTAATTCTCAGCCAAAAAACAAACCATTTTTATTTCTTGCCTCATAGGGTACTTTACAGCTCTGGAAAATTAAAAATTTTACTAATCCCGTCATATGACGGGGTATATGATAGTTTAAAATATTTATACAGTAGTAAATTGAAAAAGGTAAATTAAAATTTATACATTTAAAAATGTATGAGTAGCTTTTTTACCTTTAAAAAATTTTTGTTCTGAACAGTGTTTCTTGTATCAACATTGACCCTGACTCAAATATTTCCATTTTTCTATCATCAGGGATTTTAGAGTTTGTCTATTGAAATTTGACCTAAATTCAGTTTGTTTTTACCGTAAAGTACTAAAAAAATCATTAAAACGTAGCATTACTGTGTGAAAAGAGTAATATTCAGCACTATTTTTTTAAAATTTTACTAATCCCGACATATGACGAGCTATAGGCTAGTTCTATTATATTACCTAAACTTTGCTCATAAGTCAATGTACAGAACAAAGTTTAAGTTATTTTAAATTACTTTAAGTTATTTTAACAAATTATTGAGCGTGTACCAGATAATATTCAGTTAAAAAACAAACCATTTTTTTACCTGTCTCATAAGGTATTTTACAATTCTGGAAAATTAAAAATTTTACTAATCAAGTCATATGACGGACTATATGCTAGATCTATTATATTACCTAAACTTTGCTCATAAGTCAATGTACATCCAAAACAAAGTTTAAGTTATTTTAATTTATTTTACCAAATCATTGTGCGTGTACCAGATAATATTCAGCCAAAAAACAAACCATTAGTTTACCTGCCTCACAAGGTATTTTATAACTCTGGTTTGGTTTGGAGTGCTACGGTCTACTTTTTGCAACACGAGGGATAATGGGACCGGGACCTACAGCTTAAAACCGATTCCGAACGACTAGGAACATCCATTCCATAGTGGGACTCGAACCCACGAAATCTGGTACCAAAGGCCAGCACCCTAACCAATCGGCCATCAATCGCCTTTCAATTCTTGAAAATTAAAAATTTTACTAATCCCATCATATGACGTATAGTTCATTATATTACCTAAACTTTGCTCATAAGTCAATGTACATCTAAAGAAAAGTTTAAGTTATATTAAATTGCCACCAGAAAAGAAATAATAATAATAAATGGTGGAACAAAGAAGTACTCAAAAGACCCATTTACTGTATTAACTGAAAATAACTCATAAAAAATTTTATTGTATTACTCGAGCTGGAAACACCTCGAATATTCCATTGTAAAGCGAACAACTGATGGTTCTTTGCCCAGAACTGACTTTAATACAATGAGAGGAGCATCTCCATCAAGAGATGGAGCGATTTTCGAACGTTCGAGCTTTATCATCAGCGATCTCTCTCGGCTGACACGCACAAAAGGGTACGAAAATAAACCCCAAATCAGCATATCAGCCGAAGAGAGAAGCGTCTGACGCGATAATTCAACTGCGCCGAGAAAATAAAAATTCCAAGTGAAGAACATCCACGAGTGAAAAGCAATGACCTTCCACTCGAGAAAGTAGGTTGCTGTTTCTACGACCTTTCCCGCTTTGCCGATTGGATAATAACAGCAACAATCCATTGTTGATCCAATGAGAACGAAATTCTACTTTCTTGCCTTCGAGCCACTTCGGAGTTCATAAAGTGTAAACACTTTGAATGTAAAATTCACGTCCATCGAACGATCGCGAGAATGGTTCGAAGCTTTTTCCTGCTGCCCCAGATTTGGAACATATTTTTATTAGCCATCAGACGCAAATAAAGTTAAAATAAATATATCTATACCCCCCGCGGCAGCGGAGCGTCAACTGTCTGTTGACACTTCGTTCGTGACGTCATTCATCTGAGGCATGAGTAGGATTGTGTGGTGGGTGGAGGGGACAGCGACCTTTCCGCTACGTAATTTTCAATTTCTATTTCAAATTCCCTGAAGTGTGAAATCGTACAAAATTTATATCGAATGCAACTGGTGAAGAAAAAGCACGCGATTGTTACAGTGGCATGAGCAAAGTACAAAACTTTGTCAACAACAGGTCTGTACCTGGAAAGGTTTATTGCATGGATTAGGAGGAAATAGTAAGAGAAAAACATGACCAAAAGGTATGCAGGCACGTGAATGAAAACAGATCTTGATAACAGGCTTCTTTATCAAATGATTTTTATGAAAGCTTTGCTAAACATCATCTATTTGCTTCTACGAGTAGTTACCTTAAATTATTTCATTCAGATTATAAAATAATTACACAGCATTTATTCAAAAAACGTACATCACAACCTTGAACTGAATTCCATGTTTAATTTATTTTTCATGTTTGAAGATAGATAATAATTTTAAGAATAGTTACGTAAAATTATTTCATTCAGGTTATAAAATAATTAAACAGTATGTATTGAAAAAACGTACATCACAAACTTGAACTGAATTCTGTGTTGAAATTTTACTTCTTTTCACGTTTAAAGATAGATAATAATTTTAAGAATAGTTACGTTAAATTATTTCATTAGGTTATAAAATAATTAAACAGCATGTATTCAAAAATGTACATCATAACCTTGAAGTGAATTAATTTTGTGTTGAAATTTTCTCTTTTTACAGGTTTAAAGATAGATAAAATAATTATATATTATTATAGTTTAAGAATAGTCGCGTTAAGTTATTTCATTAGGTTATAAAATAATTAAACAGCATGTATTGAATAAACGTACACCATAACCTTGAAGTGAATTAATTCTGTGTTGAAATTTTCTCTTTTTTCATCTTTAAAGATAGATAATAATTTTAAGAATAGTTACATTAAATTATTTCATTAGGTTATAAAATAATTAAACAGCATGTATTGAATAAACGTACATCATAACCTTGAAGTGAATTCTGTGTTGAAATTTTGCCTTTTTCCTGTTTAAAGATAGATAATAATTTTAAGAATAGTTACGTTAAATTATTTCATTAGGTTATAAATTAATTAAACAGCATGCATTCAAAAATATACATCATAACCTTGAAGTGAATTAATTTTGTGTTGAAATTTTCTCTTTTTACAGGTTTAAAGATACATAATAGTTTTAAGAATAGTTGCGTTAAGTTATTTCATTAGGTTATAAAATAATTAAACAGCATGTACTCGTAAAACATACATCATATCCTTGACACAAACTCCATCTTAAAATTTTATGTTTTTTACAGCTTTAATCATAAGGTCATAAGCTGCTGAGTTACAAATTCACATTTCTTTTTTGGATGCCATAGGCAAACCAAAAAAAGTGCTTCTCAAGCTTAAGGGAAAAAAACATCACTTTGAGAATTAACTTTAATAAGAAAAATATTTTTTCCTTATTTATTATTTTTTCCTCATAATATTTGTTTTAATTACTATCCGAAATACATGGGATTCTTAGTATATGTTTTCTATTTAAAATTAATTGGTTTTGCTGATTTTAATTTATTTCTAAAAAATAATATTTTTTATATAACATGATTAGCATATAATTCAAATATTTAACCTACAAAGAATTTTTAAAAACCCATACTTGAAATCTACAAAACTAATAATTTAAAAAACAAAGTTAAATCACAACTTATAAAAGCACTAACATATGGCCCATCATATGACGAGATCAGTAAAATTTTTAATTTTCCAGAACTGTAAAGTTCCCTTTGAGGCAGGTAAAAAAAAATGATTTGTTTTTTAAATGAGAATTATCTGGTACACGGTGAATAATTCGTTTATCTTTACTGACCGCATGTTAGTTGCCAACTTTAATTTATCTTGTCATATTACGTGATAAGATGGACAGCAGAGGTTTTAATATTCACAGTGATTATTTGGCGGTATGTATAAATGATGTGCAAAATTGATCGCATCGATTGCAAACCGTGTGGTTCTGTGTAAAAAGCAAACACACAAACGAACAAACTTCTTAATTTTCAAAAATATATAACTTAAACGCTAGATATTTATTAGTCCGTTAAATAGACTCCTAGACTTTTATGAAAAGAATTTGTTGTTTATACCGGTGATAAAATTTTCATTGCAACAAAAAATAATCGATGATTAAAATGTAAAATTATCACATATGTACCTAATCTATTATTTAAGCCAAATATAAAAGAAAAATACTTACGTCATATCTTTCTTTACTTTTTTCTTTACTTTCTTTACTTTCTTTTCTTACTGGGGTCGACTAAAGTAAGCTTCGAACCATGACGGACCTCTCGTAGGTCAGCTGCAGCTCTATAGCTGTCGTGGTTGCTGTCGTGGTGACGGGTTTTCAGTAGTATGCTGCTGTATGGGCAACAAGCCTGGGTCAGCGTGGTGAAATTCTCTTACGTAATATCTAAGTTCAATGATAAAACGTATGCAAATAATGCAGAAGATATTTAACCCTCCGAGTGGAACACACCAATTAAAAATAGTCTCCAAAAATAACTAAAGGTTTATTGTGTCAGTGACCAAAACGTTCTATGATTTTTTACTTCAAGCATTGTCGACTAGAATGGAATACGGGAAACCCGCACTCGTTAATCTCCCTTTACTTCCAGTTATAAATAGATATATAAATAGATATTATAGATTGTTAATTTTTAATACACATAAAGCTCGTTAAGTCTCGAAGATCATCCCATAAGAAATAATGGATTCTAAAAGTACAAATAAAAATATTCTTTAAGAAAATTATTTATATTTTTTTAAGAAAGTCATCCAAGATATTTAAATGGTGCAATGAGAGATATATATGTTACCGCAAACGAAATACTTCGAAATAGATTGACAAAAACATGAAAAGCTATCAGCGTCTTTGTGCCTCAGGGAGTAGGGGTGCATCCCTCAATAAATGTCAGTCAAAGAGGGAAGCAGTTTCTAAACAATCGACCTGACCCTCCTACCTCAAACACTGGCAGAAATGTACATTACATCCATTTTCGGAACGTTTTTTGATGTCGAAAATTGTACCTGACAACCGCTTTGAAGACATCATCGGTTTGGCGGAATTGTACGTGCGAACCGCTTAGAGGGTTAAATAATTTAAAATAAGAAATGGTTAAAGGAATGACGTCCTAATGCTAGAAATAATATTACTTTCATCTACTTATAATGTGATAAATTAATGAATTTAATCAATACCTGCTCTTAACCGGGGAAACTAGGGCTTGAAATAATTGCATTAAACTATCGAAAAGGGGGAAAGGGTTGGGTTTCGAACGCTTTCGAACTTGCTTTGAATTTTGTTAACCCTAACTCATCAAGAATCCAATATGGATGCTTAATTCGAGGACAGACGGACAGATATTATCTGTCCGTCTGTCCTCGAATTAACATAGGCTAACATAGGCTGTTATTAGGTTATAGTAGTCTATGATTATTATTGGCTATGATTACTATTATCTATTATTAGGTTTATAGGCTATTATAGGCTAGGCTCTAACATAGGCTATTATTATATAGTTGATGAAATTTATTTATTTTTAGACACCTTAAATTATTAAAATCTATCTATATATATAAATGTAAATGTTTGTTTGTATTCTAAAATTTCTGAAAATATTGCACCGACTGAGACTTGAAATTTTGACATAATTTTGTACGGGAGTACGGCTATATTTTTATCACACCGTTTGTTGAGGTTTACGCCGGTAGATGGCGTTTTTGTCATGTTTAACGATTGAGAAAAATAACGCTCTGTGTGGAAATGGCGCCCGTTTTGAGTGATGGCGCCCTAAACTGTAACAGAAAAAATGGTTATAAATGTGCTTAAAAAAAAATAAAATAATGTTTACAACCGAAGTATTTTGTGTGACATTAAACACCGTTTATATATAAAGTTTAAAATCTGTGTGTGTGTCTCCAAGCGATTTGATTGGCTGCTGTGTGTTTGGATCGGTGGTAAAGTTCCTCGGTGGTACATAATAGCTAGATTCAGTGATAAAACGTATGAGAATAATGCAGACGATATTTAAATAATTTAAAATAAGAAATGATTAAATGAGATGGTTAAAGGAATGACGTCATAATGCCAGAAAAGTTATTTTTACCTATTTAATATGTGATAAATTCAATAGCCTGCTCTTACCGGGGAAAATAGGGCTTAAAATAATGCAATTAAATGTTCAATAAGAGATTTGAAAAAAAAATTTCAATTTTACAACTCCTCTTCAACCTCCACTCAAAATACGTGTTCTGCAAAGATCGGTCGATTTACTTGAAAAATTGAAATAAAAAATAAGTATCTAACGTGTTCTGCAAAGATCGGTCGATTTACTTAAAAATTGGAAAAAGAATTTACCAAGTATCTAAAAATTTATTATTTAATTTAATTTAATTTAATTTAATTTATTAAAAATTTATTATTAAAAGTATTTAAAATAATCAAATTTTGAAAAATTTTTCCTCAAAATGTTGTTTTTGATTAAGAATCAATTTGTTGAGTTACGATCCCCTCGCCAGATTTCAAACGCCACGCACGCAAGCTGCAAGCACGCCAATTTCGCCAAATGTGGTTGAAGCACCAACAAGATCCATGATTAGAAACAGGAGAGTGGGCTAAGAAGAGGAGTTGAAAAAGGAGAGAAAGGGTGGATTTCAACCCTATCTGATCAAGAATCCAATATGATGCCTCTATCCATTCCAGGTTCAACCGCTTCAAAAATTCGAGTACAGATGGACAGATAACTTAGGCTATTATTATAGGGGGGATTGGTTATATGGAGAATAGTTATTACTTTAAAAATTTAACCGGCAATATTAAAACTTTCACCAATATGACTGTGGAGAAGTGAATTTCAAACGTTTTAAAGATGACAGTATTTTTCGCTGTAATACAAAGCTTGTTTATACCAATTTATTTTATATATGGATCGATAGGAGAAGATAAACTATGAATTTTGGTATCCCTAACTCATTAAGAATCCAATATGGATCCCTCTATCCATTCCAGATCCAACCGCTTCATAAATTCGAGGACAGGCGGACAAATAACTTAGGCTATTATTATATAGGGGATGTTTTGTAAAAAAAAAACTTACACCACTTTAAGAAGCGCTTATTTTTCATGTTTTATTAAGAATAAATTTATGTATAATAAAAAACATCATAACTAATATGTGTGTAATACAGGGTCATTAGGTTATTGTGTTTAATTTTAATTCAACGCCTGTGCTCACGAAACTAGGTCGTTTGAATCAATTCATTTTTTATATACGGGATGCCAACGGTGGGAAACAAACCCATGATCTGCAGTAATTTAAAATTATCTCATATATACTTAATCTATTATTTAAGCCAAATATAAAAGAAAATTATTTACGTCATTTATAAGTTCAGCGATAAAACGTCTAAAAATAATGCAGACGATATTTAAATAATTTAAGATAAGAAATGATTAAATGAGATGATTAAAAAAACAACATCTTAATGCTAGAAAGAAATGTTATTTTTTCCTATTTATTATGAGATAAATTGATAAATTTAATCACTTGCTCTTACCCGGGTAAAATAGGGCTCGAAATAATGGCATTAAACGATCTAAAAGGAGGGAAGGGGGGGATTTCGAATGTTTTTGAACTCGTTTTGAATTTTGCAAACCCTAACTCATCAAGAATCCAATACGGATGCCTCTATCCATTCCAGGTCCAACTGCTTCATAAGTTCGAGGGCAGGTGGAATGATAACTTAGGCTATTACTATACGGGATCCAACGGTGGGAATCAAACCCATGATCTGCAGTAATTTAAAATTATCAGATATATACCTAATCTGTTATTTAAGCCAAATATAAAAGAAAATTATTTAAGTCATATCTAAATCCAGTGATAAAACGTAAGAAAATAATGCAGATGATATTTAAATAGTTTAAAATAAAAAATAATTAAATGAGAAGAATGATATTATAATGCTAAAAAATGTAATTTTTACCTATTTATTTTGTAATAAATTGATAAATTTAATCGTCTGCTTTTAACCGGGAAACATAGGGCTCGAAATAATGGCATTAAACGACCGAAAAGGAGGGAAGGGGTGGATTTCGAACGTTTTCTCGCGTTTTGAATTTTGCAAACCCTAACTGATCAAGAATCCAATATGGATGCCTCTATCCATTCCAGGTCTAACAGCTTCATAAGTTAGAGGACAGATGGAAAGATAACTTAGGCTATTACTATATCCAACGGTGGGAATCAAACCCATGATCTGCAGTAATTTAAAATTATCACATATCTACCTAATCTGTTATTTAAGCCAAATATATAAGAAAATTATTTATCTAATATTTAAGTTCAGCGATAAAACGTATGAAAATAATGCAGACGATATTTAAATAATTTAAAATAAGAAATGATTAAATGACATTTTTAAAGGAATGGCGTCATAATGCTAGTAAAAAATGTTATTTTTACCTATTTATTATGTGATAAATTGATAAATTTAATCACTTGCTCTTACCTGGGGAAAATAGGGCTCGAAATAATGGCATTAAACGATCGAAAAGGGAGAAAGGGGGGGATTTCGAATGTTTTTGAACTCGTTTTGAATTTTGCAAACCCTAACTCATCAAGAATCCAATATGGATGCTTCTATCCATTCCAGGTCTAACAGCTTCATAAATTCGTGGACAGATGGAAAGATAACTTAGGATATTATTACTATACGGGATGCCAACGGTGGGAATCAAACCCATGATCTGCAGTAATTTAAAATTAGCAGATATATACCTAATCTATTATTTAAGCCAAATATAAAACAAAAATTATTTGCGTACTATATAAGTTCAGTGATAAAACGTATGAGAATAATGCAGACGATATTTAAATAATTTAAAATAAGAAATGATTAAATGCTAGAAATTTCTTTATTTTTACATATTTATTGTGTAATAAATGGATAAATTTAATCGCCTGCTCTTAGCAGGAGAAAACAGGGTTTAAAATAAGTTCATTAAACGATCGAAAAGGAAAGAAGGGGTGGATTTCGAACTTTTACTGGCTTTGAATTTGGCTAACCCTAACACGTCAAGAATCCAATATGGATGTCTTTATCCATTAGAGGTTCAACTGCTTCAAAAATTCGAGGACGGACGGGCAGATAACTTAGGCTATTATTATAGGGGGGATTGGTTATATGGAGAATAGTTATTACTTTAAAAATTTAACCGGCAATATTAAAACTTTCACCAATATGACTGTGGAGAAGTGAATTTCAAACGTTTTAAAGATGACAGTATTTTTCGCTGTAATACGACGTATGTTTTATACCAATTTATTTTAGATTTCGATCGACAGGAGAAGATAAATTATAAATTTTGCTAACCCTAACTCATCAAGAATCCAATATGATTACATCTATCCATTCCAGGTCCAACCGCTTCATAAATTCGAGGGCAGACGGACAGATAACTTAGGCTATTATTATATAGGGGGTGCCAACGGTGGAAATCAAATCGATGATCTCCAGTAATTTGAAATTATCAGATATATACCTAATCTATATTTACGTAGTTCAGTGATATAATAGTGAAGTTCAGTAGTGTGAAAATAATGCAGACGATATTTAAATAATTTAAAATATGAAAGGATTAAATGATTAAATGCTGAAAAAATGTAATTTTTACCTATTTCTTATGGGATATATTGATAA
>CM063497.1:24190632-24198132 GCA_032207245.1 Pardosa pseudoannulata
AAAAAAAATTACTATCAATTTTACATCACCTCTTTCAAAAAACATTAAGAGTAATACAAAACATGCTCACTGATCTAAAATAATTACTTTTCTAGAATTTGTTCTAATGATTTTATATCATAATTTCTTTAAATAACAACAACATCAATTTGATTTTATTTTTTTAGATAATACACAAAATATAAAAATAACAAACAAAACACAAAAATAAGATCACTTCTCTACTGTTTTTATTGATAATAACAAACATACCTTAAAACATTAAAAAAAAATCTGAAAAAACAAAAAAATTTTTAAATATTATAAAAATAAAACAAAAGATCTATAAAAACTAAAAAATATATTATATGAGATAAAATAAAATTTCAAACAAAAAATTTTAAAAATATATATTTACATCATAAAAAATAAAAACATATAATATATATTTTTAAAAAACAAAAAATATAAAAAAGATTATACACAAACAAATACAAATTCATAAAAAAAAATTATTTAACATTTTAAATATAAATTGATCATAAGTATGAACACAACAGATTTGTACAATTTTAACACAAAAATTGATGATCAATTAACAAAACAAAAAGTATAAAAAACTTCACATCCATAAAATATTAAAAAATTTATAAGGATAAAATACCACATTGACCCCTTAATATATATATGTATTAAAACAAATTTATGGATAAATACAAAATATTACAAAAACACATAATAAACAAACAAATAAAACTATTTATATAAATATACTCTTTTTTACTATCAATAAATCAAAATATTATAGATTCGTAACCCCTATAAATAAAAATCCAACATTATGTTGAATACCCTAAAAATATGTGTTACATATAAACACATTGATAAAAAAAATAAACACTGAAGAATAAGATAAAAAAAGTAAACTTTAATTATTTTTAAATTTCAAATGAAATAAAATTTAATTTTTTGAACATTCTAAAACAAGTTTGATCGATGCAACACCCAAAAAAATTGGTAAGAGATTATACATAACAAAAATAAAAAAAACAAATTTACATCACCCCCCCCAAATAACACACAATATTTAAAAAAACATTCATCAATATAAAATATATAAAATAACATTCTTTTAAAGAATCTATTAAAAAACAATGTCTTTTAATCTTATCAAAACAATATAAAACACACATATTAAAAAAAAAATAAAAACTAAATAAAAACAAAAACAAATTTCCACAGATAAAAAACACACCATTAAAAAAAGATTATATATAAAATTTCTAATCAAAGCAAAAAAAAAAAAAAAAAAAAAATTTACTAGCAAACAACCACAAATTCATGAAAATTCGATATAATCATACAACATTCTTCCTGCTTTCACAACCCAAATAAACTTTAAAAGAATAAATAACAAATAAACAAACAACCCTAATTAAATAACAAGTTAACATATATCAATGGATAAATATAAGTATAAAATCTCATAAAATTAAGAGTATTCACAATTCCCGTTTTGTACATAATAAAACAACACCAAACAAAACAAAAAAAGATTTGTGTTAAACGTACATTAAAAAACCTTTATTTTAAAACATATAAAATAGATTAGTATTTAAAATAAACCCACACAATATGTATATAAGTATTTAATTTACACATAAAAATCTTAAATTAAATAATTTGTATTTTTACTTATTTATAAAAAATATTGTAACATAAATATATACACATATTCTAAAAAAAATAACATAAATATACAAATAAAAATAATATATAATATATACATATATATTAAAATAAACAAATAAAACACAAAATATATATAATATACCAAAATATATATATACATATATAATTAAATAATATATAAACAATATATATATATATAGGATATAATATATATATAAATACATATATATATATACATATATATAAGATTAAAAAATAAATATATATATATATATTTTATTTATGATATTTATAATGTTATATATCTATAGTTTAAATAAATTATATTTTTTAATATAACATATATATATAATATACATGTTATAAATATTAAATATTTATATAATATATATATATTACGTATATTATAATATTCTTAAAAATATTATTAAATATATACAATGTCTATATTATATAGAAATATATATATATATATAATATTATATATATTATATAATATATTATATATATATATTATAATAATATATATAATTAAATGCATATAAAAAACATATAAAATAATATATTATATATATAATATATATAATATTATATTATATTATATATATATATATAAATATATATATATATATATATATACATAATAATATATATATATATTTATTATATAAAATTAGATAGAATTATATATATATATCTATTATATATATCTTATTTTTTTTTTATAAATAAAAGTATTTTAACATGGATAATTAAACTATGTGTATTTTATATATATATTAATATTTTTTTGAATACACAAACACACATATATATATATATTATTATATATATATATATATATAATATATATCTATATATATATATATATATATATATATATAATATATATATATATATATATATATATATATTATATAATGTGTATATATTATATTATAATATATATATATATATATATATATATATATATATTATATATATATATATATTATATATATATATATATATTTATGCGTGTGCGTGTGTATAAAATCGCCAATTATGTGCTAATTAAACTAAGATGCATGAAAAATTTATAAACGAGTATTCCTTGCTGAATTTTTATCGCCTTTTTTTGTTATAAAATTCCACTTTTAAAAAATTAAATATTTTTTTATATTTAATTTATTATAATTATTTGTCACAACTAAATTACTATTTCATCTATACTTCAACTTTTATTTCTATTCCTAACATTTCAAAAGGAAGTGTGGGTGTTTGTTAGGCTTAATATAGTTGACTCTCTCGGAAGCGTATCTGAATTGTGCTGTTCTTGTTCCGTTTTCGAATGGGTATAGTATTCAAAAAATAAATAAAATAAAAGTAAATATATGGCCTCATTTTACACTTAGGGCCATATATGACCCCCTCTTAATACAGAACACATATTGTTTAAACACTTTAAAGAAAACATATTGTTTAAGTACTGTAAAGTAAAAAGATATTCTTCAAACATTCTAAAGATAAAAAACATGTTTTAAAACATTTTGATTCAGATTCTAATTTTCTTTCTATAAAAGAATGGCTTATTATTTCTTTTTTATAAAGAAAGTTAAAATATACAGATGAATTGTATAGAAAACACGCTCATTAAAAAGATTTAACAATTACTTCATATTTCAATTCAAATTACATTAAAAAGAATAAGTCTTCTAATACCCATCAGATGGCAGCAGCAGTCAGAAATACGAATTTTGATTTTAAATAGTATTCATTTTCAAAGAGTAATATTTTAACTTTGAGATTAGAAACAATTTATATTTTAACTTTTCTTAAGTCAGAGAGGGTCTAATTCAAATTCCTGTAGACTTAGGCAATATGGAGGATATTAGGCATATTAGGGCGATATTTGTTTCGGCTAATACAGTGCAGAGAACTGTTTTTTTTAAACATATCTTACAAATGTTGTTTTTAATAGTTTACAATATTTACTAATTACATTTTAAAAATGTTAATATTTTTTAACATTGAAATTGTGATTAACATTAAATTGTGATCGTTTTTAAAGCTTAATGATGTCCAAAATTTGATGTTCGACATTCAGCGATATTCAAAATATTGGACAACATTTGTAAGACATTGACCGATATATCGATGCTACTTGTATACAAAAATGAAAATTCCAAAAATATTTGTCCTTTAAACAAATCTACACTAATGCACAAATCCCTGATAGGCGTTGCGAACTGTAGAATATAGTAGAATTTTTTGATTCGGTCTTGAGTAGCTTTACCGTAAATAATTAACCTTACAATCCAGTACAGGCGATATTGGTAAACCCAGTTCCATCGTAACATTATATCTATCAATATCGACAGACGTCTGACACTCAACGACATTCAAAAATATTGGAAACATTTGTACGGCATTGACCGATATATCGGTGCTACCTGTATATAAGAAAGGATATAGAAATATTTGTTCATTATGCAAATCTACAATCAAGCACAAATCCCTTACACGTGTTTCGATCTGTTGTTAAAGATGCAGTAGAATTGTTTAATTCGGTCACGAGAAAGTTTTTCATAAATAATGAACAATGCAATCCAGTGCAGCCGATATAGGTAAACCCAGTTCGAAATATCCAGTGCAAAATATCTATCATATCGGCAGATGTTTAAAATTTGATGTCCAAAATTCAGCGGCATTCAAAAATATTGGACAACATTTGTACGACATTGACTGATATATCGGTGCTACCTCTATATAGAAAGGGAAATTTCTGAAATATTTGTCCTTTATGCAAATCTACAATACTGCACAAATCTCTTATACGCGTTGCGAACTGTTCTTAAAGATGTAGTAGAATTTTTTGTTTTGGTCTTGAGAAGCTTTTTCGTAAATAATTAACAATCCAGTGCAGGCGATATCGGTAAATCTAGTTCTATTGTATAATTTATCGGTCAATATCGACAGATGTCCAAAATTTGATGTCAGAAATTTAGCGACATTCGAAATATTGCACAACATTTGTACGCCATTGACCGATGTATCGGTGCTACCTCTATAGAGAAAGGGAAATATCAGACATATTTGTTCCTTATGCAAATCTACAATCCTGCAAAAAAGACTGACTCGAGATTCTATCTGTGATTGGAGATACCGTATAAATTTTTGATTCGGACCTGAGTAGCTAATAATAAAGGATAATCCAATCCAGTGCAGCCGATATCGGTAAACCCAGTTCAGTAATACATTATATCTATCAATATGCATATGTCCCAATTTGATGTCTGACATCCAACGACATTCAAAAATATCGCACAATATTTGTACGACATTGACCGATATATCGGTGTTACCTGTATACAGAAATGAAAATTCCAGAAATACTTGTCCTCTATGCGAATCTACAATCCTGGAAAAATCCCTGATAGGCGTAGCGAACTGTTCTTAAAGATGCAGTAGAATTTTTTGTTTTAGTTTTAAGAAGCTTTTTCTTAAATAATTAACAATACAATCCAGTGCAGCCGATATCACTGGACCCAGTTTCGTCATACAATTCATCAGTCAATATCTACAAAATGTGATGTCTGACATTCAAAATATTGGACAAAATTTGTACGACATTGATCGATATATCGGTGCTGTCGGTATATAAAAGGGGAATTAAATTAATTTTTGTAGCTATTCAAATTTAAAATATAGTAGAAATCATTGACATGCGTTACGATCTGTACTTGTGAATACAGTAGAATTTTTCGATTCGGTCTTTAGAAGCTTTTTTGTAAATAATGAACAATGAAATCCAGTGCAGCCGATATCGGTAAACCTAGTTCCGTCGTACATATGTCTATCGATATGACAGAAGTCTAAAATTTGATGTCTGACATTCAACGACATTCAAAAATATTGCACAACATTTGTACGACGTTGACCGATATATTGGGGTTACCCGTAAACAGAAATGAAAATTCCAGACCTATTTGTCTTCTATGCAAATCTACAATACTGCACAAATCCCTGATCAGCGATGTGATCTGTTCTTAAAGATGCAGTAGAATTTTTTGATTCGGACTTGAGTAGCTTTTTTGTAAATAATGAATAATGCAATCCAGTGCAGCCGATATCGATAAACCTAGTTCCATCGTACATTATATCGGTTAATATCGGCAGATGTTTAAAATTTGATGTCTGATATTAAGCGACATTCTAATATATTGGAGAGCATTTGTACGACATCGACCGATATATCGGTTCTATCTGTATATGAAAAGGGAAATTTCAAACATAATTGTTCATTACGCAAATCTACAATTCTGCACAAATCTCTAATACTCGTTGCCAACTGTTCTTAAACATGCAGTAGAATTTTTTGATTCGGCTCGAGAAACTTTTTCCTAAATAATGAACAATGCAATGCAGTGCAGGCGATATCGGTAAACCCAGTTCCATCGTGCAATATATCAGTCAATATCGGCAGATGTCCAAAATTTGGTGTCTGAAATTCAAAGACATTCAAAAATATTGGACAACATTTATACGGCATTGACCAATATATCGGTGCTACCTGTATATAGAAAGAAAATTTTCAGACCTATTTGTTCATTATGCAAATCTACAATCCTGCAAAAATCCCTGACACGCGTTGCAATCTGTTGTTAAAGATACAGTAGAATTTTTTGATTCGTTCTTGAGGAGCTTTTTCGTATATAATAAACAATGCAATAGAGTGCAGGCGATATTGGTATACAGAAATCCGTCGTACATTATATCTATCAATATCGGCAGATGTTTAAAATTTGATTTTTAACTTTCATCGACATTCAAATCATTGGACAACATTTGTACGACATAGACCAATATATCGGTGCTACCTGTATATAGAATGGGAAATTTCAGACATATTTGATCATTATGCAAATGTACAAACCTGCACAAATCATTGACACGAGTTTCTATCTATTATTGGAGATATTGTATAATATTTTGATTCGGACTTGAGTATTTTTTGGAATATAATAAACAATGCGATCTAATGCAGCCGATATTGGTAAACCCAGTTTCGTCACATGCAAGCAAGCTGCAGCATTTCGCCGGAAGCGACACGTAAAGAAAAACTGCAATAATAAAATATCCATCTTCCTCTACCAAGCGTATACTTTGATAACAATCATGTTCGTGTCGGTATTTGCTTCGATTGTCTGACCTTCTCACTTCCGTCGCAGTGTAAATTTCGTATTACTCTTCATTGTGGCAATGGGATAAAAGTGGGATCGCCGACAAGGTCTGATTCCTTCAAAAAATTTTCAGTTTCGTCCAGTGGATACACTTCATAATGTTTCACAAGTTTATTCTGATTTCGATTTACTTAGCTGTTCTTTCAGACTGCTCCTCTGCAAGTAAATATTCAAATTTTATTATTTATAGCATAACATGCACAAAATAAATTATTTTCACCTAATTGTTTTATGTAGATTTAAGATAACTTTGTAATGGATATGACAACTTTTAGTATTAGTACATTTTGTCCTTTTAAAGAATGTATTATAAATATCTTTTAATGTTGGCTATTTTTTTTTGCATGCAGTTATAACATGGCAAAAATATAGGCATGTGATCCATATATTCTTAATTTTTTATACATAAGTAGTCACTTAAAAATGATCAGTCATCTCCTATATAATAATATCCTAAGTTATCTGTATGTCTGTCCTCGATTTTATGAAGCGGTTGGACCTGGAATGGATAGAGGTATCCATAGCTAGCAAAATTCAAAGAGAGTAATGTTTATCTTCTCGTAAACTATAGATCCGATTCTAAAATAAATTGTTATAAATATGCTTC